>CM025783.1:40316367-40368135 GCA_014636745.2 Centella asiatica | reverse complement strand
TTTTATGAGTACTATATTATTATAAATTAAATATAAAGTACTTAACAATTTTTTTTAGGGTATTTGCGTCGGTGCTTTTAAAACACCGACGCATAAACCCAACATATGCGTCGGTGCTTTAATAGCACCGACGCAAATACCCAATTATTATTTTTTAAATATGACATTTATATTAATATACTACATAATAATCTAAAAGGAAATAAATATTATGCTCATATTAAAATTCATTAATACCAAAGGTTATAGTCATTAATTCCAAAATGTGAGATATATAATGTCTATATATCTTATATATAGATAGATATGATAATTATTACATATATGCTATAACTATAACATAAAACCATAGAACAATATACATTGAAGGCAAATTAATGTTTCTATGTTAATGTTTAAAATGATCATGATCACACGTGGTAAGATAATCATTATTGTATTTTATGAGTACTATATTATTATAAATTAAATATAAAGTACTTAACATTTTTTTTTTCGGGTATTTGCGTCGGTGCTTTTAAAACACCGACGCATAAACCCAACATATGCGTCGGTGCTTTAAGAGCACCGACGCAAATACCCTATTATTTTTTAACACATTATTTTTTTTTAAATATGAGATTTATATTAATATACTACATAATAATCTAAAAGGAAATAAATATTATGCTCATATTGAAATTCATTAATACCAAAGGTTATAGTCATTAATTCCAAAATGTGAGATATAATATATATATATATATATATATATATATATCATATTAAAAGCTGTCATGGCCGAGAAGCATCAGGGATTACGGGAATGCATCGTCAGGGACTACGGAAGGCATCAGAGATTACGGGAATGCATCGTCAGGGACTACGGAAGGCATCAGGGATTACGGGAATACATCGTCAGGGACTACGGAAGGCATCAGGGATTACGGGAATGCATCGTCAGGGACTACGGAAGGCATCAGGATTACGGGAATGCATCGTCAGGGACTACGGAAGGCATCAGGGATTACGGGAATGTATCGGGGACTAAGACGTGAATAACCAAATGTACCATAATGTCAAAAAATGAAGGTGAAAAATACATTTCAAATTGACATAGTGTGACAACAATATCAGCTTGTAATTTATCCAACGTGATGGGTTCAATCACCTTGCTGCAGATGGCATTGAAGAAAAAACAAAGCTTCATCACAACAAGTCTCACGTGATTCGGCAATATCCCTCAAATTGCAATTGGAAGTAGCTGTTGCATTAACACATGACAATCGTGTGACTTCATACCCACGAGTTTCAATTCCTTCATCGACACAAACCTTTTGATGTTTGAAGAATATCCATATGGAACTTTCACACCAAACAAACACTCACAAAATGTAATTTTCTCTTTTCTACAACAGTATAACAAGCTGGAGGTAGATATGTACGCTTCTCCGATTCTTGCGGTGCTAACTCTAGTCGTATACCCATTTCTTTCATGTCTTTTCTGACTTTGATCCCGTCCTTTGTCTTTCCCGGTATATTCAACAATATCCCAACAATACTGTCACAGACATTTTTCTCAATATGCATAAAATCAAGGCAATGTCTAACTTGTATGTGTTCCCAATACGGCAGATCCCAAAATATGGATCTCTTCTTCCACAGATTCTTCGGCTTCGGAGGTTGATACAACTTTCCAAATACAACATCAATATCCTTAACCCGCTCAAAGACTTCTTTCCCAGTTAAAGGAAAACGGGCTTCTCGAGTCTCGATATGCCCATCAAAAGCCTTCTTTATCTTACGATAAGGGTGATCACGGGGAAGAAATGTTCGGTGACTCATAAAGACATTTTTGTTGCAATTATGTAGACGATGGTCAATAGTAGCATCTTCACAAATTGGACATGCTTTAGCTCCTTTGACAGTGTACCCTGACAAGTTTCCATAAGCCAGAAAATCATTTATGGTGCAAAATAACATCGCACGTAATGTGAAATCCATTTGAGTATTTGCATCGAACACCGTCACACCTTCATCCCACAAAAGTTTTAAATCTTCAACAAGCGGCTCAAGATAAACATCTACGTTATTCCCCGGTTGTTTAGGCCCTGAGATTAACAAGGACAACATAATATACTTGCGCTTCATACACAACCACGGAGGCAAATTATAAATCACCAAAAGAACTGGTCATGTGCTATGTTGACAGCTTAGAGTGCCATAAGGATTCATCCCATCCATACAAAGTCCAAGTCGTAGATTCCTAAATTCTCCACCAAATTCAGGAAACTTATAATCAATGGTTCTCCATTGTGGAGAGTCACTCGGGTGTCTAAGCATCCCATCTAACTTCCTCCCTTCTGCATGCCACCTCAAATGTTTTGCATCTTTTGGATTTGCAAATAGGCGTTTGAATCGTTGCACTATGGGTAAATACCAAACCGCCTTGCTAGGAGCCCTTTTTTTATCATCCTTAGACGAATCATTATCCTCCCGCTTGTACCGAGATGCTCCACACTTAGGACATGTGTGTAAATGTTCATTCTCATTTCGAAACAACACACAGTCATTTGGACATGCATGTATCTTCTTCACGTCCATACCTATAGGACACAACATCTTCTTTGCCTCGTACGTGGAAGTGGGAAGCTCGTTATTCACCGGAAGTATTTCTCATAACAGTTTTAACAATTCTGTAAAACTCTTGTCACTCCATCCATTCTTGACTTTCAACTTGCACAACTTCAAAGTTGTTGACAACCTTGTCAAGTCGTCACTGCACCCGGGATACAAAAGTTTCTTAGAATCGCGGACCAAGCTCTCAAACATATCCGGTTGTGGCATCATATGGTCTTGGAGATCTTGTACATATCTTCCACCCTATCAATGTCCACATCATTTTCGTCATTATCGACCGAATTATCGCTCTCGGTTGCATAATTCGACCTTGAGCTACCAGTCACATCAGACTCTATTCCCTCGCCGTGCCAAATCCACTTCGTATAACCCTTCTTAAAACCCCGACGAAATAAATATTCACGCACTGTCTCTACGCTCGAATATTTTTTTAAATTACCACAAAGGCGGCACGGGCACACAATCATGTCTTCTTTTCCATGTTCCTTTCTGATTTTTTGGTGTTGAACCGCACATATAATAAACTCATCAACCCCTCTCACATATGCGTCATCGTTACGCAATATATTGTACATCTATGTTTGACGATCCATGTTTAACTAAATAACCACAACGATTAACTAAGTAAGCATAACGATTGTACAGTTATCATAAATAAGATGCGGACAAACAACAGTTCAAGCAAACATACTGCTATTTTAACTAATGCCTGTGATGAATGTATTATTTTAATCAACAATTACTTACACAACAAAGCTGAGCTCTCGGACGAGACACTGAAGAAAGAAACCTGCAAAATATCAGCCAAGTTTCCCGCCAAAGACGATTTCACTCTCTCTCCTTTCTTACGAACTAGGCCAAAATAGAAAAAGTTTTAATCCTAAATACACTTTTTAATATTATTAAAGCACATGCGTCGGACAAAGAAGAAAACCGACGCAAATACCATAACCATTTGCGACGGATATTTAAATAAACCGATGCAAATGTTTGAATAATTTATTTTTAAAAATTTTAAAGCATTTGCGTCGGTTCTTTAACCGACGTGACGCAAATTTGTTTATTTTTTTAATTATTTCTCATCTTTGGCGTCGGTTATACAAAATAACCGACGCAAATTCTTCGAAACATTTGCGTCGGTTAGTTAAAAAAACCGATGCAAAATCTTTTTAATTTATTTATACATTTTTTGCGTCGGTTTCTTAAAAAAACCGACGCAAATAATAAACACTATTTGCGTCGATTTTTGATACTAAGCGACGCAAATGGTGAACTAATTTATTTTTTAAATATTCTTAGAGATTTTGCGTCGGTTATGTAAAAATACCGACGCAAATAGTTTTTATTCTTTTTACGACAATGCCACCGCACTACTATATGCGACAGTTCTATTAAAAAACCGACGCAAATAAGGCGACGCATATGATCAGTTTTGTACTAGTGAAAAAGGCTTGTCGGAGACTAGGAGAATTGGTCAGGGACTAAAAAGATTTTATCTGTCGGAGACTAGTTTTGCCTATCGGAGACTAAGACTTAAGTCATCAGAGATTAAGTCTAAAGGAGTCGGAGACTAAAGCTTACGTCATCGGAGACTAAAGTTAAAAGCATCAGAGACTAAGCTGACGTCATCAGAGACTAAGCTTTAACGCGTCAGAGACTAAACAATTCTATCGGAGACTACACAAGCTGATGTTATTAGGGACTAAATGCACCGAGACTAGAAATGACGTCACCAGAGACTAAAGATGAAGCGTCAGGGACTAATCGTGATTTATTTCCTGAAAGATACAAAGTTCGAATTAAAAAGGAATGTCTTCCACGTAAAGTAAAATATTATTGAAGACGTAGCTGGTAAGGAAACTAACCAAAAATCTGTTCCTATCAAAAAGGAAAGATTGTATTTGATTCGAATAAGGAAACTGAATTTTATTCAGAATAGGAACTGAGTTAATGATAATTCAGTTGGAATAGAAGCTGTAATCAGTTTTTACAGAGTATTGTAACTTTGAAGCTGTATAGGTTTTTCATAGTTTTGTATCTTTTCCTATACAGAATAGAAAAGAAGCTGACGATTACATTATTGTAATTGTTAGGATTTGTGTTCAATTGTAAATCAATAAAGCAATTGTTTATAAATTGATTTGTATTCTTGTTCTTTATATTCCGCAAGAAAAGTTAATTTCTTAAAGATCAAGTAATACGAAAAGATTTCAAAGAACTTGTATTCAACCCCCCTTCTACAAGTTCTCGGCATCTCACTGGGAAAACACTTCTTTAAACCTACCATCTCCATATAATTTCAAGTTCTCTTTTCTGGGCGATTACTTTCAAACAGGTTTTGATTTCTTTTGTCAACCCAAAAGGTAAGAATCTTAAGTTCTCATCTGTTTTTCCTTTTTGCATGGCATCCGAGAATAGTAGATATGTGTGCCAAGTCTTCAGGAAAGAATAAAGCTTTTAAAAGAGTATGTTGTTTTGTGTTTAAGAAAAGAAGTTTACACACAACAGGTAGGATTTTATTGTATCCTAGGTTTGAGTTTGTTCATTTTTGGGCATCATTCTTGTTCTTGAAAGATTTTCTTTTATAACAGAGACAAGTTCTACGATCAGTCTCTAATGAGGTAAATTAGTCTCCGATGATGACGTCAGCATTAGTCTTTTATGGGTTAAGATGACATCATCAGTCTCTTATGAGTTAATTAGTCTTCGATGATGACGTTAACATTAGTCTCTTATGGGTTAAGATGACGTCATCAGTCTCTTATGGGTTAATTAGTCTCCGATGATGATGTCATCCTTAGTCTCCGATGATGATGTCATCCTTAGTCTCCGATGGGTTAAGATGACGTCATCAGTCTCTTATGGGTTAAATAGTCTCTGATGATGTCATCCTTAGTCTTCGATGGGTTAAGATGACATCATCAGTCTCTGATGAGATATTTGTTAGTATCTAATGAATAAGTACCCACTGATGTTTGACTTTTTCCCTAACGGATGATTAATCCCCTGATAGTTAATTCAGTCCCTGATGATCATCCCCTATTTTGCATACTCCCATATTTATCTTTCAAGATGTGGATTTCTCATGTTATACCAACAATGATGTTTTATAAAACCTTATTGCAACCAATATATTTAATCTAGCTACGGACCAAGGCAAATGTATACTCATTCCACTTTCTTTCTTACTGATTACGTAGAATCATTATTTCGATTTACGTAAATAAATGATGTTAATGTCTATGCAAGATGATTAAGTAACGTACTATCATTGATTCGATGTACGTGAAAAGATGTTGATTATTGAGCTATGTGTTATTGGGTGTTTGCTAGTTGTTTAAAGTCCCTAGCACACCAAAAGATGATAAAGATAATGTAAGGGTGTTGCAAGTCGTGAACTTGTATGCACACCCGAGTAACTTCCATATGGATATATAGTTACACTATTGGCTGTCACTGCTTTTATTTGTTAAGCACGCCAAGGCTATTCAAAATGAAAAAATGTTTTCAAGAAGATATATCTATATAGGAAGTTAAGGAGCTGTTGAATGTTTTCGCTTGGTATTCTGGCTAATGATGATGGGGAATAAGAGACCGAGGCATCGGTAATCAAACCCTCGCAGATTAATTGGTTTCTACAAGTGACTACGTATGTCAAATGATGGAATCAAACGACCAGGCTGACCAGTTGGGATGAAATTTGATTGTTAAAGGAAGTCAGATAATGATTAGTCTGGTCAAGTGATGCATTATCTGATGAAGAGAGAGCGAATCCTGATTTATTATAAGAGGGTCAACCTTTGATATCACTCAGGAACCCTAAATGATACATGTTTATTGATTTATCAGGAGGTGTTGGCATTGCTTCGCCCAACCTCAATGAATATTAAAGCTTTTGAAATATCTGTTCTTGCTTATGAATATATACTTGCTGAGCGTAAATGCTCATGTGGAATGTTATGAAATGTTTTACAGGTTATGTCATGAAGGCCGATTCGCCTAATAAATGAAAAGAGAAAATGGCATAGTGAGAGCTTCTTCAATTCTCTCCTATGGTTGGCCTTCAGAGGGAAAGTGAAACGGAAGGTCATCGTAGAAATGTTTAGGTTGAAAGGCCAAATGGGCCATATAAAGTTTTGTTTCCGCTGTAGTCTGTTTATTAAACTTTGAGGTTTATTGTAAGAGGTTGTAAACTTCTAAGTTTTGTACATGATGTATTTGAGAATATATTCTCATATGATTATTAAATGTTTGGCTATGATGTATTTGTTGCTTTTGAGTTGTTATTTTGTGTTTCCTGGCGGAGCCCAGGGTTCCAGCTTGGGGACCTTGTGGGTCTGTCACCCGTATTGCTGACAGTGCCCGAGGCCTGGCTTTAGTTGATTTCCGGGGCCGCCACACTGTGAATGTCCTCTCAAAAGGATGTTGACATTGAAGAAAGTTCCCAACCAGAAATAATATGTATAGAGTCTACACAACCTCTTGTACACCAACAGGAGGAATCACAGGGAGAGCAAATAAAAGAAACGAGTGACACCAGGAGTGCACATACATAGTCATTTATTGATGTTCCTCAATTTTCCATTTCTGAGGAACAACCAACACTCCTCACTGTACATTCTTCTCCTTCTGCTCCATTTCTTGCTTCTTCTGAACATGAAAATCCTCTAGATCTTTTTCTAGAGGAGCCAATACTCGAGATAAGCTCTCAAAAAATTTCCTTAGAGAGATCCCTAGCCATAGACATACAAAGGGAAACCCCTCTCCTTGGTGACTCCACTACTTCTCAAACCCCTCTGTCTGTAGGAACAAGTGAGTATATCCATATGAGTGAGGATGAGAGAATATTTAGTGAGGGTCAAGCTCCTGCCCTGGAAAAAGGAGAGAATCAAAATACAGAGAGTCAAGCTTTAGAGAGCTTGCAAAAAGGAGAGCAAGAGAAGCTGGGTGCCCAACCCCAAGCAAAAGGAGAGGGTGTGAGCAAGGATGAGATCCTTGAAGAAAAGAAAAGAGAGATATTTTCAGCAGGTAAATTTTTAAAACCTGTTGAAACCACCACACCAGAAGCTCAAGTTGTTTCTGCTCCCTCCTCTATAATCCAAACAGAAGAAGCTGGGACAAGCTCTGGAACAGGGGATGCAACATTACATGTATTATCAGAAATGTCAAATGCAGACTTTGAAATATTATATGGTCTACAACAAACTCAAGACAATATTTCTGCATTGAAGACAGGGCTTGCACATGAACCTATTCCTGAAGAAATTGAAGAGGAGAATGTGGATGTTTGGCTTGATGCAAACTTCACAAATTCTCTAGAGGATGTAGCTGCCTAACTAAGGTAGGATTATGTGACCAACATTGGGTCCAATGCAGCTGCACCATCCATCAAGGACCTGCTTGAAGAAGTAACCAAGGTAGATAAGAAACATACAAAGTTTCACCACTTCTTGGTTACTGGTATAAATGTTGTAGTGAAGAAAATGGAGCAAAGGATGGAGTTGGAGACAGAAAAGCTCAGGTGGTGCTATGAAAGACACTTGCGAAGGAGGACTATCAGTTTAATTGATACTATCATCAAAGAGAAGTCTAAGACTGACAGTCGACTTCAAGCCTTTGAATCAAATGTCCAGCTCCTACTCCAAAAGCAAGATCGAATGGAACAACTTTTGCTGCAGGCAATTCCACATCTGGCCACTTCCTCTTAACCCAAAGATGCTGATGTCAAAAAGGGGGAGAGTGGTCATTTCAAACCTGTACCCAAACCAAAACCAAAATCTGTTCCAATCATTGATGCTGAGTTGCAGGCAATGATGGATAGAATTTTTAAAAAGCATTCGGATCTTGAGGCTGCTACAACTACAACAACAACACAACCACCACCAACAATACCAGCAACAACAGCAGCAACAACAACAAAGAAAGTCCCTCCTCCTACTCAACAAACTGCACAAGTCCCTAGCACATCAAAAGACAAAGGCAAGGGAGTCATGGTTGTAGAACCAAAGAAACAAATCTCTACTCAACCAGGACAACCCAAGCTATTAGGGGATGCCATGAAGACTGCTCACTTTCCCACTCCAGTTGAATTAATAGTGATGGGAAAGTAGAGTTAGTTTATCCTCAAGAGCATAAACTTATTGAAATTGATGCATTACTTGCTCAGAAGCTACAAGAGGAGGAGGAAATGGCTGCAGCAAGGGAGGAGGAGGAAGCAAAGAAAAGAAAAATCTCTACTAGAAGGACAAGTGCACAGAAAGTAGTCATTACCAAGAAAAGGAATAAAGAGATAGAAGAGGCAGAGAAGAAATCAAGGAGAAGATCTCTAGTCCAGGAATCTGCAAAGAAACCTGTGACTAAAGAATCTAACAAGAAGCCTATATCTCAAGAGCCTCCAAGGCCAACCGAGACTGCCTTAGTGGCTGTGAGTGGACCAACAAAACCACGAACAGTTCCACCAAGGAAATCTTACAAGGTTGAAATGGCTAGCACAGAAGATATTATCAAAGCCTTGAAAAGAAGTACCATGTACGTCAATTTGATCAAGGACACAAACAACAAAGAATTGCTCCATATCTTTTTAAAAGATGGAGAATCTTTGAAGTTTGAAAGGCCAGCCTTGGAGGAGCAAAGAAAGGAAGACTTGGAGTGGTTGTTATCTGTTGTGCCTGATTCTTCTAATCTCAACAAGGAATTTCGAAGCTAAATCTAGAAGGTGATGAAGGTGATACATAAATTGGACACGGTGCCAAAAGTTGATCCAAAGCCTCTTGGACTATGGTATGAGACTTTTCATGGAGAGAAAGTATTCTTCCACTATAACAGGGATATAAACAGTGTAAATGAGAGACATCTTGAAGGATTTATCAGTCTTCTCAAAGATTCAAAAGAAGCAACAGAGGTTATTCTCAGGAAGCTGCTGATAGAACGACGGGAAGTTTTGAGGAAAAACAAAAGATAAAGTTGTTGAGTTGGAAGGTATGTTGGTTGTTAAATAAGCTATTTTTTTTGAAGCCAGACTTAAAGGATTTAAACCTGAGTTTTGGTGGAAGCTGAATGACAGATCAAAGATCTTAATTCAGGTACATTTGTAGTTAGTAATTCTTTATTCTTTTTCTAAGTAATACATGGAATTTTGAGTTTTGACATCATCATCAACCTTGAAATTATGCTTATCATACTGATATTCATAATTAGGGGGATATTGTTAGGTTTTATAACATTTGATGATGATTGTCTTTAGATTACTTAGATATACAAATGTATAGAAAGTGTTAAATAGTAATACTGAAGTTTTGTAGCCAGTAGTTATCTCTTTGGTTGTAATTTATTTATTCTTTATAAAGTGATAGATTCATTTTTATTTGTTAGTAATTGCTGCAAAGTTGTATCAAAGCTTCAACAAGTCAAAGTGTGTATTTGATCTGTCGGAGATTACTAAAAGGCTTATCGGAGACTAAGGCAACACTTGTCAGAGACTAAGGATTTTGTCTATCGGAGACTACGACTATCGTCATCAGAGACTAAGTCTAAAGCATCAGAGACTAATGCTTACATCATCGGAGACTAAGTCTAAAGCATCAGAGACTAATGTTTATGCCTTCGGAGACTAAGTCTAAAGCATCAAAGACTAAGCTAATGTCATTAGAGACTAAGCCTAAAAGCATCGGAGACTAATAACTCTGTCGGAGACTACATAACCTGATCAGAGACTAAAAGACCAGAGACTAAACGTTGACTTGATCAGGGACTAAAGCTGAAGCTATTGGGGACTAGTCGTGACTTATTCCCTGATGAGTTACAGAGTTCGAATTGAATAAGGAATGTCTTCCACGTAGATCAAGATATTATTGAAGACATAGCTAGTAAGGAAACTAACCAAAAATCTATTCATAATCAAAAAGGAAAGATTATGTTTGATTCGAATAAGGAAGCTAAATCATTATTGATTTAGATTTGGTAATTAAGTTAATTGTAATTCAGTTTTAGAAGCTGTAATTAGGTTTACAGAATTGTAATTTTCGAAGCTGTATAGAATTCATATTTTGTATCTTTACTATACAGAATAGAAGCTGACGATCATATTGTTGTGATTGTTAGAATTTGTAATCAATTGTTAAAGCAATAAAAAGAAATTGTTTATAAGTTTGATTGTGTTCTTTATTTCCGCAAGTATTATTTAATTTCTTAAAGAACAAGCAATCGAAAAGAATTCAAAGAACTTGTATTTAACCCCCCCCCCCCCCCCCTTCTACAATTTCTCGACTATCTCACTGGGAAAACACGAACAAGGACTCCCTTTCTCCTTTCAATTTAGATGCTTGATTCACCTTAGCTCTGGCTTTTCGATCATCCAAAATCTGTTTGGGTGTCGTAGGCTTTAATACTATCTTTTGGCCTTCCTTGTGAAAAGCATAAGTGTTATGCTTTCTGTCATGAATAACATGGCGATTAGACTGCCAAGGCCTTCCCAAAAGCATGTGGCATGCGTCCATCTGTGGTACGACATCAAACAATACTTCATCTTTATACACGTTTCCAATTGAAAATGAAATCAAGACTTGCTTGTTTACATTCACCACGTTGTCTTGATTAATCCATTGAAGCTTGTATGGACTAGGGTGTTTTCTTGTCTTGAGTTGCAGCTTCTCTACAACCTCGCTTGAAACCACATTCGTACTACTTCCTCCATCAATGAGTAAGTTGCACACCTTCTTCATCACAGTGCACCTTGTTTGGAATATGGTTTTGCGTTGGTCAGCTTCGTCTACTACTTTGGCATTAAGTAGATGCCTCAATACCAACAATTCACCATCATCATACTCTATTTCTTGATCCTTGCGATCATCATCATACTCCTCTTCAGGGTCAGAATAACTGACATAGGCATTCTCCATTACAAACGCCTCCCTCACTTCTTGTATAATGAAAGTTTTCTTGCTAGGACAATCCATGGCATAATGGTCTAGCCCCTTACACTTGTAACAAGTAATGTTACTCAGGTCCTTCTTTGGTTTTTCCTTCTTGGCTGTACTATCCACCACTTTTTCTTTGCCCTTACTCTTGAAATCACCCAATTCAGCTTTTCTATCCTCCAATCTCCAAGAACTAGTGTTTTTGTTAGGCTTTGAGGATGATCTGTTTGCATTCGCTTTGCATTGCCTCTCTACCTTCACGTCTAGTTTAACAACATCTTCAAAAAACACATACAGACTAAGTTCAATTATATCTGCTATCTCTCTATGCAATCCTCTCAAGAAACGAGCAATAGTTTGCTCCTCCGGATTAAGACTCATTCCTCCTTGTCTAAGTGTTTGCAGATGCAAGTATAGCTCCTGTTTGTAATAATTAGGAACAAACCTCTTCTTCATCAGGTTTTTCATCATACGCCAGCTACCAATGGGTTCTTCCCCATCTCGTCTTCTTTGTGCAACAAGGTTATACCACCAAAGACTAGCATAATTTGAGAACTCTAAGGCTGCCAATTTGCAATTTATCTCTTATGTGTGGTTTTGGAATTCAAAGATCTTTTCAACCATTTGAACCCACTCCAAGAACTCTTCAGGATCACTACTTCCAATGAAAGAAGGAACTTTCAGTTTTATGTTTGGGGGCCCTTCACGAACATTATGTTGATCATTGCGAGCATCAGTTTCCTGCTCCTGTTCTGGACCATCAGCTCCTCGTGCATGATTATTGTCATGTTCCAACAATCTGGTCATTATCTCTTCCAATCGATCCAATTGAGTAGTCATTGTTGCATATTGATTTTGTAAACGTTGGATCTTTGCATCTTGCGAAGTTGTTCCTCGAGGTAAACCCATATCGCCTCTGTTATAGTGTCCACTTAAATCAAACATATTCAATTTAATGGAAACAATCAACAAGTCTCGGGTAAGAAATTCTTGATTGCGGTTTCAGATGTAATATATCAGAGTGTACTCCACGCAAGAAACCAAAAAAACAAGAATGAGTCACACGTTCTTGATTTCCCACTCCAAACACCAAGCCTTTCTCTGATACCAATATGATGTAGGGGGTTTAGGCCTACAGCCTCGGATAGCTTAAATCAACTTGTTGATATACACACCAGAAGTCGACTTAAGGTTCTTGAACTAATCACTCATTTAATACTACTAGAATCACACGAATAGGGTTTTGTTTATAACTCACAAACAAGAAGAAATTGTGCAGAGCATTTTCCTGAAGTTTTATTAATCAAAATCTATCTTTTGCGGTTCAATACAAGCAGCTATTTATAAGCTGATTAAATATCTATTCCTAATTGGAAAGAATAATACATTGGAAAGAAATCTAATCTATTAATGAAAGGAAACAAACCTATTTCAACTAGGAAACAAATACAAAACAAAAACAAAAATAAATAAAATACCAGTAGTCTCCGAGGTTATAACGTATTCCTTAACACCTCTTTCTCGCATCCCCTGATGCTTTCTCGGCCAAGTCTTAGCTAAGCTTCAAACGTGTGTGGCTCTAGTTTTGAAAGCAAATTAAGGACTGAATTACAAGTACCTCTCAATGAATCATATTGCTTATTAAGCCAAGCCCAAGTTTCTATTCCTTCTCCATAGTTCTTCAAACATAACTCCAAGGTTTTAAAATCTTCAAGCGTCAAACCTGTTGCCATTAACAAGCTAACTTCAAACTTCTTAGACTTGGATCTAGTAATTGGACCACCAAGCCTTAGCTCACCATCACCATTTGATATGTTACTCTTTATGCCCACATCATGAACATTTATGTTATGTGTATACATAAATGTTATATGTGATGGTTTGATCCAATGATTGAGGAGTAAACATTAGAAATAGTGTTTGTTGTCTTTAAGTTTGGTAAGCTAGGCATGAGAATGTTTCTTGAGAGTGAAAGTGGGCCAAAACTCCACCTTATCATTAAGCCCCCCACCCCAACCCCCCCCCCCCCCCCCCCCCCCCCCCACACACACACACCCACACACAACCCCCAAGGAAGGCTTCACTATTGTAGATGTCTTTGCACCTTGTGGTCTTCCCCTATGAGGCGATATTCCGCCCCCCTTCATGGCATGGGACTTGACCTTTTGTTCTCCTTTCGAAGTGGTGACTTGTTAAGGCCTTCATTTGGGAGTCTTACATGTAGACACTTTGAGCATCACCTTTGCATGTGCCCCCCTTAAAGAATCTCATAACTTGCCAAGATTCATGTCTTTATTATCTCTTGGTCTTTTGTTTTCCTTTCTAAGTAATGGCTTGCATGTGCCCCCACTTACGCGCCTATGCACTTTTATGTCAACTCAGCCTTCATGCTCTGAAGGTGGCAATCATGGTTCTCTGTTATCCTTGCCGAAGAGAGCCATAGCAAAATGTTGAAGACGGCCAACATACTACATTGTATTGACCTTTGCGGGACTCTCAACACTAACAAAGAGACACCACCTTGGAGCTCATGCCTAATGGAACTTGTATGTGACGGCCCCAAAAATCCCTTACCGGACTCCTGGCGCTGTCAAAATTAACAAAAGAACAAAACAACATCCAAGCATACACATCATTAAATAAGATAAATAAATTGTATTTTCTATTACATTCATGCATAAATAAAAATTCTAACAGCGGAAGTCCAAGAGGGCCCACACAGGCCTTACAACCTAAACAAAATGATTATCGTCTCACACTTCACTCTTCCTCGAAAAGTCATCCATAAGAGGGCAACGAGAAAGCGTTCACTATGTCATCCTTTCTTTACCTTTAGCAGACGACTAGGCCTTCTCACCATACCCTGTAAAACATTACATAATAACAACATGAGCTATTTATGCCCGCAAGTATATAATCAAGTATTGGTGGCTTTGAAAAAAAAATAGGATAATTTTCTTGGCTTAAGTGTTTATGAGGATTGGACGGGAACAATGTCCACACCTCTGAATAACTTTGAAGAAGAATCTATATATAGCTTCCAGGGTCCCTGAATGACAACGAGGGATTTGACCCTTTACTTGAAAGAAATCTTGAATCGTTCATCTGCCTCTCTTCACCAAATAGTGCGTCACCTGGCCAGCTTGACCACTATCTAACTTCATATCTTCATCAAACAACATATTAGCCGACCAGCCTAATCGTTCGACTTCATCATAATGACAGATGTAGTCGAAGCAGAATCTTTAGTCTGCAAGGGTTCGGTTACCGATGCCTCAGTTTCTGTTCCCTATCATCCTTAGGCCTAGGGTGCCAGGCAGACACAACCCATTAGCCTTTAGTTACCCACACAGATATACTTTACAAGTTGGGGTAAGAAGAATTAGGTTTTGTTATATCCATATAGGATTTACCTTGGCGCGTTAACGAATTTGAATGACTAACGTCCGCCCAAAGAATGCTTGATTCTAGAACAACATTTCACGTACATCGGATCAAGAGATCGTACGTTACTTAACTTTGAAGAAAATTTAATCATGAGTATTGTCATAAAAATATCTTGGATACATTACGCATATCGAAGGAATGATCATGCGTATTAATTGAAAGAAAATAGAGTGAGTATATACTTGTCTTGGTCCTTAGCTAAAATATCAAACTCAAATCACTTGTGTGTGAAACTCTGTAAAACATACATATAACATGATAAATTTAATACCTTGATAAGAATTATGAAAGAAAATGCATATGTGATGTCCTTAAACTTTTACTGTCATAAAACTGAGATAAGAACCATTGAGGTTAAATAAATAACATCATAAAAAAAAGTTTTAAGAAAATAATGTTTCATACTCTCAAGGCAAACTACACATCAGTGGATAAACATTGAAACATGACAAGTGATCATCAGGGGATAATTACCCATCAGGTGATGACTGGTCATCAGCGGATAATCTACCCGTCAGGGGATGTCATCAGGGGATAAGCTCTCGGCCATCAGGGAATGAACTTTGATCATCAGGGTATAGCTTACCCGTCAAGGGACAGTCATCAGGGGATGACTCACCCATCAGGGGATGGTTTTGTTCATCGCCAAACTCAGTTGGCTATCTCCAGACTCCTCGGGGACTAATATCTTTCGCCATCAGAGACTAACATTTTTTTTTTTTGCCCATCAGAGACTACGGATGACGTCATCAGGGACTAAGCTTAGCCTGTCGGAGACTAAGGCTGACATCAGAGACTACGGATGACGTCATCAGGGACTAAGCTTAGCAAGAATATTGAATTTCATTTTGCATAATTCACCATACCCAGTTCTCCCACAAGATTGGAAAAGGTGGCTTCGTCGAGAACCTTGGTGAATATGTCTGTCAGCTGCTTGTTTGTTGGTACAAACTGTAGTTCAATGGTTCCATTCATAAGATGTTCCCTGATAAAGTGATATCTGATTTCTATATGTTTGGTTCTGGAATATTGCACAGGATTTTTAGGAATGACAATGGCACTAGTGTTATCACACCTTATTGGAATTTTCTTGAAGTTCAGTCCATAGTCCATTAACTGATTTTTCATCCATAGGATTTGTGCACAGCAACTTCTAGCTGCAATATAATCAGCTTCAGCAGTTGATGTTAAAATTGAGTGCTACTTTTTGCTGAACCAAGATACAAGCTTTCCTCCTATAAACTAACAGCTCCCTATTGTACTTTTTCTATCAATTCTACATCCTTCAAAGTCAGCATCAGAATATCCCAGTAATTCAAATCCAGACTCCTTTGGATACCAAAGTCCCAACTCTATAGTGCCCTTGATATATCTCAAGATTCTTTTTACTGCAATGAGATGAGACTCCTTTAGATCAACTTGATATCTTGCACAAAGACATGTTGCAAACATAATGTCAGGTCTACTTGCTATTAGATACAGCAATGATCCAATCATTCCCCTATAAGTCTTCAGATCAACTTTCTTTCCATTCTTATCAGGGTTAATCTTGGTTGTTGTGGTCATTGGTGTCTTTGCTACTTTTCAGTCCTCCATGTCAAATTTCTTGAGAAGTTCTTTGGCATACTTAGTTTGATGGATATAAATCCCATCAGTGACCTGTTTGATCTGCAGTCATAAGAAATAAGACAATTCACCCATTAAACTCATTTCATACTTGCTTTGCATGAGCTTAGAGAACTTTTCACACAGTCTAGTGTCAGCGGATCCAAAGATAATATCATCAACATATATTTGAATCAGGATCAAATGACCTTGGTGTTGTCTGAAGAATAATGTCTTGTCAATGATACCTTTTGTGAACTTGTTTTCCACCAGAAACTTAGATAGTGTGTCATACCAAGCTCTAGGAGCTTGCTTCATTCTATAAAGTGTCTTTTCTAGTTTGTAGAAATGATTTGGGAATTTTGAACTTTCAAACCCTGGAGGTTGTTGGACATACACCTCCTGTTCCAATTTCCCATTAAGAAAAACACTTTTCACATCCATTTGATAGACTTTGAAGTTTGAATGTGCTGCATAGGCTAAGAAAATTCTTATAGCCTCAAGTCTGGCTACTGGTGCAAAAGTTTTATCAAATTCAATCCCTTCCTCTTGAAGATAACCCTTTGCAACCAGTCTTGCTTTGTTTCTAATAACAATGTCAGCTTCATCCATCTTGTTTCTGAATACCCACTTGGTACCTATTATAATTTTATCTTTGGGTTTAGGCACCAGTTTCCATACTTGATTTCTTTCAAATTGATTCAACTCTTTTTCCATAGTCTTTATCCAATCTACATCTTGAATGGCTTCTTCGAATTTCTTTGGCTCTAATTGTGAAAGAAAACAAGCATATAGGCATTCATTAGATGTTGCTTTTCTGGTTTGCACTTTCTTGTTTGGATCACCAATAATTAAATCTGTTGTGTGACTCCTATACCATTTGGGATTAGAGATGTATCTTGATGAGCTTGCTTGATTATCATCTCCTCCCCCTAAGTTTGTGCTCCCAGCTTCTGAGAAAACTCCCCCTGAGTTGATTCTTAAATCAGGGTTAAAGTTATCCCCTGATGGTGCATGCCCTGATGCATGGTCCCTTGATGGAGTATTCCCTGACCTATTGTCCAGGATATTAACTCTATTTGTTGAAGGGACTTCTATTTTATGTTTGGATTGACATCAGGGATGGATAAATTCTCCATTTGTCTGCACTCATCAACTTCATACTCTTGATAATCAGAATCATCTTCATTTTCAAATCTGAGTTCTTCATGAAAACCAGGGTTTTCGAGTCTAGAAATCTCTTGATCATCAAAAGCTACATTTATAGACTTCATCACTACTTGGAGTCTCTTGTTGTAGACCCTGAAGGCCTTAGAAGTCAGGGAGTAACCTAGGAAGATTGTTTCATCAGCCTTTGGATCAAATTTCCCTAAATTCTCACCAAGGTTCCTTAATACAAAGCATTTACATTCAAAAACATGTAGGAACTTGATGTTTGGTTTTCTCCCTGTTATTAGCTCGTATGGTGTCTTGTTGTGAGCCTTGTTGATCAAAGACCTATTTTGAGTGAAGCAAGCAGTGGAAATTTCCCCAGCCCAAAAATAAGTAGGAATTCTTGCCTCTACTAGCATTGTTCTAGCAGCTTCTATCAGGGTTCTATTTTTCCTCACCACTACACCATTATGTTGAGGGGTCCTTGGAGCAGAAAATGTATGATTGATGCCTTTCTCCACACAGAATCCATCAACAACTGCATTCTTGAATTCAGTTCCATTATCTGTCCTCAATATTCTAACCACTAACCCTGACTCAGTTTCCACTTTCTTTATATGGTCAATGATTTGTTGAGGTACTTCTGATTTAGCATTTTGAAACTTAACCCAAATGTATCTGGCGTAGTCATCCACAATAACCATTGCAAATCTTTTCTTTGATACTGACATTATGTTGATAGGGCCAAAGAGATCCATATGAAGCAATTGAATTGGATCCTTGATAATTGTGGCTTCCTTGCTGACAAAGGATAATTTCCTTTGTATCCCTTGTTGACAAGCTGAACATAAACCTTCTTGAATGAATTCCACTTGAGGTAGTCTAGTTACTAACTCTCTCTTCACCAAATCATTGATAGCTTTGAAGTTAAGGTGAGAGAGCTTCTTATGCCACAATCTGCTCTCATCAGGGATTGCCTTGCTGTAGAAGCATGATTCTTCACTTATTGAGTTGAAATCAACAATGTAGAGATCTCCTTTCCTTATCCCTGATAAGACCAGCTTTCCATCATCTTCATTTGAGATCAAGCACTGATCCCCTTTGAAAGAAATGATGTGTCCTTTGTCACATAGTTGACTTATGCTTAATAAGTTGTGCTTAAGCCCATCAACTAGTGCTACATTTTCAAATGAGACATCCCCATTTGCTGCTTTACCATAACCAAGAGTTAATCCTTTGTTGTTATCACCAAAAGAGATTGTTGGACCAATCTTTTCTTGGAACTCTATGAGCAGGGCTTTATTTCCTGTCATGTGTCTTGAGCAGCCACTGTCTAGAAACCAGAGTTGACTGCTTTTGAATTTTCCCTGTACACAAAGAACATTTAATTTGTTTTTGGTACCCAAGTGATTTGGGTCCTCTACATTTAGTCACAGTTAATGGTAAAACAACTTTTTCATTATGTGTGACTTTTGGTTTTGGCAAATTAAAGACTTTCTCCTTTTTAGGAGCTGCATCAAACACTTCTAATTTAACAACAATTTTCTTATTTTTACCCTTAGGAGTGCATGCTTGAGCAGTTGGTAAATCATCAGCATATAATATTGTGCCAGAAAGAATTTGTGGTTTTTCTTTACACTGAAAAGATAAATTATTATTGCTACCACAATTCCAGCACACTTTCCTAAGGGCTTCATGAATAGAGGTGTAATTACTAGCTTTGTTTACACCTAACTTTCCATTCCTATTCTTTTTGTTATCCCCTGATAGGCCTTTATCCCTTGTAGGGCTACGATGGCCTGATGCACTCTTATCCCCTGATGACTGTGTATCCACTGATGCACAATCTAGTTTTTTCTTGACTAGGGGTTTGAGTATTTTGGCAAGAACAGGTTTCTTGCCTCTCCCACCTGTTGTGGAAGCTTCACTCATTAGGAAAACATTCCGTTTTTCTAACTTTGTTACAGCCTTTATAAATTTGATAGGTTATATTGGTCTTTTTCCAAAGCTAGCTGCATTTTCAACCTCAATAGGAGGTTGCTTCACCAGAGTCTCTGCATAACCTAAACCAGACTTGGGATCAGATTTCTGACAGCTAAATTGATCATCCAGTTTTTTGCTAGACTCATTCCATTTTTTTATGACTTCCCGTTCTTGACTCAAAAGATTGGAGGTCCATTCCTCTCTTTTAACAGCACAGCCAAGGAGATTTTTAGTCCTTGAGAGTTCTTTTTCAAGACTCTCAAGTCTAAAGAGTTTTGATTCTAAAAGAGTATTTCTAGCACTTAAGTGTTCATTTATTTTCTGCACTCTCTCAGTCTCAGCTACAACACTCCTTAAGGTGTCATAAAGATCCTTTATCTCACAAGCCATTTCCTTAACAGTTTTAACACAATCATTTTTAGACATGTTAGAGGAAATTTCAAGACTTACTTGTGAGCTGCTGCTGTCAGTGGATGAGGCCATCAGGGCTAGGTTGACATTTTCTTCATTATCTTCTTCATTTGAGTCAGCCCAGTCCTTTCCCTCTGTAATGTAGGCTTTTCCATTCTTGGTGGCATTTAGAAGGTCAAAGTATTTCTTCTTGTAATTCACATCAGCTTCCTTTGCCCTGGATTCACCCTCCTTTGTGGCCTTGCTGCATTTATTTGAAAAATTGCCCATCTCATTGCATTTGTAGCACTTTACTTTTGATTTGTCAATGAAGTTTTTAGTGCTACTGGGTTTCCTTGCTGAAAATCTTTTTAACCCAGATGGTTTTTGGAATTTCAGCTTAGAAAACCTTTTAGCAAGAAAGGTCATGGTTTCATCCAACTCCTCTAACTCTTCAAGAGTATATTCATCTTCCTTGGAGTCAGCTTCGTTGTCCCCTTCCATTTCAGCATCTCCTAGTTGCTGCTTCATCAAGACACTCGGTCTTGCTTCTTCCTTGCCCTTCTTGGTAGCCATCAGGGCTACAGATTTAAGCTGTCTGGTACCCCCTGACATTTCAGATCTTTGTTGAACCTCCAATTCATATGTCTTTAGGGTACCATAGAGCCTATCCAAGTCTAGAAGATTCATATCTTGGATTCCCTGATGGTCGTCATTTTAGGATCCCATGATATGGGAAGTGCTCTCATGAACTTTCTGTTCACATCTTTATTAGCATAAGCCTTCCCATATATCCTCAGGTCATTTACTAACCTGTTAAATCTGTCAAACATTTCAGTGAGTGTTTCACCATTTTTCATTGTGAACCACTCATACAGTTGTGTTAACAGCTGCACTTTATTTTCCCTCACTTCTTCAGTTCCATCACATAGGATCTGGATGGTATCCCATATTGACTTAGACATTGTAAGATTCATGATACTGTTTAGCATATCATCGTCTAAGCCATTATAAAGGATGTTTGTGACTTTTAGATCCTTTTTTACCTTCTCTCTTTCCTCTGGAGTCATTTATTCAGTAGTCTTTGCAACTAATCTTTCTGGAACACCGACTCCATTGACAACCTCTTGAGGAATGAGTTTCTTAGAAACGTGAGGGCCTTCTTCTACAATTTGTAAGTATTCATCATTGATTGCTCTTAGATGAACTATCATTCTTTGTTTCCAGAAAAAGTACTTTCCCCTTTCCAACATGGGGACTTCGTTATTTCCAGTTTTGTTAGTCATTTCAAACGATCGTCTAACAAGTGTAATCTGCTAGTTGGCTCTAATACCAATTGTTAGAACAAAATAGGCTCAAGTATTTGTGTGTTTGGGGGGGGGGGGGGGGGGGGGCGATACTCAAAACTTTTTCGATCTTAAAACACTTTCTTAAGCACTGATGGAAATAGCTGTAATATCAGAAAAACTTTAATGACTTTTAAAATGAACACCCAAGAGTTCAAGTTAAAATAGTTGTATTAAAACTTGAGGTTTTTCGGGAAATCTGGCTAATCACAAATGTGATTAATCAGTTACAAATTATGTAATGAATAACAGCTACAATCTCACACTCACTAGCTCAACACTTTCTTTGAAAATTTTTCTAAAGATATATTACAAACCTTCTCTCTAGTGTTTGTGTGCTTCAATGTATTAGTTGATCCGTTTGATTGATACTTTGTAATGAGAACTCTTTTGCATATATAGAAGATTAGTAGTTGAACCCACGTGCTTGGACATGCTTCTCTTTTCAACCTAGCCGCATATATGTCACATCGATGTCCTTTTGGAATGATGTGTCAGACTGTTGTTGCTTTTGTTGCTTCTTTTTCTTCCCCTGATATGCGTGCATTTAATGATCGAGAGTTGTCATTGGACTACCAAACTTCAAGAGATATCTTTCCAGTTTATATCTCTTGCTTCTATAACAAGCTTCATTAATTTGCGTGTAAGACCTGATGACAAGCGTATGCAATCATAACTATCCACTGACAACAAGCCCTGATGAGAACTTGATCAGTGCTTGTGGATCCCCTGATGGCAAGTCCTGTCTAAGACTCGACTAGGGCTTCAAACTTCACTTGAGTTAACCAAGTGCATCTTGATCCCCTAATGTTAAGACTCAAAGCATACACTGATGGCTTCCACCGATGTAGTGCTGAGCATTCTGCCTGACGGGTTAGCTTGACACTATCATACCCTAATGATTTTCCCTGACAGGTTAGCATGTCACTGTCATACCCTGATGATTTCCCTTGACAGGTTAGCATGTCACTGTCATGCCCTGACGCGTTCCCGCTGATGAGTTTGGCTTGTCACTTCCATACCCTGAAGGCGTTCCCCTGACGAGTTGGTCTACCTATGTCATCTCCTTATGGGTTCCCCTGATGGTCTTAATCACTAAAACTTTGTTGATTTCGTTTGGAATGTCTGATGTGCAGAATACTAAAGTGTGTTTGAGTAACAACAGACATTTTTCTTCACTATCAAGTCCTTTAAGAATTTCAACTGATGACTTGTCTAGTGTGAAAAACTTCATCCCCTGATGACTAAGATAATCATCAGTGGATGCAAAATATGTGCATATACTTAGGTTTATAAAACACCCTAAACATTTACAAATGCACACAAAAAACTCTAATCATCGTCATCAGTTATACTTAACACTTATTATCTAGGCTTGGGGGTGTGACGGCTCATTCCGGGGTGATTTGACGTTACGTCGCCCCAGTTGGGTCCCAGCAAGCCCATTTTTGGACTTCGTGGGAACTGACGTATCACGGTCACTAAAACCCCAAATCATCACTAGTGATGATTAATTAGGATTAATTGGAGTTAATTACCGTCATTAATTACACCCGGAATACAACTACTTCTCCAGCACTCAACTCTATTGATAAGGTCACGGAATTTATTCATTTACTTGAGTTTGTAGTTCCACCATTTGTTTTTATTCAAATTTTATGTGCTTAAGTAGACATCCTTCTTAATAGTTCAGACTCGATTCTACTGTACCATTAGATGTAACTCTAGCGAATATAAAGAGAATTTGGTAAAAGATAGAAAAAATATCACACCATAGCCTAAATGCTATGTTCCACAAAGAAGGATATTTAGAGTATTTGTTACAAAAGAAAAAAAACGAACAACAATTCCATAATGTTTTTATCTTATGATTCTATATTTTAAAAGAATTGTCACTATAACATTTTTTATCTTATTATTAATTGAATATTTATAGCAAATTTCTTGATAAAAAATTTATGGATATATAATTATCAATCAAACATACAATATTAATATATGTTAAAAATTCGATTGTTACTTTTTTTTTTTTTTTTGGAACATAGTGAGTAATTTGTTTTCTAACTTTTCATGGATCGGGGAGTGGTAAGAAATTTCTTAGTTGCTTCGTACATTACACTCATCAATGGTAAATATCTTATTTGCTTCATGGCCATCTCTAGCTTCCGACACATATCTTACACTTCCGCTCAATCTCTTGAACCCGGTTTACAATTGGAGCTACGATATAACTTCATTGGAAATAATCTCCATTATTATATTATAATATCGAGCCCGATTAATTATATGCAGTACTATTATTCCTTCTTACAAATTTTCATGTCTAATATGTGTGTGTCTAATAGCACAATTTTTACACTTATTTTACTTGTTTAAGTTGGAATAGCATAAATAAATAACGTCTTAGTACATATCTATCGTTGTAATGCAGTTCACACATTAAAGAGCAATACGTCCTTAAAATGAGATTTTGATATTATTGTAATGTGTAAGGTAATTATAGTATTTTTTTTATTTCTTTTTTGTTAGGTGTACAATCATTTATGTCTAAATTGTTGTTGTTTTACAATAAGCCAAATAAATAAAAGTAAAGGAAAAACTCAATACTAATATCCTTACTATATTACTATAACACTATTATGTTACCGTATTACTATTTGAGACCATTTACAATATAATATTTGTTAATAGATGCTAGCATTGCACATTATAACATTACAAAAGATGATAACATAAATTTCATGAGAAGTGTTAAAAAATAGTGTTGTTGAACAGGAATTATTGTCAAAAAAGCACATCGACCAAAAATTCTCCCTTTAAAAAACAAAAAAAGAAAAGTTAAAACCTTAGAGCATTTTTTTATTGCTAATTTGAGTAACGATAATATAATATTATTATAATAAAATATAACTTGTAAATTTGTAAGTTTATTATTATTGAACATATTTTTATTGTAATCATGTTATTATTCTGTTTTAAAATGATTGGTATTTTTTGTAGTCTACTGTTCATATTTATCATTATTTGTTCTGTACCAATGTAGTAGGGATTAGAAAATCTTGTTTTCTTAGTTCAATTCAAAGGTCATGGTGCATATGTCGATTTGTAAAACTTGATTAATGTAATATATAATATTGGTTGTCTTTTATTTTATATCATTAAAAAACAAGTTCCTTATCAATTTTGTAAAAGCGCTCTTGGGAAAAGGAACGAAAAAAAATAGGAATGTAATCAATACTTGATAAGATTCCTCTTGGGTGTTTTATATAGAGGTCTAGATTATGAAAAAACAGAATCGTCAGGTACATCCATACTTTATGAGATTATAAAAATTGTGTTAGACATTATCAAAACACGTAAAAATTTGCATATTTTCATATTTTATAAATATTATTCCATTTCAAAGTTTTTTTAAAATATTATACCAACCATATCAATGAAAAGGTTGATTCCATTCCATTCTCATTGGTACTCTGATTCTCATTACATTTAACAAACGCCCATTAGTAAAACATACATTTCTTTGACTAAATTAAAACTTATATACTTATGTGAACAAATTTACGTTGTTTGAGTAATATTACATTTCATGAGTACAGATATATTCTTTGACTAAAACCCAACCAAAAGACAGACTAAACACAATAAAGCAACAACTCAGGAGCGGATTCCCCACCGACACGGGAACAGGAGATGGTCATCGCTTTCAGTAGAGAGTTTGTTGACTCAGCTAATCGTTTTCATATTCTTATTCTCAATAAGCAATGATCTATAATAAATGCTCTTGGAATTTGAATAAGTTCTGCAGTGAATCTTAGTGATCTTATCTATCTAATGAATAGGGAGTCTGCTTTAAAATCGTTCTCAAGAAGAACAGGTTGTTCCAGCTCGATATCGTCAAGAATTCCTGACTATTGCGTGGGAATAGGTTCATTTTCGAATACCATTGGAAGAAGGGATACATGTGGGAACATCTCTACTGACGAACCATTTCAATAGTACAGGTGTTGCTGTGCCACGAGGCACATCCATGGAAGTAATGAAAAAGAAAAAGTTCTGTAGTTGGACCATCTGTTCTATCCGTTCAAGTTTTGCTTCCCTAGAGAAGATGAGAAGCTAAAAATGAAAGTGTTCGCAACACATACCGAAAGGGTACTAATTAAGTCAACCATGTAGCCCGCTGGATCACCAGTTTGTTGGGTATTTTGGTTTTACATTGCTTCACACCTAAAAAAGATAGTGAGGCCTAAGATCAAGCGTAGTCGATGGACAACAGGTTAATATTCCTGTACTACCCCTTGTTGGTCCCGAGGGACGTTGAATGATCTTCAACAAGGTGAAAATTCTCGTATTCCGTATGTACATGTTCCTGTGGCTCAAATAAGTATTATTGTTTATATCGCTGCAGTTATAAACACTTTCTTATTCCTATTAACAAAACATCCCCTTTTTCTTCACTCTTCCAGAATCAGTATAGAAATGGGTGTTTTTTCTACATGCTAGCATAGCTATGCTGTGGAAGGGAAGGAGCCTAAATCGACCCCCTTCTATTTTTTTCTTTTCAAAAAGCAGTACAACTCTCGGGTGAGTCTAAGCAGCAACCGACCAGGATCATTCAATACAACGAACAAACTAACGGGAAAAGAAACTATGGAAACAACAAGCCACCAATGTCCTTCTCCAATTCCCACCAGACGTCACGTCGTGGACCAGTCGGACTTGCAGGTGACTTTATGAGAAGATGTATAAGTTTGTGGATGTAAAGTGGGATTCTTTGTACCAATTCCATGATGGAAATCTCACTCAAGTGAATTGGTTTCGAGGGCATTCCGCCAATTTTTGGCGACTTTCACTTTTCAACCCGATTCACCGCCTACGTGCCCTTTACGCGCAGTCATTCCGAAGGACAGGAAGGCAGAATAGAGTATAGAAGTGAGTGAGGCAGGAAGGATGTAGCTCAACTCTAAGGATAGGACTGAAGGATCTCCGACTTGGTTACGGGGAACTCTTCCTTGGGGTTCTAATATGGCTCTTTTTGGGGTGTGAGGATGCCTAGTCTTGAAACCAAAGCCGGTCAACTAGTAACCGAACTATATCACTTGATAGATCATTTGAGTATTATTACATTCAATTAATAGAACATAGATTATTTGATTAATATTGATAATATAACTATTTATTAGAACAAAACCCATTTTTGGTTAGATTTATATGACATTAGTTAAATACTACATTTTTTTTTGTGACAGTTAAATACTATATTTCTTGTACCAATTTATAGTTATATTAATTATGATGTATATACATCAGATTTGTAGACTTACATCTTCAACAAAATGAATGCTTTTTTATTTCCCTTTTTAACAGCTTTTTGTCAATTGTGTTTACCGTGTCGTAGAATATAATCTACGGAAACTCCTTCCCATCAGGGATATGGGCAACAAAACTACTTTTCAATGGTAACGAAGTTGCTTGGTTACTAAGTAATGAAGTGTAACGAAGTTACTTGGATGAAATCCAAGGTCTAAAGAACGTTCCAACTGATGTTACGATGACCAGCTTCTACTAGAACTAATCGGATCGAAAATTTTTCCCTCTTTTTTTTATATCATTCCTTAAGTCCCATAGGTTTGATACTTTAGAATTTGACCCATTTTCTTATTGAGTGAAGGGTACGAAATAAATCAAATTGATTTTTCGATCAAAAATAGTATGTGAAATCTTCGGTTTTTCCTCTTCCTATATCCCATAAGAATAAGTTACATTTAAAATTTTATCAAATGTTAATATTACGTGTTTAATTTGAAGATTCGAAGAGTACTGTGTATTAGTAATATTATCATTTCCTATATGTGTCAAGATTTCCGGGACAACAACTAAAAATAGACCGATGAAGTAAATATTACATTTGGAAAATGAAACCCCTTGGGACTTGAATACGAAGGATGTCCTTGAAATTATGTGAAAATTGTAGCAACAGATTAGCTAGGCTCCACATGGTACCTTTCAATTTCTTATCACCAATCCCTACTCCAACTAGGGTTCTCAACTGGGGCGGGTATCCCATTTTCCATACCCGCCCCGATTAAATTTTTTTTGTCCCATACCCGTCCCATTTCCTCGTGGATATTTATTTGTAATTCTCATACCCCTATGTAAAAGAGAAGTGGGGCCGCTTCAAAGGAAAATTGTTAAGGCTCAATTTTTTAGAAACTCTTGCAGAACCAGGACGTGTCCATGGCCAAAATGGACAAAACTGACAGAACGGAACAACACAGAAATGATTCTTGTGTACTGTGTGTTTGTATCTTTACTATAATAGATGGACAGTTCAAGGACATCGCGTCTACTGGACAGCTGGTAAAGCAAGCATACTTTATAAGGAGGGAGTTCAAAGGGTAACACCTACTTTCTCTATGCAGGGATCAGTTAATGAACACTATCATCTTTTATTCGAAACAATATCTCATCCATGTGGGGGATTGTTGGAAATGAGCTAGTATGTATGAGAATTTAGTTTCTCATGTGAAAGGAGTTTTGTCCCACATTGAAATTTAGAAGGAGTGTTGCTTACTTTTTATATGGGAAAGCAAACAAACAAGTAAAATTGATTGGCTATATTATGCTTCATCCTCCACGCGTGCGTGCAGGGGGGGTGCAAATCCTAGGATTTCCGAAGGGAAATTTGGCGCGACGCGACCTGCGGACACAAATGCCGGACCGTGATTGGAAGGGCCTGATCAACCCAACTTTTTACTGTTTGTTTTGTAGTGTCGGAGACTAAGGTCAAGGTCAGGGACTAATAAGCCTGTCGGGAAGTAAGCCTATCGGAGACTACGGTGAGGGACTAAGCTAAAATAAGTCTGTCAGGGACTAGTGTTTACACTGTCGGAGACTAAGCGTCAGGGACTAGTGTTTACACTGTCGGAGACTAAGCGTCAGGGACTAGTGTTTACACTGTCGGAGACTAAGCGTCAGGGACTAGTGTTTACACTGTCGGAGACTAAGCATCAGGGACTAATGTTTACACTGTCGGAGACTAAAGGTCAGGGACTAGTTTTGTAACGGCTGTAACGTTTGGATTTAATTCTTGTAACGTTTGTAACGGCTAAAACGTATAGATTTAATTCTTGTAACAGCTATAACGCCATGGATTAAATTCCAGTAACTGATGTAACGTTTTACGAAATTGAAGGTTTCAGCTTGGCCAATCTGTACTATATATAGATGCTCATATTCCAAGTTTCAGTATCCCATCAAAAATCGTCTTCTACTTCTTATCTAAAATTCTATTGCGTCTTGTCTTTCTGGTGTTCATTATTTTCTCAGTTCCAGTTCGAGAGTGAGTTTATTTTGTGCAGAGTAGTTCTCACTGTATCCTTTGTATCCTGGGAAACAGTAGCTCTAATTTCTCTAGCACGGTTTGTGAGAGGGTTAAACTGTTTTAAGGACAGCGTGGTTATCACGTGCCTCGGTTTGTTCCTCTTGTTTCATTGTCTCGTACGAATACACTACAGCTCAGAACCAACAATCACTTCTTGGTAAAACATCTTCTTCCAAATAATGATCCAACTTAGATTTTATTACTCTGTTACTTGAAATCTGATTTGTCTTAACAAACTTGTCAAAATCACACATTGAAACTTCAAGAAGATCATCAGAGTGAAAAGATGATACCAAAGATGAAGGTGCTCCAACAATACCACTAACATCATATTTCTCATGCCTTGTCATCGCAGATTGATATTCACCAAGCAAATCATAACAAATCTTTCGAATACTCTTTTTTTTTTTTTGCTTTATTGCCATACAACAAAGGAAAATAATATTCTAACAATTTCAATTTATATCGAGAATCCAAAATAGTAGCTACTGCCATTATCCCATGAATATTGCTCCAATATTTTTCAAACTTTGACCACATACTACGAGTCATAGTTCTTATTACCTCACTTTCAAAACTCAACCACTCAGAAAGTTGCATCTTAATCAAACACACTTTTGGAAAATATATATTTGTAGTAGGATACTTGGTTCCTGAAAATAACTCTGTAACATTATAAAAGATTCTTAGTTTTTCACAATTTTCTTTTGCTAACTCCCAGTCATTTTCGGTTGCAAGCAAGGAAAAACATTTTTATAAATTAAAGCCACTTCTAACATCATATACATAGAATTCCATCGTGTCACACAATCAAGTATGAGTTTCTTACCACATTTTATTTGTAGCTGACGAGCAGCTTCTTTAAATTTTTCCTCTATTTTGGGGCTTGCTGTCCAATATACAACACTATTACATACTCTCTCAATTGCTTCACCAATCACCTTCAAACCTTCTTTTACAAACAAATTCAAAATATGGGCACAACATCTCATATGAAACAACTTACCCATCAGCATTAGACAAGAAGAAAGAATTTCACACATAACATACTCCAGAAGTGCATTATTTGTAGTACAATTGTCCAAAGTAATTGTAGATAACTTTCTGTCTACATTCCAGTCCAATAAATCTTCCATAATCACTTCACATAAAACTTCAGCAGTATGAGGACATGGAACATAAACAAACCTATATAAAATATAAACAATTTATTATTTTATTATATTATTAACATAAATAAACTTATATTTAAATCATAAATAATTATCAAATATTATATTATTAAATTAGACAAGAAACTTAAATAAATCTATAATAATTTGTTATTAAATTAGACAAGGAACTTAGATAAATTTATAATAATTATCAAATATTATATTATTAAATTATAAACTATTTATTAATAAATAAATTATTAATATCAATATTAAAATTAAAATTATAAATTATTTGTTATTAACTAATATTATTAAGTACTATATATAAATAATTTATTATTATAATATTATTAATACACATGCTAGTATATTAATTATTAAATATATAAACATAGAAAATGTACCTCAAAATTCTACTTTGTAATCTCCACGAATCATCAATGTAATGTGCAGTCACAACCATATAGCCTCATTTTTTATTTGAAGAAATCCACATATCACTGGTGATGGCAACTCTGCTCCTATTTTTTTCTAAAAGCTTCATTGTTTTTTTCTTTTCACCCGGATTTGTAAATAAATTCCGTTATGAAATTTAATTATTTTAGCTTATTTTTCTTCATGAAAATTATTTTCTTATAAGTTGTGAATATTGAAATTATATTTTCTTATGAAAAATTTATCTGCAATGTGATGTCCAAAAGATTTTTAAATGATTTTGTAAAGCTCATGAGGTTATGAGTTGTTCTACCCTTAAAGGAGTGTTTCGCGGCAATGCCTCGGGTAGCTACAGTACCCGTCTTTTTTTTTTTAAATACTCTACTGCTGGGGGGAACAGCAGCATTAAATGCTCATCATCCCTATCATTACCCTAGAGTTAGCTATGAAAGATGACCGATGGACACAGCAGCCGTTTCAACCACTCTTTCCTTCTTCAGTCATTTCCTTTCTTTTCATAGCCAACGGCTGAGATCAAGTTGATCCGACGGTCCTTGTTGTTCAATCAAGTGATATATATACACATCACGCTGTTGTAACCCTGATTCTACCTTTCTAAACTTCCATCAAACTTAAATTTAATTTTTGAGACAGCAGTTCTTCTTGAAGGATAAATCGGAGTATTTATTTCCTTCCTACAATAAGGAGGTAAGAGCATCTCATTTAAGTCTTGCTATATTTCTTGCATCTCTGCTCTACCTACCACATTTAATACCATGTTCATTTATTTTCAAAAGTATGACTTAATGCATATTCTAACGATCAGAGTTAATGTCATTTATTTCAAGTTGTCTAAGATGGGTGTAGTGTTGTTGACAACCACCTGGTGGACAAACCTTTAACTACCAAACATTCTTTTGTCAGTAGTTGCAACCCCATGCTTGAGTATTCTTTAACCTGATTTTTAACCCTAAACCGTGTTTAGGATGACATGCAGACCATAGGAAATGTTACGTACCAGTGAGAGAATGATGAGTTTTGACCTAAGTGTGGTTATGGTTGAGGGCACCACACATGGAGGAGTGAGGAAGATGACCCTGTATCTGAGACAGACCTTAACCTAGTCTCTGACGGGTTTGAATTAGTCTCTGATCTTGTAAAATAATCCCCGATGGGTTGATAATCCCCGATGGGTTGATAATCCCCGATGGGTTGATAATCCCCGATGGGTTATTAATCCTCGATGGGTTGATAATCCCCGATGGGTTGATAATCCCCGATGAGTTATTAATCCCCGATGGGTTATTAGTCTCCGATGAATTAAAGCGTAGTAATTCCCTGATGCGCAGTTTGTTTTAAAACTACAAAATGTTATTTTCTTAAATTATTTTAAGATGTTTAAATTGATTTCTTAACCTCAATAGTTTTTATATCAGATTGAGACGTTAAAAGTTAAGGACATCACATGTGCATTTTCCCTCATATTTTAACCCAGATATTAAATTCATCTTGTAATATGTATATTCTTATAGAATTTTCCACTCATGAGTAAATTAAATTTTGGTCGTGAGCAAAGGACTGAGGCAAGTATATTCACAATCTCATGCTTATTTTAGTTTAACGCATTATCATTTGTTCCGATATGCGTAGAAGGTTGGATTTATACTTTAATTGTTCTGATGAATGAGCATGCTATGCTTTTGATTCTGCTAGCATGATATGAATGATGATGCATGGATATAAATGAGCTTTGAATTTCAGCTATGTTTTCAATCTTATATCTGTGCAATGAGAATGTGAATGATGCCCCTTATGGGGGTTATGCCACATGGTTGGCAAGAGGAAAGGAAAGGTGCTGATGTGTTCTTCACCTGACCAAGAGGAAATGTTATTTGACTACGTAGTCACTCAGAGGGATCATGCGGTCCAGCCTGGCCAACTGTGTACTGTATGGTTAGCAGATCCACGGGTGTAGCCCCCGTTGGATATTTGAGAAAGTTATGATCAGGTGTATACCTGACTTTCTTCAAGGGAGGATCACAAGTTGTATATCATCAGTGAATCCTCAAGGATATTTGAAGGTTTCCGAGGTCTTGGCATTGCTTCAACAAGCCTCACAAACAGAATTTGAATTTCTCTCCTTTGATTCTAGATGAAATTCGTTGAATTATTCATATTTTCCTCAATGTGTATATACTTGCCGGGCGTAAAACGCTCACCCATGTTGAATGTTAATGTCTTGTAGGACAGAAAGCTAAAGCTGAACCCTCTGATAAGGGGAAAGCAAAGATGATAAGCTACTACGTGTTTATCCTTTTGATAGAACTGATGAAGGAAGGAAAGGAATGAAGGAAGGAAAGAAGGAAGACGTTTGAAGAGTTAATGAGATTTATTTTGTTATTAAGAAATGATGTAATAGCTTCCGCTGTAATTACTAAACTCTTGGGTTGTAATAACTCTTAAATGCTGTTTTTATTCAGTATTTTCTTATAAATGGATGAATGATTATCTTTACCTTCTTATGATGATGCCTTAGTCCGGTATGGGATTATGGGGTCGTCACAGTTGGTATCAGAGCCAATTTACGGCCAGAAGTGTTTCGTAGGAAACACTACCCGTAAACTGCATCCAGTACTAAGGAATACTGAGGTAGTCCCAAGAATTTCTTCAGGAAAAAAAAAAAAAAGGAATTTGGGAAGTTGATGATAGAATAGAAGTACAAAGGCTTGTAAAGGAGTTCAAGTTTGAGGATATTTATTTTAGAATGGAGTGATTTAAAATCCTTAAGGATAGGATTGCTTAGTAATGAATTGAGCAAGTGAAGGCACCATTCTTTTGATTTATAGATATGTTTGTCTTATTGGGAAGTTGAAATTGCTAACGTGGATTGTTTCATGTAGATGGCTAGAGATCGCTCTAGATCCCCCGCGCCCGTCCGTAGAGTGAATAGCCCAGTTTTTGATGTATCGTCCGATGAGGAAGAGGAGCCTAGTGTAGAGTCTCCGTTGCTTATCCCTGCACCACCAAGCAGGCACTAGTCACCTCCAACGCAAGAGGGGCCTAGTCTTGCCCCAACGCCGGTTCATGAAGTCGGACCCTCCACCATTCGCCGGAGACTGCGCATTCACCGCACAGCACGAAAGAGTGTACGATGCCCTCCTTTCAACCGTAACCAAGACTTGGCTCAGAATGCCCCTACAGTAGAACAAGATATTCCGAGACTCACCCCACCTTCACCTTGGTTATCTCACGACAGAATAGTACGTGAGTACGAGACAGACGTGCACCATCGTTTAGCAGATTGCGCTACGACAGTTCAAAGGCAGGTTGCCACTATTGCTAGGTTTCGCACAGCAGCATCAGCTTGGCAGTCTTCTTTCTGGTTGACCCAGAGCCTGTACCATCGGCTAGCATTGGAAATGCATGCACAGATGGTAGCAGCGGCAGCAGCTAACCCTACAGTGGCGTGCTTGGAGTAGATGAGCAACCACTGTTCACGCCGCATTGAGGAGACACGTGTTCAGTCTCAACATTGGGAGAGAGAGGCTGAACGTGAAGGACCCCTGGACACGGATGATGAATAGGTTTAGCTGTAGAAGCTAATGTGAAAATTTAAGTGGAAGTTATTTTGTACTTGTTTTAAACTTGGCTGGGTAGTAGCGTTTATCGCAAAAGTATGTTGCCCAGATGATGTATTTTGGCTTAAGTCAAGCACAAGAAATGTTTGAGGACAATGCTTATGGCAGCCTCCTATGTACATGAATGATAATGTTTTGAGATATCCAAATGATTATGTGATGCTTATGCTCTTCATTTTGTCAAGTTTTAAATTGTTAAACCATATGAGGAATGGAATGTTTTGAGGAGGATGTTTAACTCTTTATGTATATTTTTAGATTATGGCCAGAGGAAGTAGACCAGGAAGGGCTGGGAGAAGAAATCTCCATAACAATGTGTCAAGGTCTGTAAATGTGGCACGTTTAGAAAGAGAAAACCAAGCTGAAAATCTTGATGATGTTGTCGTTAAGGACGACAGCTCGGAGGAAGTGATGGGGATGAACCGCAATCCCCCACGTGTTACACCACCCACCCCAGTTAATGACAATATTTCCGCTAACAACAATGCTGCGGGAAATGCGAATGATAATCCCCTGGCTCAATTTCTTCAGATTATTCGTGAGGTCATGACCGCAAACCAACCAGCACCACCTCAACCACCAAAACCTACTGCTCGTGGTTCGTGTATCCGAGAGTTCATTGGCATCAACCCTCCGACCTTTGATGGAAAGGGAGGACCTACAGCAGCACAATATTTGTGACGACCCCAAAATCCCTTAATGGATTAGGGCTTCGTCAAAAGAAGGAAAAGATAACCACACTTCCAAACATAACATAAATACTGGATAAGGGCAGTATTAAAGAGTTATTACATCCCAAGAGTAATACAATTACAGCGGAAGCTATTACATCATCTTTAATGACAAATCAAAATCATCACTACTTCTAATATCTTCCTCCATCCCTTCATCTCTTCGTCCTTTCCTTCCTCAGTGTTATCGAAAGAGTAAATAACTTAGTAGTTTATCATCTTTGCTTTCCCCTTATCAGAGGGTTCAGTCTTAGCATTCTGTCCTACAAGACATTAAAATTCAACATGGGTGAGCGTTTTACGCCCAGCAAGTATATGCACATTGAAGAAGTATATAACAATTTAAAGGAATGTATCTGGAACATCGAAGGAAATTCAAATCTGTTTGTGAGGCTCGGTGAAACAATGCCAAGGCCTCGAAAACCTTCAAAGGTCATTGAGGATCCACTGATGATACACAACATGAGATCCTCCTTGAAGAAAGACAGGTATACACCTGAGCATAACTTTCTCAAAATATCCATCGGGGGCTGAACCCGTGGATCTGCTAACCATACAGTACCCAGCTAGCCAAACTGGACCGAATGATCCCTCTTATGTGGACTACGTAGTCACTTATCATTTCCTCTAGATCAGGTGAAGAACACATCAACACCTTTCCTTTCCTCTTGCCAACCATGTGGCATAACCCATTAAGGGACATCATTTTCATGCCCCATTTAAGAGACATATCATTCTCATTCATTAGCACGGATATAATAATGAAAAACAATAGCTGATAATCAAAGCTTAGTTATATCCATGCAACATCATTCATATCATGCTAGCGGAATTTAAGGCATAGCATGCTCTTTTATAAAAGAAACAATTGAAACATAATTCAAGCCTTGCACGCATACCGAATCGAATGATAATGCGTTAACTGAAAGAAACATCAGATTGAATGTATATGTTTGCATCAACTTGCATTTTAACATAAGATTGTGAATATACTTGCCTCAGTCCTTTGCTCCCAACAATTCAATTTACTTGAGAGGGGAAAAAATTCTGTAAAATATACATATCCCAGAATAGATTTAGTACTTAGGTTTAAATATGAGAGAAAGTGCATATGTGATGTCCTTAAACTTTTAAGGTTTCCAAAACTGCTATAAAACTATTTAGGGTGAATACAATAATTAAACATCATAAATAATTTTAAGAAAAATCATGTTTTATAGTTTTGAGGGCAGACTGCACGTCAGGGGGAAATCTGATACGCCAGGGAATAATCATACATCGGGGGTTGACTGACCATCAGCGGGTAAACTACTCGTTAGGGGATATTTCGTCCGTCAGGGGATGGTTTCACCCGTCAGGGGATGATTTCCCCACCATCAGGGTCTCCTTCTCTCGTCAGGGAAAAGTCATCAGGGGATGACTTCTTAGCCGTCAGGGTATCCTTTACCCGTCAGGGGAAGATCTCTCTGCCATCAGGGGATAGCCGTCGACCATCAGGGTATGTTTTAGTCACCACAAAACTCATCAGGGACTAACATACTTGTCCGTTAGGGACTACTGATGACGTCATCAGAGACTAACTTTAGCTTGTCGGAGACTAAGGCTGATGTCATCAGAGACTAAGAAATGTCGTCACAAGGGACTAGCAACTGGTCAGGGACTGATGACGTCATCTTAACTCATCGGGGACTAATGATGACATCATCAGAGACTAACTCATCTCATTAGAGACTAACTCAAACTCGTCGGAGACTAGGTTAAGGCCTGTCTCAGATACAGGGTCGTCTTCCTGGCACCACCATGAGTGGTGCTCACAACCATAACCACACTTAGGTCAAAACTCATCATTCTCTCAGTGATACATAACATTTCCTATGGTCTGCAAGCCATCCTAGGCACGGTTTAGGGTTCAAACTCAGGTTAAAGAAAACTCAAGCATAGGGTTGCAACTACCGACAAAAGAATGTTTGGTAGATAAGAGCTTGTCTGCCAGGTGGTTGTTAACAATATTACACCCATCTTAGACAACTTTTGAAATAAATGTCATTAACTCCGGCGTTAAAATATGCATTGAGTCATACTTTTGGAAATAAATGAACAAGGTAATAAATGTGGTACGTAAGACCGAACAGAAGTATAAGAAATAAAGCAGGACTTTAATGAAATGCTCTTACCTCCTTGGCTGTAAAGGAAGAGTTAAGGCTCGAGTTGTTCTTCCAAAAAGGACAGTTGTCTTGAGAGTATGCTGGGGTTCGATGGTATACTATAGAGAAATTTATGAAGGTGGAACTAGGGTTATAATAACGTGATATTTATATATATATATCACTTGGTGAGCAACAAAGGCCGTTGGATTAAATCAATATCAGCTGATGGCTGTGAGAGGAAGGAAATGACTGATGAGAAAAGAGAGTGGCTGCAACGGCTGCTAGTGTCCATCAGTCATTTTTCATAGCCCAATCTAGCGTAATGGTGGAGGTGATGTGCATCAAATGCTACTATCCCTCAACAGTCAGATTTTAAAACGGGTACTGTAGCAAAACCTGCTTACACCCAAAAAGGTCTTCCCGCGTGACACCCCCAAAACAAACTTGCAAACACTTGGGCTTACAAATACATTTAAAATATTTTGGACATCACATTGCCAGATAATTTTCATAAAATATAATTTCGTTATTTATACCCAATAATAAAATAAACCTTCATGTAAAAGTAAACTAAAATAAATAAATCTCATATCGAAATTTATTGACATTTTTGGGTTCTCACATCCTCCCCTCCTTACAAGAGTTTCGTCCTCGAAACTTAGCTATCAAACAATTGGGGGTACTTGTCAACCATAGCACTTTCAAGCTCCCAAGTAGCTTCCTCCACACTATGATTCCTCCATAACACTTTTACAGAAGGAATTTCTTTATTCCTAAGCATTTTAACTTGTCGATCTAATATCTGGACAGGGACTTCTTCATATCTTAAATCCGGTTGCAGATCTATTGGTTGATAGTCTATTATTCCTCTGTGGTCGTCTTTATAAGGACGCAACACTGAAATATGAAATACATCATGCATATGGCCCAAGGCCGGTGGCAGCGCCAATTGATAGGCCACTTCACCAATCCTTCTCAATACCTCAAATGGTCCCACATAGCGGGGGCTTAATTTTCCTTTCTTGCCAAAACGCATTACGCCCTTCCAGGGTGACACTTTCAATAATGCATAACTTCCAATTTCCAGGGTTTGGTCCTTCCTGTGTTGATCAGCATATTGCTTTTGTCAGTCTTGAGCCGCCCTCATTCTTGATCTGATCACCTTAATCGCTTCCTCAGTCTGTTGGACTATCTCTGGTCCAATTAACTTCCTTTGTCCCACTTCATTCCAGTAAAGGGGAGTTCTGCACTTCCGACCATACAACACTTCAAACGGCGCCATGCCAATGCTGGCATGGTAGCTATTATTGTAGGCGAACTCAATCAGTGGTAGATGGTTGTCCCAATGCCCTTTAAAATCGAGAACGCAAGCTCGTAACATATCTTCTAGGGTTTGAATAGTGCGTTCGGATTGACCATCAGTCTGGGGATGGTAGGCTGTACTCATGTCTAGCCTTGTCCCCAGATATTCTTGAAAGCACTTTCAAAACCTTGAGGTAAACCTTGGATCCCGATCAGAGACGATGGAGACTGGCACTCCATGTCGACTCACAATTTCCTTGACATATAACCTCACCATTTGATCCATCTTGTAAGTATACTTTATAGCCAAAAAGTGCGCTGATTTGGTCAGTCTATCGACTATGACCCAAATGGCATTCATCCCTCCAAGCGTGGTTGGTAAACCAACTACGAAATCCATCGTGATAAATTCCAACTTCCACTTAAGAATTTCCAATGGTTGTAGCAGTCCGCTTGGTTTCTGATGTTCTGCCTTAACCCTTTAGCACGTTAAGCATCTGCTTACCCACTCAGCTATCTCTCTTTTCATGTTGGGCCACCAAAAACTTTGCTTCAAATCCTGGTACATCTTCGTGCCTCCTGGATGAATAGAAAACCTTGAGTTGTGGGCTTCGTGCAAAAGCTTTTGCCTCAGTTCAGTAATCGCAGGAATCCATATTCGACCTTCATATTGCAAAAGTCCATCGTTATGCATGAGACATTTGCCTTTCTCTCCCTTAATTAATTTGTCCCTTTCTTCACAATGCTTTCCTTGCGCGATTTTAATGAGGTCGTGCAGTTGAGGCTGAGACCGAATCTCTTCTTCTATTTCCGTCCTCTGGGCAGTGGTAAGTGTATGCAGCTGTAGATGTTCGAATTCTTTTATGACATCTTCCTGGATGGTTATCACGTTCAGTCTTTCACGACGGCTGAGCACGTCTGCAACCACATTTGCCTTCCCAGGGTGGTAGTTGATGGAGCAGTCATAATCCTGAATCAACTCCAACCAACGCCTTTGTCGCAAGTTGAGTTCTTTTTGCGTGAATATATACTTCAAACTCTTGTGGTCAGTATATATTTCGCACTTCTCACCGTAAAGGTAGTGTCTCCAAATTTTCAATGCAAAGACGATAGCTGCCAGCTCTATGTCGTGCGTAAGATATCATTTCTCGCAATCCTTTAGTTGCCTTGAGGCATAAGCAATAACCTTGCCATGCTGCATCAAAACTGCTCCAAGTCCTTGTTTTGACGCGTCACTGTAAATAACGAAATCGCCCTTATCATCCGGTAAGGTCAGAATAGGGGCTGTAGTTAACCTTGTCTTCAATTCCTGGAAACTCCTCTCACAAGCAGAGGTCCAATCAAATTTTACACTCTTTCTCGTCAAGTTTGTCAAAGGCATAACTAATTTTGAGAAATCTTTAACAAACCTCCGGTAATAGCCTGCTAAACCTAAGAAACTCCTGATCTCCGTTGGATTTGTTGGCTGAGGCCACCTCATGATTACTTCGATCTTACTGGGGTCCACTGTGACACCAGTTTCATTGATCACATGACCAAGGAACTTCACTTCCTTTAGCCAGAATTCACATTTAGACAATTTGGCAAATAATTGCTATCTTCTTAAAATCTCCAGCACTGTCCTTAGGTGTTCCTCATGCTCTTCCGCCGTCTTCGAATATATAAGAATGTCATCAATGAAAACAATAATGAATTTATCCAAGAATGGTTTGAAAATGCGATTCATCAAGTCCATGAAAGCTGTTGGCGCGTTCGTCAATCCAAAAGACATCACTAAGAATTCATAATGGCCATAACGAGTTCGGAATGCCGTCTTCGGTATGTCCTCCTCTTTGATCTTTAATTGATGATACCCTGAGCGAAGATCGATTTTTGAGAAGCACCTCCCTCCTCTGAGCTGGTCAAAAAGGTCATCAATCCTCGGCAAGGGGTATCTATTCTTGATTGTGACCTTGTTCAGTTCTCGATAATCAATACAGAGTCTCATCGATCCATCCTTCTTTCGAACGAATAACACTGGTGCTCCCCATGGTGAGACGCTTGGTCTGATCAGTCCTCGTTCTAAGAGTTCTTGCAATTGCTTCATTAGTTTTTTTAGCTCAGATGGTGCCATGCGGTAAGGGGCCTTAGAGATTGGGGCGGTACCAGGGATTAAGTTGATTTCAAAATCCATTTCTCTATCCGGGGGTAATCTAGGCAACTCTTCTGGGAATACATCTGCAAACTCCCTTACAACAGGGACATCCTCGATCTTGATTTCATCCCTGTCAGTATCATGCACATAAGCCAAGAAGGCTTCGCAACCCTTGTGAACCATTTTCTGTGCTTGGATCATGGTCAAGAATGGCGATGATTTCACCATCTTAGCTCCATGAAACCAAACCTTCGCCTTTTGGGGAGAGCGTAAGACCACACGCTTCTTCTTACAATCAATGTTGGCTTGGTATTCAGATAACCAGTCCATTCCCAATATTACATCAAATTCTCCCAAAGGAAAAGGGATAAGATCAGCGAAAAATTCATGCTGATCTATCTTCAAGGTGCAGTTACGGTATACATAAGAAATGTTCACTACTTCGCGATTAGCAACGACTACCTCCAAGGGATTAGGTAGAAGCTCAAGCAATACTAGCATGCTACTAGCTAATCGCTCAGAAATAAAACTGCGAGTAGCACTCGAATCAAATAACACATGTGCAGGTATGGAGTTCACTAGTAATGTACCTGTCACCACATTGTCAGAAGCCACAACATCTTGCACCGTCATATTGTAAGTTCTTGTTTGTGGCCGCACGGGCACGGTATTGGCTCCTGTTAGCATTGGTCTGCCGCTTTTCTTATGAGGGCAATCAGGAGAAATGTGCCCTTCTTTCCCACATGTATAACATGTCCATACCGCAGCAAATGGCTTATTAAATTGTTGAGGCTGTTGTTGTTGTGGTCTCACTTGTGGCAGAACCGCGATAGGGTTAAATGTCGGGCAGTTTGAGGAGAAGTGTCTTGGTTGGCGACACCTGAAGCAAACATCCTTCCCCCTCAAGCATGGAGTTGAGCCATGGTTCTTCCCACACTTTGAACATACAATAGTCCTCCTTGCAATGCCATAAGAGGATTGCTCCCTCCACTTCCTCTTTCCACTATTTATCAAACTATTATTATTGTTACTTTCTTCTTCCTTCTTCACAAACACACCACCAAAGTTCTGGTGGTTTCCTTTGTCATTTCCTTTTCTCTTCTCTTCCTTCTTGTTTTCTCGACTGTACTCATATACTGCCTTATTGCTCCATTCAGCGATCCTCGCCTTTTCCACCACTGCATCAAAAGTTTCCAGCTGGAAAATTGCTACCTATCTCAGAATCCACGGATTCAAGCCTTGCTCAAATCTTCGGGCTTTCCTCCCTTCATCGCTCACCTGATGAGGAGCATACCTCATCAGTTCATTAAACCTTGCCTCGTACTCGTCCACCGTCATGGACCCTTGCTTTAGATTCAGAAATTTTAACTCCATTGCATTAGAGACACTAAGGGGGTAAAATTTTTCCCTGAATTTCTGGGTAAACAATTCCCAAGTTATCACTGTATTGGTGTTCCTTGCGGTTTCCCTTTTTGTTAGCTCCATTCTCTTGGCGCCTTTCCACCAATGGTTGGCTTCCTCCTTCAGCATGAAAGCCGCATATTTGGTCTTACAATCTTCAGGCACATCAACTAAATCAAAGGCTTTCTCAATCTCTTCCAACCAATATTGAGCTGCAGTGGGTCCTCCTCTCCCATCAAAGGTTGGTGGGTTGATGCCGGTAAACTCTTAGATACATGAACCATGGGCAGTAGGCCTTGGTGGTTGAGGTGGTGGTGGTACTGGTTGGTTCGCGGCCACGGCCTCACGGATAATCTGAAGAAATTGAGCTAACGGGTTATCGTTCGCATTTCCTGTAGCGTTATTGTTGGCGGAATTATTGTCATTAACAGGGGGTGGTGGTGGAACATGCGTGGAATTGCGGTTCATCCCCACCACTTCCTCCGGGCTGTCATCCTCTACGACAACTTTTTCAACATTTTCAGCTTGGTTTTCCCTTTCTAAACGTGCCAAATTTTCAGACCTTGACAATTCATTACGGAGATTTCTTCTCCCGGGTCTTCCTGGTCTCCTTCCTCTGACCATAATCTAATAATATACAAAAAGGGTTAAACATCTTCCTCAAAACATTCCAGTCCTTACGTGGCTCAAGAATTTATAATTTTGGTAAGGTGAAAAGCAGTAAGCATCGAATAAGCATTTAGATACATCAAAATATTTATCATTCATGCACATAAGAGACTGTCATAGACATCACTTTGAAACATCCTTAAGCCTGTCACAAGCCAAAATACAATATCAGGGCAAAATACGCCCGTGGTAGTCGCAACTACCCAACGAAGTTCAAAACAAGAACAAAATAACTTGCACTTAAACTTCACATCAGCTTCTATAACTACTCCTCCTCGTCTTCCGTGTCTAATGATCCTTCACGTTTCGCCTCCCTTTCCCAATGTCGAGACTGCATACGTGTTTCCTCAATGCGGCGCGCAAAGCGGTTGCTCATTTGCTCCAAGCACGCCACCGTGGGATTAGATGTTACAGCAGCTACCATCTGTGCATGCATTTCCAGTGCCAGTCGATGGTATAGGCTTTGAGTCAACCAAAAAGAGGAATGCCATGCTGAGGCAACTGTGCGAAACTTGGTAATAGTGGCAGCCTGTCGTCGAACTGTCATGGTGCGAGCTGCCAGGCGATGGTGAACTTCTGTTTCATACTCACGTACTAACCTGTCCTGGGATAGTACTGACACTCGAGGTAAAGGCGAGACGAGTCCAGGAGTATCCTGCCCGACCGTAGGGACATCATGCTCCATACCATGGTTACGGCTAAAACGATGACATCGTACACTCTTCCGTGCTGTGTGTCGAATGCGTGGTCCTTGACGAACGATAGAAGGTCCGACTCCTGGTGTTGGTGCTGGGGCAAGGCTGGGACCTTTTTGCGTTGGAAATGGTTGTTGCCTGTCGGGTAATGCAGGAGTGAACAACGGAGATTCTACACTAGGCTCTTCCTCGTCGGATGAGACGTTGAAAACTGGGCTATCTACCTTACGAAAAAGCGCAGGGGATCTTGAGCGATCTCTAGCCATCTACCTGAAACAATCCAAGTCAGTAACTTTAAACTTCTCAATTAAAACGCAACGCAGCAACCAGTCAAAAAGGTGGTGCCTTAGTTTGCTCTTATCATCCCTAAGCAGTCCTAATCTTATCTTGACTCTAGTGAAACCTTAAATTGGAACTCACTAACAGGCCTTAGCACTTCATTATAGCGTCAACTTCCCAAATTCCCTTTCCTTAAAGAATTTTGGGACTTAACGCAGCACTTCCTAATACTGGATGCAGCTTACGGGCAGTGTTTCATTACGAATTACTTATGGCCGTAATTGGGCTCTGATACCAACTGTGACGACCCCAAAATCCCTTAATGGATTAGGGCTTCGTCAAAAGAAGGAAAAGATAACCACACATCCAAACATAGCATAAATAGTGGATAAGGGCAGTATTAAAGAGTTATTACAACCCAAGAGTAATACAATTACAGCGGAAGCTATTACATCATCTTTAATGACAAATCAAAATCATCACTACTTCTAATATCTTCCTCCATCCCTTCATCTCTTCATCTCTTCCTCCTTTCCTTCCTCAGTGTTATCGAAAGAGTAAATAACTTAGTAGTTTATCATCTTTGCTTTCCCCTTATCAGAGCGTTCAGCCTTAGCATTCTGTCCTGCAAGACATTAAAATTCAACATGGGTGAGCGTTTTACGCCCAGCAAGTATATTCACAATCTTATGTTAAAATGCAAGTTGATGCAAACATATACATTCAATCTGATGTTTCTTTCAGTTAACGCATTATCATTCGATTCGGTATGCGTGCAAGGCTTGAATTATGTTTCAATTGTTTCTTTTATAAAAGAGCATGCTATGCCTTAAATTCCGCTAGCATGATATGAATGATGATGCATGGATATAACTGAGCTTTGATTATCAGCTATTGTTTTTCATTATTATATCCGTGCTAATGAATGAGAATGATATGTCTCTTAAATGGGGCATGAAAATGATGTCCCTTAATAGGTTATGCCACATGGTTGGCAAGAGGAAAGGAAAGGTGCCGATGTGTTCTTCACCTGACCTAGAGGAAATGATAAGTGACTACGTTGTCCACACAAGAGGGATCATTCGGTCCAGTTTGGCCAGCTGGGTACTGTATGGTTAGCAGATCCACAGGTTCAGCCCCCGATGGATATTTTGAGAAAGTTATGCTCAGGTGTATACCTGTCTTTCTTCAAGGAGGATCTCATGTTGTGTATCATCAGTGGATCCTCAATGACCTTTGAAGGTTTTCGAGGCCTTGGCATTGTTTCACCAAGCCTCACAAACAGATTTGAATTTCCTTCGATGTTCCAGATACATTCCTTTAAATTGTTATATACTTCTTCAATGTGCATATACTTGCTGGGCGTAAAACGCTCACCCATGTTGAATTTTAATGTCTTGTAGGACAGAATGCTAAGGCTGAACCTTCTGATAAGGGGAAAGCAAAGATGATAAACTACTAAGTTATTTACTCTTTCGATAACACTGAGGAAGGAAAGGAGGAAGAGATGAAGAGATGAAGTAGTGATGATTTTGATTTGTCATTAAAGATGATGTAATAGCTTCCGCTGTAATTGTATTACTCTTGGGTTGTAATAACTCTTTAATACTGCCCTTATCCAGTATTTATGCTATGTTTGGATGTGTGGTTATCTTTTCCTTCTTTTGACGAATCCCTAATCCATTAAGGGATTTTGGGGTCGTCACAATATTGGTTGGAAGAGGTTGAGAAAGCCTTTGATTTAGTAGATGTGCCAGAAGATTGTAAGGCAAAGTATGCCGCTTTCATGTTGAAAGAGGAAGCCAACCACTGATGGAAAGGTGCAAAGAGAATGGAGCTTACAAAAAGGGAAACTGCAAGGAACCCTAACACAGTGATAGCCTGGGAACTGTTTACCCAGAAGTTCAGGGAGAAATTTTACCCTCCTAGTGTCTCTAATGCTATGGAACTAAGGTTCCTAAATTTGAAGCAAGGGTTCATGATGGTGGACGAATATGAAGCAAGGTTTACTGAACTGATGAGATATGCTCCTCATCAAGTGAGCGATGAAGGAAGGAAAGCTCGAAGGTTCGAGCAAGGATTGAATCCCTAGATTCTAAGACAGGTAGCAATTTTCCAGCTGGAAACTTTTGATGCAGTTGTAGAGAAAGCAAGAATAGCAGAATGGAGTAATAGGGCAGCACATGAGTACAACCGAGAAAATAAGAAGGAAGAGAAGAGAAGAAGAAACGATAAAGGAGTCCACCAAAACCTTGGTGGTGTGATTGTGAAGAAGGAAGAAAGGAGCGACGATATTAGCGGTCTGACTGCTAGTAGGAAGAAGAAGTGGAAGGAGCAACCATCTAATAACATTGCAAGGACGGTTGTATGTACAAAGTGTGGGAAGAACCATGGCTTAACTCCATGCTTGAAGGGAAAGGATGTTTGCTTCAGATGTCACCAACCAGGACACTTCTCCTCAAACTGCCCAACATTGAATTCAGTTGCGGCTTCGCTCCAAAGAAGATCACAACAACAGCCTCAGCAAATTAACAAACCGCTTGCTGTGGTGCGGACATGTTTTACATGTGGAGCAGAAGGACATATTTCTCCTAATTGCCCCCAGAAGAATGGTGGCAGGCCAGTGCTGACAGGAGCCAACACCGTGCCTGTCCGGCCACAAGCAAGGACTTACAATATGACGGTGCAAGATGCTGTGGCTTCTGATGATGTTGTGTCAGGTACACTTCTAGTGAACTCCATACCTGCACATGTGTTATTTGATTCGGGTGCTACCCATAGTTTTGTTTCTGAGCGGTTAGCTAAAAGCATGCCAGTCTTGCCTGAGCTTCTACCTAATCCTTTGGAGGTAGTCGTTGCTAATCGCGAAATAGTGAATATTTCTCATGTCTACCGTAACTGTACTTTAAAGATAGATCAACAAGAATTTCTTGCTGACCTTATTCCCTTTCCTTTGGGAGAATTTGACGTGATTTTGGGAATGGACTGGTTATTTAAGTATCAAGCCAACATTGATTGTAAGAAGAAGAGAGTAGCCTTATGCTCTCCCCAGAAGGCAAAGGTTTGGTTTCATGGCACTAAGATGGTGAAGTCATCGCCATTCTTGACCATGATGCAAGCGTAGAAGCTGGTTCGCAAAGGTTGCGAAGCTTTCTTGGCTTATGTGCATGATACTAATGGAAATGAATTTAAGATTGAGGATGTCCCTGTTGTAAGGGAGTTTGCGGATGTATTTCCAGAAGAGTTGTCGGGGTTACCTCCAGATAGAGAAATGGATTTTGAAATCAATCTAATCCCCGGTACCGCGCCAATTTCCAAGGCCCCTTACCGCATGGCACCATTTGAACTAAAAGAACTAATGAAATAGTTGCAAGAACTTTTGGACCGGGGGTTGATCAGACCGAGTGTTTAGCCATGGGGAGCACCGGTGCTATTTGTTCGCAAGAAAGATGGGTCGATGAGACTCTGCATTGATTACCGGGAACTGAATAAGGTCACGATTAAGAATAAATATCCTTTGCCAAGGATAGATGACCTTTTTGATCAGCTCAGAGGAGGGAGGTACTTCTCAAAGATTGATCTTCGTTCAAGGTACCACCAATTAAAGATCAAAGAGGAAGATATACCAAAGACGGTATTTCAGACTCGTTATGGTCACTATGAATTTCTAGTGATGTCTTTTGGATTAACGAATGCGCCAGCAGCTTTCATGGATTTAATGAATTGCGTCTTCAAGCCATTTCTAGATAAGTTTATCATTGTTTTCATCGATGACATTCTTATCTATTCGAAGACAGCGAAAGAGCACGAGGAGCATTTAAGGATGGCACTGGGAATTCTAAGAAGAGAGCAATTATACGCCAAGTTTTCTAAGTGTGAGTTTTGGCTAAGGGAAGTGAAGTTCCTTGGTCATGTAATTAACGAGTCTGGTGTTGCAGTGTGTTTTCCCAGTGTGATGGCCTAGAACTTGTAGAAGGGGGGTTGAATACAAGTTCTTACAACTTTTTCCGAATTCCTGTTCTTTAAGAAATTAACTTTCTGCGGAATATAAAGAACAAGATCAAAACTTTATAAACAATTGTTTTTATTGATTTAACAATTGATTACAAGTTTTCTAACAATCAAAAACAAGCTTTGATCGTCAGCTTCTATTCTGTGTATATAGAAAAAAAATAACACTTTCAATTCTCTCTATCTATATAGACATACACAGCTTCGAATTACAATTCTGTAATTTATAATTACAGCTTCTAAAACTAAGTTTACAAAAACCTAGCTTCCTAATTCAAATCAAATACAATCTTTCCAATTGAAAGATTTCTAATAAGTTTCCTTGTCAGCTACGTCTTCAATAAAGTCTACGTGTTCATGGAAGACTTTCCTTCTTTGATTTGAACTCTAACTCCATCAGCGATTAAGTCCTCGACTAATCTCCGATAGCTTCTTTAATTAGTCCCTGATCACTTCGAGTAATCTCCGATGCTTTACAACGTGTAATCTCTGATGCTTTACTTCTTGTAATATCCGATGCTTTACTTCGTGTAATATCCGATGCTTTACTTCGAGTAATCTCCGATGCTTTGGCTTTAGTCTCTGGTGATGTCAGCATTTAATCTCCGAGGTATTGTTTTAATCTCTGATGACGTCAGCATTAATCTCTGACTCTTTATTACAATCCCCGATGACGTAAGCTTTAATCTCCGATGACCAATCCTTCAATCTCCGATGACCAATCCTTCAATCTCCGATGAACAAAACATTTTAATCTCCGATGAAGGATTCTTCAATCTCCGATGGGCAAAGTCCAATCTCTGATGAACAAAATTTTAATCTCTGATGGACTTTTCCCTTAATCTCCGACAAGCCAAAATCAATCTCCGAAGGACTAATTAACTTAAACAACTTGTTGAACAAACTCAACGAGTATTCCAGCAGTACATACAAAAGTAATGAACCTATCTCTTTATTATAATGACTAAATTACAAACAAGAGATACTACTGCTAGCTACAAAACTAAAGTGTTACAAACCAACACTTTTCTGTACATTTGTATTTCTAAGTATTCTAAAGACAATCATCATCAAATGTTAATAAAACCTAACAATCTTCCCCTAATTATGAATATCAGAATGATAAGCATAATTTCAAGGTTGATGATGATGTCAAAACTAATCTATTACAAATACTTAGAAAAAGAATAAAGAATAATAAATGATACAAATGTACCTGAATTTTAGATCTTCGATCTATCATTCAGCTTCCTCTGAACAATTTATCCAGCTTAAAAAAACTGGCTTCTCTGAGTATTACACTCAGCTACTCCAAGAATAAATCCTGGCTACCTGAATATTTTATTCAGCTTCTCCAAGTCTATGACTGGCTTCAAATTCAACACACAACTCCAACACAACATTTTTATCTTATCTTTTCTTCAACTGTTCCATTCTTTCCTTTCTATTCCTTCTCAGAAACTCCAGCCTATTTTTCAACAGGTTCTTCAATACAAGCTCAGTTTCTTCAACAGCATCTTTGAGTAATGCAAGAAATCTTTCAATATGCCTCTCGCTGACACTATTGATGTCCCTGTTGTAGTTGAAGAAAATTCTCTCCCCATGAAAAGTTTCATACCATAATCCCAAAGGTTTAGATTTAGCTTCTGGTTCTGAATTCACCTTATGCTCCATCTTCATCACCTTCTGAATCTGGCTTCGAAATTTTATGTTTAAATCAGAAGTCTCAAGCACTACAGTCAGCAACCACTCCAAATCTTCTTTTGTTTGTCCCTCCAAGGCTGGCTTCTCAAACTTCAAAGACTCTCCATCTGTCAAAAAGACATGAAGTAGCTCTTTGTTGTTCTTACCCTTTATCAGTTCAATTCTTCTTGTACTTTTCTTCAGGGCCGTTATTATTTCTTCAGTGCTAGCCATTTCAACCTTGTAAGACTTCTTTGATGAAACTGTTTGTGGCTTTGTTGGTCCACTCACAGCCACCACGGCAGTCTCGGTTGACCTTGGAGGGTCTTGAGAAATAGGCTTCTTGGTTGGTACTGCTTTCTGTGCACTTGATCTTCTTGTAGAGATCTTCTTCTTCTTTGCCTTCTCCTCCTCCCTTGTTGCTACCATGTCCTCCTCCTCTTGTAGTTTTTGAGCTAATAAGGCATCAGCATCTATTAATCTTTGATCACGAGGGTTGACTAACTCAACTTTCCCTTCCACTTCAATTTCAATAGGAGTAGGAAAGTGAGCAGTCTTCATGGCATCCCCCAGTAGCTTAGGTTGTCCTGGTTGAGTGAAGATTTGCTTCTTTGGTTGCTCAACCATGACTCCCTTGCCTTTGTCTTTTGGTTTGGGGGCTTGTGCAGAGGAAGAAGGAGAAGCCACTGTTGTTGCTGTTGTTGCTGGAAGTGTTGTTGTTGCTGGAACAGTTGATGTTGTTGTTGCTGTTGTTGTTGTTGTTGTTGCTGCTTCTAGATCCGAATGTTTCTTTAGGATCCTGTCCAACATAGCTTGCAATTCTGCATCAAGGACAGGACCTGACTTTTGTTTTTGTACAGGAACAGGAACATTAGTTGGACCACTCTCCCCCTTTTTGACATCAGCATCTTTGGGTTGAGAAGAGGTGGCCAAATTTGGAATTGCCCGCATTAATAGCTGTTCCATTCGGTCTTGTTTTTGGATCAGGAGTTGGATGTTGTCTTCGAGGGCTTGAAGGCGACTGGCAGTTTTGGACTTATCTTTGATAAGGGTATCAATGGCAGTGACAGTCCTCCGTGGCAAGTGACCTTCATAGCATCTTCTAATCTTGTCTGTCTCCAACTCCATCCTTTCCTTTAGTTGCTGCACTGCACCATTTATTCCAGTAACCAGGAAGTGGTGAAACTTTGTATGTTTCTTGTCCACCCTGGTTACCTCTTCAAGAACATCGATAAGTGTAGGTGCAGTTGCAGTGGACCCAATATTGGTCACATAATCCTGCCTCAACTGGGCGGCTGCTTCCTCCAGAGTGTTGGCATAAGAGGCATCAAGCCATTCATCAACATTATTATCTGGAGTTTCTTCAGGCACAGGTTCATCTGCTAGGCTTGTCTTCAATGCAGAAATATGATCTTGTCTCTGTTGTAGACCATATAACTCTTCAAAATCAGCATTAGACATCTCAGATATGACTTGTAAAGCTGCATCCCCTGTGCTTGATCTAATCTCTGGTTCTTCTGTTTGGATATTGATGGAGGGAGCAGAAGAAACCTGAGCTTCTTGTGAGCTGGTTTCAACAGGTTGTAAAAATATACCTGCTGAAAATTTCTCTCGTTTATTTTGTTCAAGGATCTCATCCTTGCTCACACCCTCTCCTTTTGTCTGGGGTTGGGCACCCAGCTTCTCATGCTCTCCTTTTTCCAAGCTTTCTAAAGCTTGACTCTCTTTTATGTGTATGTGCTCTCCTTTTTCCAGGTCAGGAGCCTGACTCTCACTATTTATTCTCACAACCTCACTCATTTTGATGGTGTCACTCTTTTCTACAGAAGTGGGAGTTTGAGAAGTGCTTGTGACAGCATGGACAGGGGGTTCCCTTTGTGTATCTTGGGCTAGGGATCTATCCATGGAAAATGTGTGAGAGCTTGTCTCGAGTATTGGCTCCTCTTTGGAAAAATCAAGAGAATCAATTATATTTACATTAAAAGAATCAAGAATGGGAGAAAAAGGAGAAGAATGTACAGTGTGGAGTGTTGGCTGTTCCTCAAGGGCAAAAATTTGAGGAACATCAATAGATGACTCTGTGGGTGCACTCCTTCTGTCACTCGTTTGTTTTGTATTCTCTCTATTTGGTTCCTCTTGGCTGTGACCAAGAGTTTGTGCAGACTCTGTTACAGGTGTCCTTGGTTGAGGACTTTCTTCAATGTCAATGTCCTGTTGGGAGGACAATGGCAGATTACTGTTTTTCCTTATAACCTCCATTGCCTTTTGGGAAGCAATGGATTGCTTTTGGCTTTGGGTTATAACTCTCTTCTTTCTCTGAAGTGGAACTTCAGCTTCTGGTTCTCCCTCATCCTCACTTACTCCCTCAATTATTTTTCTTTTTATTGGGAGCTTTGTGACTTTTCTGGTTTTTACAACCACAGTCTTTTGGGAGACTGTGGAGGGGGCTTTAGATTGTGATTGTGAAGTTGTTGGGGGATTAGATGGTGTTTGTGTGGTATCCCCAAAGAATTGTAAAGAATATGTGGTTGGAAGAGTGTCAATGAGAGTGTTTCTCATGACAGTAGGATAGAATAAAGGTACATTTACCTTTGCCGCATATTTCTTTAAATCACTTACTACTCGTTTTGTCTGCAAAACAGGAG
>CM025783.1:40251143-40316267 GCA_014636745.2 Centella asiatica | reverse complement strand
ATTGGCAAAGTGCCCTAACCCATCACAATTGTAGCATCTTATTTTCTTTAAGTCGAAGGTGACTTTTTGACCTTCTCGTTTAGGGTTAGGTTTTCTCGATGACTTCCTTCCTTTTCTGCTAGCCCTAAATTTCTTAAACTGTTTAACCATGAATGCCATGAATTCCTCCATGTCATCATCGGTATCCAGTTCATCTTCAATATCAGTCGAGCTAGCATCAGAGGATTCACCATCAAGCTTCTCTTGAGACTTGTTTGTCTCAACCATCAACGCAGCTCCTTTGTCCCTGCCATGCATGCGCTGTCTTTGCTCTACTTCAAGTTCATATGTCTTTAAGTTTCCGTAGAGCCTATCCAATGTGAGGGTTTCCATATCATGAGCCTCCCTAACTGCAGTAGTCTTTGGATCCCAGCTTGGAGGGAGGGCTCTCATGAACTTGGTATTGATATCTTCATTATCATATGTCTTACCAAGTATGGTCAAGTCATTAAGCAAAGAATTGAACCTGTCATAGATTGACGTGATTGGTTCATTAGGCTTTGCCTGAAAGAACTCATACTGTTGAGTCAACAGTGAACGTCTGTTCTTTCTAACTTGATCAGTCCCCTCACATAGGACCTTGATAGTGTCCCAGACTTGTTTAGATGTCGTGCAATTGATGATGCTATTGAACATATGTTTGTCTATTCCATTATAGAGTATGTTCATAACTTTAGCATCTTTCAACACTTGTAACTTGTCCTCGTTGGTATAATCACTTTCTGGTGCAAGTACAAAGTGTTCTGCGACAATAGATCCTTCGACAGTTTTTGCAGGAATAAACTTCCTGGGTAGATAAGGACCCTTCTCAATCCTATCTATGTAATCTGGATCTGTTGATCTCAAGTGCATATACATCTTTTGTTTCCACATTGGATATTCATCCCTTTTTAGAATAGGGATCCTAGTTCCACCATCACGTCCTCCATTATACGCAATCATGTTAGAGCTGCTTGCTTCTTCGTTGTTGGCCATCTCAGAATCTTGTTAATTGAGTATTTTCAATTAGTGGCTCTGATACCAATTGTTTTCCCAGTGAGATGGCCTAGAACTTGTAGAAGGGGGGTTGAATACAAGTTCTTACAACTTTTTCCGAATTCCTGTTCCTTAAGAAATTAACTTTCTGCGGAATATAAAGAACAAGATCAAAACTTTATAAACAATTGTTTTTATTGATTTAACAATTGATTACAAGTTTTCTAACAATCAAAAACAAGCTTTGATCGTCAGCTTCTATTCTGTGTATATAGAAAAAAAATAACACTTTCAATTCTCTCTATCTATATAGACATACACAGCTTCGAATTACAATTCTGTAATTTATAATTACAGCTTCTAAAACTAAGTTTACAAAAACCTAGCTTCCTAATTCAAATCAAATACAATCTTTCCAATTGAAAGATTTCTAATAAGTTTCCTTGTCAGCTACGTCTTCAATAAAGTCTACGTGTTCATGGAAGACTTTCCTTCTTTGATTTGAACTCTAACTCCATCAGCAATTAAGTCCTCGACTAATCTCCGATAGCTTCTTTAATTAGTCCCTGATCACTTCGAGTAATCTCCGATGCTTTACAACGTGTAATCTCTGATGCTTTACTTCGTGTAATATCCGATGCTTTACTTCGTGTAATATCCGATGCTTTACTTCGAGTAATCTCCGATGCTTTGGCTTTAGTCTCTGGTGATGTCAGCATTTAATCTCCGAGGTATTGTTTTAATCTCTGATGACGTCAGCATTAATCTCTGACTCTTTATTACAATCCCCGATGACGTAAGCTTTAATCTCCGATGACCAATCCTTCAATCTCCGATGACCAATCCTTCAATCTCCGATGAACAAAACATTTTAATCTCCGATGAAGGATTCTTCAATCTCCGATGGGCAAAATCCAATCTCTGATGAACAAAATTTTAATCTCTGATGGACTTTTCCCTTAATCTCCGACAAGCCAAAATCAATCTCCGAAGGACTAATTAACTTAAACAACTTGTTGAACAAACTCAACGAGTATTCCAGCAGTACATACAAAAGTAATGAACCTATCTCTTTATTATAATGACTAAATTACAAACAAGAGATACTACTGCTAGCTACAAAACTAAAGTGTTACAAACCAACACTTTTCTGTACATTTGTATTTCTAAGTATTCTAAAGACAATCATCATCAAATGTTAATAAAACCTAACACAGTGGACCGCAGTAAGATTGAGGCAATCACGAGGTGGCCTCGGCCGACAAACCCATCAGAGGTCAGGAGTTTCCTAGGATTGGCCGGCTACTACAGGAGGTTTGTTAAAGATTTTTCAAAAGTAGCTGTGCCTTTGACAAACTTGACAAGAAAAGTTGTGAAGTTTGATTGGAATTCTGATTGCGAGAAGAGCTTCCAAGAATTGAAGACAAGATTAACTACAGCCCCTACCCTGACGCTACCAGATGATAAGGGAGAGTTTGTCATTTTCAGTGATGCGTCAAAACAAGGGCTGGGATCAGTTTTAATGCAGCATGGTAAAGTAATTGCTTATGCCTCAAGGCAGCTGAAGGATTGTGAAAAACGATATCCTACACATGACTTGGAGCTAGCAGCAATCGTTTTTGCCTTAAAGATTTGGAGGCACTACCTCTATGGTGAGAAGTGCGAAATATATACTAATCACAAAAGTTCAAAGTACATATTTACGCAAAAAGAACTCAACATGCGACAAAGGCGTTGGTTGGAGTTGATTCAGGATTATGATTGCTCTATCAACTACCACCCTGGAAAGGCAAATGTAGTTGCTAATGCGCTCAGCCGTCGCGAAAGACTGAATGTGATTGCCACTCAGGAAGAAGTTATAAAGGAATTTGAGCGCCTACAGCTGCATGCACTCACCACGACTCAAAGGATGGAAGTAGAGCAAGAAATTCGAGCTCGGCCCCAGTTGCACGACCTCATTAAGGTCGCACAAGAAGAGCATAATGTAGAAAGGACCAAATTGATTAAAGGAGAGAAAGGCAAATGCCTCATGCACAATGATGGACTTTTTCGATTTGAAGGTCGAATTTGGGTTCCTACAAAAATGGAATTGAGACAAGAGCTTCTTCACGAAGCCCACAACTCAAAATTCTCTTTTCATCCCGGAGGCACGAAAATGTACCAGGATTTGAAGCAAAGTTTTTGGTGGCCCAACATGAAAAGGGAGATAGCTGAATGGGTAAGCAAATGCTTAACATGCCAACAAGTTAAAGCAGAGCATCAGAAACCAAGTGGGTTGTTACAACCACTGGAAATTCCTGAGTGGAAGTGGGAATTTATTACGATGGATTTTGTTGTTGGTTTAGCAACCACGCCGGGTGGAATGAATGCCATTTGGGTTATAGTCGACAGATTGACCAAGTCAGCCCATTTCTTGGCTATAAAGTATACCTACAAGATGGATCAAATGGTGAAGTTATATGTCAAGGAAATTGTAAGTCGACATGGAGTGCCAGTCTCCATCGTCTCTGATCAAGATCCGAGGTTTATCTCAAGGTTTTGGAAGAGTTTCCAGGAATATCTGGGGACAAGGTTAGACATGAGTACAGCTTATCATCCCCAGACAGATGGTCAATCTGAACGCACGATCCAAACCCTAGAAGATATGCTTCGAGCTTGCGTTCTCGATTTTAAAGGGCATTGGGACAACTATCTACCACTGGTTGAATTTGCCTACAATAATAGCTACCATGCCAGCATTGGCATGGCGCCCTTTGAAGCATTGTATGGTCAAAAGTGTAGAACTCCACTTTACTGGAATGAAGTGGGAGAACGAAGATTAATTGGACTGGAGATAGTCCAACAAACTAAGGAAGCAATTAAAGTGATCAGAACTAGAATGAAGGCAGCTCAAGACCGACAAAAGCAATATGCTGATCAACACAGAAAGAACCAAACACTGGAAGTTGGAAGTTATGTGTTGCTGAAGGTGTCACCCTGGAAGGGCATAATGCGTTTTGGCAAGAAGGGAAAGTTAAGTCCCCGCTTTGTGGGACCATTTGAGGTATTGAAGAAAATTGGTGAAGTGACCTATCAAATAGCCTTACCACCAGCTTTGGGTCACGTGCATGATGTATTTCACATCTCAGTTTTGCGTCCTTTTAAGGGCAACTATGAAGGAATATTAGACTATCAATCGATAGATCTGCGGACTGATTTAAGTTATGAAGAGATCCCTGTCTAGATATTAGATCGGCAGGTTAAAATTCTCAGGAATAAAGAAATTCCTTCTGTAAAGGTGTTATGGAAGAATCATGGTATGGAGGAAGCAACTTGGGAGCTTAAAAGCGTTAGGCTTGATAAGTACCCCCATTTGTTTGAAAGTTAAGTTTCGGGGACGAAACTTCTGTAAGGGGGGGAGGATGTGAAGACCCGGATTTGTAAATAAATTTCGTTATGAAATTTAATTATTTTAGCTTATTTTTCTTCATGAAAATTATTTTCTTATAAGTTGTGAATATTGAAATTATATTTTCTTATGAAAAATTTATCTGCAATGTGATGTCCAAAAGATTTTTAAATGATTTTGTAAAGCTCATGAGGTTATGAGTTGTTCTACCCTTAAAGGAGTGTTTCGCGGTAATGCCTCGGGTAGCTACAGTACCCGTCATTTTTTTTTTAAATATTCCACTGCTGGGGGGAACAGCAGCATTAAATGCTCATCATCCTTATCATTACCCTAGAGTTAGCTATGAAAGATGACCGATGGACACAGCAGCCGTTTCAACCACTCTTTCCTTCTTCAGTCATTTCCTTTCTTTTCATAGCCAACGGCTAAGATCAAGTTGATCCGACGGTCCTTGTTGTTCAATCAAGTGATATATATACACATCACGCTGTTGTAACCCTGATTCTACCTTTCTAAACTTCCATCAAACTTAAATTTAATTTTCGAGACAGCAGTTCTTCTTGAAGGATAAATCGGAGCATTTATTTCCTTCCTACAGTAAGGAGGTAAGAGCATCTCATTTAAGTCTTGCTATATTTCTTGCATCTCTGCTCTACCTACCACATTTAATACCATGTTCATTTATTTTCAAAAGTATGACTTAATGCATATTCTAACGATCAGAGTTAATGTCATTTATTTCAAGTTGTCTAAGATGGGTGTAGTGTTGTTGACAACCACCTGGTGGACAAACCTTTAACTACCAAACATTCTTTTGTCAGTAGTTGCAACCCCATGCTTGAGTATTCTTTAACCTGATTTTTAACCCTAAACCGTGTTTAGGATGGCATGCAGACCATAGGAAATGTTACGTACCATTGAGAGAATGATGAGTTTTGACCTAAGTGTGGTTATGGTTGAGGGCACCACACATGGAGGAGTGAGGAAGATGACCCTGTATCTGAGACAGACCTTAACCTAGTCTCTGACGGGTTTGAATTAGTCTCTGATCTTGTAAAATAATCCCCGATGGGTTGATAATCCCCGATGGGTTGATAATCCCCGATGGGTTGATAATCCCCGATGGGTTATTAATCCCCGATGGGTTGATAATCCCCGATGGGTTGATAATCCCCAATGAGTTATTAATCCCCGATGAGTTATTAATCCCCGATGAGTTATTAATCCCCGATGGGTTATTAGTCTCCGATGAATTAAAGCGTAGTAATTCCCTGATGCGCAGTTTGTTTTAAAACTATAAAATGTTATTTTCTTAAATTATTTTAAGATGTTTAAATTGATTTCTTAACCTCAATAGTTTTTATATCAGATTGAGACGTTAAAAGTTAAGGACATCACATGTGCATTTTCCCTCATATTTTAACCCAGATATTAAATTCATCTTGTGATATGTATATTCTTACAGAATTTTCCACTCACGAGTAAATTAAATTTTGGTCGTGAGCAAAGGACTGAGGCAAGTATATTCACAATCTCATGCTTATTTCAGTTTAACGCATTATCATTTGTTCCGATATGCGTAGAAGGTTGGATTTATACTTTAATTGTTCTGATGAATGAGCATGCTATGCTTTTGATTCTGCTAGCATGATATGAATGATGATGCATGGATATAAATGAGCTTTGAATTTCAGCTATGTTTTCAATCTTATATCTGTGCAATGAGAATGTGAATGATGCCCCTTATGGGGGTTATGCCACATGGTTGGCAAGAGGAAAGGAAAGGTGCTGATGTGTTCTTCACCTGACCAAGAGGAAATGTTATTTGACTACGTAGTCACTCAGAGGGATCATGCGGTCCAGCCTGGCCAGCTGTGTACTGTATGGTTAGCAGATCCACGGGTGTAGCCCCCGTTGGATATTTGAGAAAGTTATGATCAGGTGTATACCTGACTTTCTTCAAGGGAGGATCACAAGTTGTATATCATCAGTGAATCCTCAAGGATATTTGAAGGTTTCCGAGGTCTTGGCATTGCTTCACCAAGCCTCACAAACAGAATTTGAATTTCTCTCCTTTGATTCCAGATGAAATTCGTTGAATTATTCATATTTTCCTCAATGTGTATATACTTGTTGGGCGTAAAACGCTCACCCATGTTGAATGTTAATGTCTTGCAGGACAGAAAGCTAAAGCTGAACCCTCTGATAAGGGGAAAGCAAAGATGATAAGCTACTAAGTGTTTATCCTTTTGATAGAACTGATGAAGGAAGGAAAGGAATGAAGGAAGGAAAGAAGGAAGACGTTTGAAGAGTTAATGAGATTTATTTTGTTATTAAGAAATGATGTAATAGCTTCCGCTGTAATTACTAAACTCTTGGGTTGTAATAACTCTTAAATGCTGTTTTTATTCAGTATTTTCTTATGAATGGATGAATGGTTATCTTTACCTTCTAATGATGATGCCTAGTCCGGTATGAGATTATGGGGTCGTCACAGTAAGGAGCATGTTTGGCATATGCATATGCGGTAACACGTGGTCACCAATCATATGAACCGGTACGTGGAAATGGACGACCAATCCAAATACTATCATATGCCCAAATCTGCAGAACAGTCATGCATCCTGTTATCCTTCTAGGCAGAGAAACTTTCCAATTTTGCTCCTTAAAATGGGATGCGTTATGGAGTGCTCGGTAAATAGATGCTAGCACAGCTAACCCCCAAGCATTGTTGACAATGTCCTCTATATCTGGAACAAAAAGCATATACCTATAAGAAAGAGGAAAAAAATATTCAATATTATTCACATTAATGGGGTTAATAACAAATGTATAAAATTACTATAACTTTAAATCATACCTTGCCGGGCATATGTCTTTTGTTTTGGTTGGAAACAATATTGCGCCGCACAACCATAATATGTATGCTATAGTGTAGATGTGACAGCCCCAAAATCCTTACCAAATTAGGGTTCCGTCAAAGGGAAATAAAACTACATCTCATTCATTCATGGAACTTAATAATATTTAAGGAGAGATAACAGTGAGTTATTACAATCCAAAATATTACACCATCAGCGGAAGCTAAACTATTCTCAGCTTTCAGTCTATGTACAATTTAGCTGTTATCATTTTCCTTCCTCTTTTCCTTCCTTTCCTTATTGGCCACCCAAAGGGGTCAACATGACCTAGCAGCAAATACATCCTTGCTTTCACCTTATCAGAGACTAAGTTTTTGAACTGTCGGAGACTAAGTTTTTGAACTGTCAGAGACTAAGCTTTTAACTGTCGGAGACTAAGTTTTTGAACTATCAGAGACTAAGTTTTTGAACTATCAGAGACTAAGTTTCTGTCTATCAGAGACTAAGTTTCGGTATATCGGAGACTAAGTGTTTGTTCATCAGAGACTAATGTTGAAACAACCAGAGACTATCCATCAGAAAATAAATTTCCAACTGACATGAGGGATGACATATGGCTAAAGACAGTGGAAATAAGATAAGGATGGTTCTCCAATAAGGAGAGATTGGCTACCAAGGAAGCTTCAAGGAAATAAGTTATACACACACACACATCAAGTTGCAAGTATGAAACCTGCAAAGCCGCAACAATGAAACCTGCAAAACAACAAGTTGAAATACTGCAGAGACAACTTATAACAACTTAAAGCAAGAAGTTCATTGAAGTTGGACTAATTATGTCCAGAGAAGCCCACAAAGATAAGATATATTCTGCTGATATCTTATCTTAGGAATTCCAAGAAGAAAAATGGAAGCTGGTGCAGTGAATATACACCAGAAAAGTCACATAAACAGGCTGGCATTCAAGGGAGGCTGTATAATGAAGAAAGTTGTGTGACAGAGCTACAAGTACGAAGAAACTATAGAGATATTTTGGTAAAAAGCTCAGAATAGAAGCTTGGAGTATATGGAAGCTGTGTCTATAAATAGACATAGAACAGCTGAAGTAAATATATCTGAGAACTAAGAAACATCAGATAATAACAAGAATATATTTCATCTTAGATCACATATCTCTCAGAACAACACTTCTATACATATTAAGAGAGTTAGCAGCTGTAATTATTTTTACAGAAAGAGAAGCAAGTTTTCATAAATTTAAGAGATGCTAGAAATCATATTCTAATGTGGAGCTGTTATTTTAACAGAATTATTAGAAGTTGGTCATTCACACCAGTGAGCTTTTGTAATATTTCATTCTTTTATAAAAGTTCAGAAACTTGTGATATATTGTATTCTTTCATTTCCGCAACTTGTTATACAGTATATTCACTAAACTCACGAAATTCGAAAGAATTTTGTGGTTTGTATTCAACCCCCCCCCCCCCCCCCCCTTTCTACAAACCATCTTGTGGGACAAACAATTGGTATCAGAGCCTATTGATTAATACACCAGTCAATAGATCAAAAGATGGGGCAGAAGGATGGAAATGTCAAAATTCCAATGCTTAAAAGGGAAGAATACTTCTTGTGGAAGAAGAGAATGTTTTTGCATTTGGAATCAACTGATTCTCAATATGCTAACATCCTCATTGATGGACCTGTTATTCCCACTAAAGTTGTGCCACAAGGTATTGTTGATGACATTCCAACTCCAGAAACATTTGTGCCTAAAAAGCCAAACAAGCTCACCAAAGAAGAAAAAGAGGAAGTCCTAAAAGACAGAAAAATCATGAACATCCTCTACAATGGGTTGGATAATGATATGTTCAACAATGTCATCAACTGCCAAAGTTCCAAGGGGATATGGGAAACCATTCAAATATTATGTGAAGGAACTGAAGAAGTACGGACCAACAAAAGATCATTACTCATTCAACAATATGAGTATTTCACTGCCAAATCTAGAGAATTTATTACTCAGCTATATGATAGATTCAACAGACTCATCAATGATCTTAGATTGCATGGGAAAGTCTATGAGAATATAGATATAAATATCAAATTCATACGGTCACTTCCACAGTCTTGGGATGCCAAGACAACTGCTGTAGGGGAAGCTAAGGACATGAATATCATGTCTTTGGACAAGCTCTATGGGAATCTCAAAATTTATGAGCTTGAAGTGCAACAAAGAAGCATGCTGAATCCTGACTTCAAGAAAGAGAAGTCTGTTTCTTTTACAGTAGAAACGTGTAGAATGAAGCTTGATGAGAAAAGAATTCTCATTAAGGAATCAGATTCTAATCAAGAATCTGACAAAGAAGCTAAAGATGCAGAGGAAGAGGAAGAACTCTGCACACCTAAAGATTTAGAAGACATTGATGAAGTTCTTGCTCTAATAGCAAGAAAATTTAAAAAGCTGAAATTTGCCAAAAGAAAGCCTGGATTCACCAATGTCTTTTCATTAAAAAAAGAAAGTCAATCTGGCAAGGTTGATAAATCTAAGTTCAGGTGCTTCAACTGTGATGCTCTTAGACACTTTTCTAGTGAGTGCAGGAAGCCCAATCTGACAAAAAGGCAAGGGAGCTCAAGGATGCTACAAGAGATGAGGATTACTATAAAAAGGAATACTATGATCTCCTCAACAGCAGCAAGGGCAAGGGAAAGGCACTGATCACAGAAGGCAAAGATTGGGCTGATTCAGAATCAGAGGATGAAGAATTTGTCAACATGGCACTGATGGCCAACTCCTCTGATAGCAGTAACACTTCTAGAAGTCCAAATTCCAAGAATTCCAAGGTAACTGACTTAACTATTTCTTCTACTATGTCATTATCTGATTGCCAAGAAAGCTTAACTAACATGTGTAAAGAAATGTACCATTTAAAAGGAACACTTAGATGCTCAGTAAAAGAAAATGCTAGACTCATTGAAACCATTGATCAGTTAAAAAATAGAAATTCTTTCTTAGAGTCTGAACTAGGTGTTCTTGAACAAGTCAGAAAAGAGTGCAAATAGGCACAAGATGATCTTGCATGTGTTAAACAAATAGAAGAATGGCTAAGAGCACAAATTAAGAAAAAGCAAGACATCATAAAAGAATGGACCAACTCCTCTAAAATTGTTAAGGAGACAATAGAAAAATATAGCACCCGTCAAAATGAAGGGCTAGGCTATAATAGTAAGGTTTAGGGTAAGCAGCTTGTGATTGAGGAATTGCCAATCACTGGAAATGATAAAACTAGCACAAGTAAAAGTACTATAGTAGCTACTGCTCCTATCTTTAAAAAAATAAAATTTGTTAAGGCATGAGCTATTAAAGAAAAATCCAAGGAGACTATGCTAGAACAAAGAGTTAGTGAGTTGGAAAAGAAATTAAATGATTTCAGGGCCAAAAGCTCTAATCCAAAGTGCACTCACTCATCAGAGGTTAAGTTGAAAAATAATAGGAATGGTAAGGAGGGAATTAATAATTATACTAATTATATTCCTATTATTAATGCACCTAGGAAACATTGTTCGAAGTGTGGAAATCCCAACCACCTTGCTTTTAAGTGTAAAAATATCCCTAGGAACTTGCATGCTAGAAACTTACGTTCTGATAAAAAGAAAAAGGTAACTGTTAAAAACCAATAAAATGTTCATAAGGTTAAAAACAGTTATCTAAAAACTCCTCTAAAGTTAAGGCAAAAATCTGAAACACCTAAGGCTAAGAAGAAAGTTATGTCTTCTAAGCAGTGGGTGATAAAGAAAGATAAAACTGAAAAATCCTTAACAACTGCTAATTTAAACCTTAAAAATGACAATGGACCCAAGCAAGTCTGGGTTCCTAAATTAACTTAGCTGTTTACTATGTGCAGGGTACAAGGAAACAGATTTGGTTCTTGGATAGTGGTTGTTCAAGACACATGACAGGAGACAAGACCCTGCTAACACAATTTGAGGAGAAAGCTGGCCCAAGTGTTTCTTTTGGAGATGACAACAAAGGATATACATTGGCATATGGCATAGTCACAATTGGAAATGTCATCTTGGATAATGTAGCACTAGTTGATGGTCTTAAGCACAACTTGCTTAGTATCAGCCAACTGTGTGACAGAGGTTACAATGTTGCTTTCAAGGATGAACATTGCTTGATAAGTAACAGTAAAGATGGAAAACTAGCTCTATCTGGAGTTAGAAAAGGTAACCTCTACATAGCTGACTTTTGTTCTTCAAATAAATATCAATTCACATGTTTTTACAGTAAAGCATCAGTGGATGAAAGTTGGCTATGGCATAAGAAGCTTTCTCACCTGAATTTCAAGACAATCAACACTTTGGTGAAGAAAGAATTAGTGACAGGTCTTCCACAACTGGAATTCACTCAAGATGGCTTATGTGGAGCTTGTCAAAAAAGGGAAGCAAAAGAAGACTTCCTTTAGGAGCAAAGAGATATCATCAATTACAAGTCCAATACAACTTCACTTGGATCTATTTGGACATGTAAACATTATGTCTATCTCAAAGAAAAGGTATGGTCTGGTGATAGTTGATGATTTCACCAGATACACATGGGTAAAATTTCAGCATACCAAAGATGAAGCAGCTCAGTTGGTGATTGATCACATCAAGAAAGTGGAAACTAAATCTGGGCTGACTGTCAGAGTTCTAAGAACTGATAATGGAACAGAATTCAAGAACTCCAAAGTTGAATGTTTCTGTGTGAACAAAGGAATATCTCACACATTTTCTGCTCCAAGAACCCCTCAACAGAATGGAGTAGTTGAGAGGAAAAACAGAACTCTTATTGAAGTTGCAAGAACCATGCTTGAAGAAGCTAAGCTACCTACTTATTTCTGGGCTGAAGCTATCTCTTTTGCTTGCTTCACTCAGAACAGATTAATGATTGTAAAAGCTCATCAAAAGACTCCTTATGAGCTCATGACAAGTAGGAAACCTACACTTAAGTTTCTTCATGTGTTTGGTTGCAGATGCTTTGTTCTTAAAAATCAAGGAGAAAACTTAGGAAAATTTGATGCTAAAGCTGATGAAGCAATTTTCCTAGGTTATTCTCTAACAAGCAAAGCATACAGAGGCTACAACCTTAGACTGAACATTGTTATGAAATCAGTACATGTAGCCTTTAATGATAAAAAGATTGAAGGAAATTTTGATGAAGGAATGCATGAGGTTCTAAGGTTTGAAAATGAAGACGAGTCAGAAAATGCTAAAATTGACTCATCAGATGATGAAGCTGATGGTGCAAATCAATGGAAAATCTAGTAATCCCTGATGACAATTCAAGTCATCTAGAAGCTTCATCAGGAAATGCATCATCAGGAGAAAAGTTAAACCCTGATCTGAGCACTACTTCAGGGGGAGTTTTCAATGAAGCTGAGAGCACTGAACATCATGGAGGAAACTATGATCAAGAAGCTTCTTCTTCAAGAAGTTTTCCTCCACAAATAAAATGGATATGAGATCATCTGAGGGAGCAAATCATAGGAGATCCAACTAAATGTGTGACAACAAGAAGTGCTACTTAGAATGAATGCCTATACCTCAACTTTTTATCAAAGATTGAGCCTAAGAAGGTTAAGGAGGCATTACAAGATGCTGATTGGGTAATTGCTATGCAAGAGGAACTCAATCAATTTGAAAGAAACAAAATCTGGAGATTAGTACTAAAACCAAAGAATAAATCAATCATTGGTACTAAATGGATCTTCGGAAACGAGCTGGATGAATCTGGTACTGTGACAAGAAATAAGGCCAGACTGGTTGCACAAGGTTATTCACAAGAAGAAAGAATTGACTATGATGAAACCTTTGCACCAGTAGCTAGATTGGAAGCCATCAGGATATTTCTTGCCTATGTTGTTCATGCAAATTTTAAAGTGTACCAGATGGATGGAAAGAGTGTTTTTCTAAATGGGAAAATACAAGAAGAGGTGTATGTCTAGCACTCTCCTAGCTTTGAAGATCAGAAGTTTCTCAATCAAGTCTATAGGTTAGACAAAGCACCCTACGGACTTAAACAAGCACCAAGAGCATGGTATGATACTCTATCTCAGTTTTTAATTAATAATAAATTTTCTAGAGGTATCATAGACAAAACTTTATTTTATAGAAGACATGTTGGTCACACTATACTTGTTCAAGTCTATGTTGATGATATTATATTTGGTTCTACAAATGAGAACTTATGTTTTAAGTTTTCTAAGCACATGCAAAGTACATATAAGATGAGCATGATGGGAGAAATAACTTTCTTTTTAGGTTTACAGGTCAAACAAACCTCTAATGGAATTTTCATCAGTCAAACAAAATATTTAAAAGACCTTTTAAAGAAATTTAATTTACAAGATGTTGCAATTTCTAAAACTCCCATGGCAATAGCCACTAAACTTGACAAAGACTCAATTGGTAAAAAGGTTGATGTTTCAAGTTATAGAGGCATGATAGGCTCTCTTTTATATCTCACTGCAAGTAGACCTGATATAATGTTTTCAACTTGTTTATGTGCAAGATTCCAATCAGATCCTAGAGAATCTCATCTGATTGCAGTTAAAAGAATATTTAGATATCTCAAGGGTACTCCAAATCTTGGAATTTGGTATCCCAGAGATTCTGGATTTGATCTAATAGGCTATTCAGATGCAGATTATGCAGGTTGCAAATTAGATAGGAAAAGCACAACAGGAAGCTGTCAATTTCTTGGAAGCAAACTAGTATCATGGTCTAGCAAGAAACAACATTCTGTGTCAACCTCAACAGCTGATGCAAAATACATTGTTGTAGGGAGTTGCTGTGCTCAAATCTTATGGATGAAAAATCAACTAATGGACTATGGTATGGTGTACAATCATATTCCTAATTTATTGTGACAACACAAGTGCCATTTCCATTATAAAGAATCATGTGCAACACTTTAGAACAAAACACATAGACATCAGATACCACTTCATCAAAGAACATGTGATGAATGGTACAGTGGAACTTCATTTTGTTCCAACTGAGAAGCAACTTGTAGACATATTCACCAAACCATTGGATGAAGCCACCTTTAACAGGTTGGTAAGTGAACTAGGTATGCTCAATTTTGGTGAATAAGATTCTTTGAAAATTTTGTGCAAGTCTGATGATATTGCAGTAGTAGTTAATTATTTTCTGATGACTTAGTTACCAGAGACTAATTAACAGCTGATTGAAGCAGTTGTAATTATCTTTTGACAAAATTAATTGTTCATAAAGATAATAACACTGAAAAGCATTAGTTAATAATTATTCTTTTTAAAGGATAATTATTACCTAATGATATTGTAGCAGTGGCTAATTATCCTACAACTGTTTAATTGTTAGTAGATAATTAACTACTAATTATATATATATAGTAGAGAAACTAATATTCGATGCAGGATTCCCTATGTTTAATATTCTTCATCTATTTAAGGATCTTGTCATAGCTGATTCAGGTATTGTCTTAAATCTCTACTATATTATTCTTATTTCTTCTAATTCTGCTACAATGAAGGATGTTAGTAATGAACCAACTCCTTCTACCCAAGTAGCAAAACCCTCTAAACACAAGTCTATATCAAAAGCCACCTCCTCTATCTCTCAAAAGATAAAGGTTGTAAAAACAAAACAATCACCACCAGCATTAGCTGAGGGGGAGCATTTAGAGAAAGTTGTGAGAAAGAAATAAGGAACAATGAGAACCCTTGGAGACTGCTTAATATACTCTCAAAAGTATATTAAGTTCTAAAAGGAAAAAGCACATCTCTACATGCAACTTCTCAAAATGCTGTATCTATTGAAAATAGTCCACCTCCAAGGACACAGGTATTTGAGTCTACACTGATCACATCTATAAATACCTCTCAAAAGAAGAAGAAGAAATAGGCTCTGATCAATGATCAACCTGTCACTTAATGCACACATAGGATGTCACATTGATGTTTTTCTTTTCTCTATTCAAGAGGAGCATCCAATATTTAAAATTCTACGCTTATTAATTCTTCTTCTCTAATTCATATTTCTTTAGAAGCAATGGAAATTTCTTAATTCCATTGGTTTCAGATTCTTTGATATTTTAATCATCAAAGAAGCCAATTTTTGAAGCTGAAACAAAGAGCAGCTCTCAACTCATCAGTGGATACTACAATAAGTACTTTATCAAACAATTCACTGATGTAAAACACTTTCTTACTATATTTTCTACACCACTCCAGGTCACCCACAACAGGAAGATTTTATATATAGTGAGCCTGAGAGAATTCAAAATGAGAGTCAGAACTTGTGTCTGGAAAAAGGTGAGGAAAAAGAAATTAAAGCATATTTTTTAAGTGTGAGAGGCTGACTTATACAAGTCAGGCAAAAGGAAAGGGTGTGAGCAAGGATGAGATCCTTGAAGAAAAGAATAGAGAGAAATTGTTTCATTCACTACCTTTAAAACTCATGTATTCTCTGATCTCCATTCTGATAAAAAATCAAAGGATACTGAGAAAAGAATTTGTGATTGTTTGGTTGGATGCAAGCAACACAATATTTTTGAATGTTGAAAGCAGCACACTTAATATTAGAATATTTGATCACACATGGATCATGTGCAGCTGTACTCACTGAATGTTTTTGAAGCATTGATAAAAGAAAGTACAACATGAAGCTCCAACACTTCATAATCAATGATCTTCAAAACAAAGCTCAAACAATTTATTCCTTCTACTCAACCTCTACTGATGATTCCTACCTTCCAACATTAAGATGCTGATGTCAAAAAGGGGGAGAATGGGAGAATGATCAAGGCAGGGAAACAAAGTAATTCTGATGAAGACAGGGGGAGAATTGTTAAAAAGGCTAACAAAATGATGGTTAGGCTTTGAAGAACTGAAAACAACAAAACCATGTTAACAGAATGATGGTTGGGCTTTGAAGAATTGAAAACAACAAAACCATCATTGATTGTGTTTTTGTACATTTATGTTTTTACATGTTTTAATTCAATTCTAAGTTATGGAGTTATAAGGTTGGTGTTTTGACATCATCATCAAACCTTGATTTATGCTTATCATTGATAAACATAAATAGGGGAGATTGTTAGGAATTATAGCATTTTATGACGATGTATAAAAAGTTAGAATTGTTAAATTTTGTAAATGTACAAGTACCTGCAGTAATGCACTATGAGAATCTACTATCAAGAAACTGCAGGAAAGCATCAGAGACTACAATGAATGCACTTGGAGAGTTCAACAAATGTCAAAGTTGATCAATCAAAATTAGCCTATTGGAGACTAAGTTTTTGTCTATCGGAGACTAAGCTTTTTGCCTATCGGGGACTAAGTTTTTGCTTATCGGAGACTAAGCTTTTGTCTATCGGAGACTAAGATTTTGGCTATCGGAGACTAAGTTTTTTGGCTGTCGAAGACTAAGTTTTTTGTTTGTTAGAGACTAAGTTTTTGGCTGTCAGAGACTAAGTTTTTTGTTTGTCATAGACTAAGATTTTGGCTGTCGAAGGCTAAGTTTTTGGCTATCGGAGACTAAGTTTTTTGTCTGTCAGAGACTAAGATTTTGGCTGTCGGAGACTAAGTTTTTTGGCTGTCGAAGACTAAGTTTTTGTCTGTCAGAGACTAAGTTTTTTGGCTATCGTAGACTAAGTTTTTTAACTGTCAGAGACTAAGTTTTTGAACTATCAGAGACTAAGTTTTTTAACTATTAGATACTAAGTTTTTTGAACTGTTAAGAGACTAAGGTTTTGTCTATCAGACACTAATGTTGAAGCAACCAGAGACTATCCATCAGAGAATAAATTTCCACTGACATAAGGAATGACATATGACTAAAGACGGTGCAAATAAATATAACGATGGTTGTCCAATAAGGAGAGATTGGCTACCAAGGAAACTTCAAGGAAATAAGTTATACACACACACATCAAGTTGCACGTATGAAACCTGCAAAGCCACAAACATGAAACCTGCAAAATAGCAAGTTGAAATACTGCAGAGACAACTTATAACAACTTGAAGCAAGAAGTTCATTGAAGCTGGACTAATTATGTCCAGAGAAGCCCACAAAGATAAGATATATTCTGCTGATATCTTATCTTAGGAACTCCAAGAAGAAAAATGGAAGTTGGTGCAGTGAATATACACCAGAAAAGTCACATAAACAGGCTGGCATCCAAGGGAGGTTGTATAATGAAGAAAGTTGTGTGATAGAGCTACAAGTACCAAGAAACTACAGAGATATTTTGGTAAAAAGCTTAGAATAGAAGCTTGTAGTATATGGAAGCTGTGTCTATAAATAGACATAGAGCAGCTGAGATAAATATATCTGAGAACTGAGAAACATCAGATAATAACAAGAATATATTTCATCTCAGATCACATATCTCAGAACAACACTTCCATACATATTAAGAGAGTTAGCAGCTGTAATTATTTTTACAGAAAGAGAAGCATGTTTTCATAAACTTGAGAGAAGCTAGAAATCATATTCTAGTGTGGAGTTGTTATTTTCAACAGAATTGTTATAAGCTAGTCATTCACACCAGTGAGCTTTTGTAATATTTCATTTTTTTATAAAAGTTTAGAAACTTGTGATATATTGTATTCTTTCATTTCAGCAACTTGTTATACAGTATATTCACTAAACTCACAAAGTTTGAAAGAATTTTGTGGTTTGTATTCAACTCCCCCTTCTACAAACCATCTTGTGGGACAAACACCTTCTACCTCCATGCGACATTGCTCCGTCAAGCTTTCGCCCATTGCGGAAAAGTCCCCACTGCTACCTCTCGTAAAATGAACATTTGACTGCAAGAAATACTATTTTAGAATCAGAACTCTCTAGACTTGAGAGTCTTGAAAAAGAACTCTCAAGGACTAAAAATCTCCTTAACTGTGTTGTTAAAAGAGAGGAATGGACCTCCAATCTTCTGAGACAAGAAAGGGAAGTCATTATGAAATTGAATGAGTCTAGCAAAAAACTGGATGATAAATTAAATTGTCAAAAATCTGATCCCAAGTATGGTTTAGGCTATGAAGAGACTCTAGTGAAGCAACCCCCTGTTGAGGTTGAAAATGCAGCTAGCTTTGGAAAAAGGCCAATACAACCTATCAAATTTGTAAAGGCTGTAAAAAAGTTAGAAAAAGGGAATGTTTTCCTAGTGAGTGAAGCTTCCACAAGTGGTGGGAGAGACAAGAAACATGTTCTTGCAAAAGCAATCAAACCCCCAGTCAATAAAGAACTAGACTGTGCATCAGTGGATACACAGTCATTAGGGGAGCCTTCATAGCCCTTTAAGGGATAAAGGCCTGTCATGGGATAGTAAAAGGAATAGGAATGGAAAGTTAGGTGTAAACAAAGCCAATAATTACACCTCTATTCTTGAAGCCCCTAGAAAAGTGTGCTGGAAATGTGGTAGCAATATTATATACTGATGATTTACCAACTGCTCAAGCATGCACCCCTAAGGGTAAAGATAAGAAAATTGTTGTTAAAACAGATGTGAATAATGTAGCTCCTAAAAAGGAGAAAGTCTTTAATTTGCCAAAACCAAAAGTCCCACATAATGAAAAAGTTGTTTTACCATTAACTGTGACTAAACCTAGAGGACCCAAAGCCACTTGGGTACCAAAAACAAATTAAATGGTTCTTGTGTGTAGGGAAAAGTCAAAAGCAGTCAAATTTGGTTTCTAGATAGCGGTTGTTCAAGACACATGACAGTAAACAAAGCCCTGCTCACAGAGTTCCAAGAAAAGGTTGGTCCAGTGATCTCTTTTGGTGATAACAGCAAAGGACTGACTCTTGGTTATAGCAAAGCAGCAAACGAGAATGTCTCATTTGAAAATGTAGCACTAGTTGATAGGCTCAAGCACAACTTATTGAGCATAAGTCAACTATGTGAAAAGGGATACATCATTTCTTTCAAAGGGGATCAGTGCTTGATCTCAAATGAAGATGATGGGGAGCTGGTCTTATCAGGGATAAGGAAAGGAGATCTCTACATTGCTGATTTCAATTCAGTAAGTAGAGAATCATGCTTCTACAACAAGGCAACCCCTTATGAGAGCAGACTGTGACACAAGAAGCTCTCTCACCTGAACTACAAAACTATCAATGATTTGGTGAAGAGAGCGTTGATAACTGGAGTACCTCAAGTGAAATTCATTCAAGAAGGATTATGTTCAGCTTGTCAACAAGGGAAGCAAAGGAAATCATCCTTTGTCAGCAAGGAAGCCACAATGATCAAGGATCCAATTCAATTGCTTCATATGGATCTCTTTGGCCCTGTAAACATAATGACAGTGTCAAAGAAAAGATTTGCAATGGTTATTGTGGATGACTACACTAGATACACTTGGGTTAAGTTTCAAAATGTTAAATCAGAAGTATCTAAACAACTCATTAACCATATAAAGAAAATGGAAACTGAGTTAGGGTCAGTGGTTAGAATATTAAGGACAGATAATGGAACTAAATTCAAGAATACGACTGTTGATGGATTCTGTGTGGAAAAAGGTATCAATCATACATTTTTTTCTCCAAGGACTCCTCAATAGAATGGTTTAGTGGAAAGGGAAAATAGAACCCTAATAGAAGCTGCTAGAACAATGCTAGCAGAGGCAAGGATTCCTACTTATTTTTGGGCTGAGGCAATTTCCACTACTTGCTTCACTCAAAATAGGTCCTTAATCAACAAGGCTCACAACAAGACACCATACGAGCTAATGACAGGGAGAAAACCAAACATCAAGTTCCTACATGTTTTTGGATGCAAATGCTTTGTTTTAAGGAACTTTGGTGAGAACTCAGGAAAATTTGATCCAAAGGCTGATGAAGCAATTTTCCTAGGTTATTCCCTGACATCTAAGGCCTTCAGGGTTTACAACAAGAGACTCTAGGTAGTGTTGGAGTCTATAAATATAGCTTTTGATGATTAGGAAATTTCTAGACGTGAAGACCCTGGTTTTCATGAAGAACTCAGATTTGAAAATGAAGATGATTCTGATTATCAAAAGTATGAAGCTGATGAGTGCAGACAAATGGAGGATTTAACCATCCCTGATGTCAATCCAAACACAATAGAAGCCCCTTCAACAGATAGAGTTAATCTCCTGGAAAACAGGTCAGGGAATACTCCATCACGGGATCATCCATCTGGGCATGCACCATCAAAGGATAACTTTAACCATGATTTAAGCAATAATTTAGGGGGAGTTTTCTCAGAAATTGGGAGCACAGACTTAGGGAGAGGAGATGATAATCAAGCAAGCTCATCAAGATACATCTCTAATTCCAAATGGTCTAGGAGTCACACAACAGATTTAATTATTGGTGATCCAAACAAAAAAGTGCAAACCAGAAAAGCAACATCTAATGAATGCCTATATGCTTGTTTTCTTTCACAATTAGAGCCAAAGAAATTTGAAAAAGCCATTCAAGATACAGATTGGATAATGGCTATGCAAGAAGAGCTAAATCAATTTGAAAGAGATCAAGTATGGTGTTTTCCCAGTGAGATAGCCGAGAACTTGTAGAAGGGGGGGGGGGTTGAATACAAGTTCTTTGAATTCTTTTTGATTACTTGTTCTTCAAGAAATTAATAATTACTTGCGACAATAAAGAACAAGAACACGAATCAATTTATAAACAATTGTTTGTATTGATTTTAACAATTGAATACAAATTCTAACAATCAGAACAATGTAATCGTCAGCTTCTTTTCTATTCTACATAGGAAAAGATACAAACTATGAAAAACCTATACAGCTTCGAATTACTATTCGAATTACAATCCTGTAAAACTAATTATAGCTTCTCTAAAACTAATTTCTCAGTTTTCCTATTCTGAATCAATATTGATTCAGCTTCCTTATTCGAATCAAATACAATCTTTCCTTTTTGATTAGAAAGAGATTTCTGGTTAGTTTCCTTACCAGCTACGTCTTCAATAATATCTTGAACTACGTGGAAGACATTCCTTTTTTAATTTGAACTCTGTATCTCTCAGGAAATAAATCACGATTAGTCCCTGATGCTTCATCTTTAGTCTCTGGTGACGCCATCAATTAGTCTCTGGTGCTTTTAGTCCCTGATGACGTCAGATTGTATAGTCTCTGATAGAGTTATTTAGACTCTGATGCTTTAAGGCTTAGTCTCTGATGCTTTTAACCTTAGTCTTCGATGATGTAAGCTTTAGTCTCCGACTCTTTTAGACTTAGTCTCTGATGACGTAAGCCTTAGTCTCCAATAAGCAAAACTAGTCTCTGATAGAAAAAAAATCATTAGTCTCTGACAAGTTTTCCTAGTCTCCGACAAGCCTTTTTGTAAACTCCAATGGATCAAATACACATTTTGACTTGCTGAAGCTTTGATACTCCATTCCAGCAGTTACTTACAAATAAAGAATAATTGTATCTCTTTACAAATAATAAATGAATTACAAACAACGAGATAACTACTGGCTACAAAACTTCAGTGTTACTAATTAAGACTTTCTATACATATGTTTTCCCAGTTAGATGCCGAGAACTTGTAGAAGGGGGGGTTGAATACAAGTTCTTTGAAAATTCTTCGATTATTTATTCTTAAAGAAACTAAAATTTTCTTGCAGAATAAAAAGAACAAGAACACAAATCTATTTATAAACAATTGCTTTATTAATTTACAATTGATTACAAATTCTAACAATCAATTTGATCGTCAGCTTCTCCTAATTCTAAACTGTATAGTAAAGATACAAAACAATGAAAACCTATACAGCTTCGAATTACAATTCTCTGTAAACTTAATTACAGCTTCTTCTACTACTAAATTACTATTAACTCAGTTTCTATTCTGAATAAAATTCAGCTTCCTTATTCGAATCAAATACAATCTTTCCTTTTTGATTAGGTAAAGATATCTGGTGAGTTTCCTTACCAGCTACGTCTTCAATAACATTTAACTTTACGTGGAAGACATTCCTTTTTCAATTCGAACTCTGTATCTTTCAGAGATTAATTCACAATTAGTCTCTGATGCTTCTTTTATTCTCTGACTTCTTTAGTCCCTGACGTATCTTTTTAGTCCCTGGTACATTTAGTCCCTGGTACGTTTAGTCCCTGATGACGTCAGCTTGTGTAATCTCTGATAGTGTTATTTAGTCTCTGATACGTTAAGGCTTAGTCTCTGATGACATCAGCTTAGTCTCTGATCCCTTTTCCTTTAATCTCTGATGACGTAAGCGTTTAGTCACCGATAGAACAACTAGTCTCTGACAGTTAAACCATTTTAGTCTTTGACCAGTTCTTCTAGTCTCCGATAAGCCGTTTTGCAAACTTTAATAGACCAAATACACAACTTGATTTCTTTGAAGCTTCGATACTCCACTCCAGCAGTTAATTACAAATAACAATAATCGTATCTCTTTTACAAAGAATGAATGAATTACAAACAAAGAGATAACTACTGGCTACAAAATTTTCAGTGTTACTAATTAACACTTTTTGTACATTTGTATTCTAAGTATTCTAAAGACAATCATCATCAAATATTCTAAAACCTAAAAATCTCCCCCTAATTATGAATATCAGAATGATAAACATAATTTCAAGGTTGATGATGATGTCAAAACTCAACATTACAAATACTTAGAAAAAGAATAAAGAACTGCTAACTACAAATGTATTATGAACTAAGATCTTTGATCTGTTGTTCAGCTTCCACCAAGACTCAGGTTTAAATCCTATAAGTCTGGCTTCAAAAAATAAAAAGCTATAACTTGTACAGCAAACAACATACCTTTGACTCAACAATCTTTCTTTTTCCTTCTGTTTTCCCTTATCCGTTCTAGCCTTTCCATCAGCAGCTTTTTGAGAACAACTTCAGTTGGTTCTTCTGCATTTCTAAGAAGTTTGATAAATCCTTCAATATGATTTTCACTCACTTTATTGATATCTCTGTTGTAGTTAAAGAATACTTTATCACCATGGAAAGTCTCATACCACAATCCAAGAGGTGCAGTTTCAGAAGGTTCGGATGGCACTTTGTTCACACTTTTTACCTCCTTTATTGCTTTCTTGATCTGGTTTCAAAATTCCATGTTGAGCTTTGTAGTTAAAAGTATTGTAGACAACAGCCATTCCAAATCTTCTTTTGATTGCCCGTCCAAGTCTGGCTTAGTATACTTCACAGAATCTCCATCTTTAAAAAAAATATGAAGTAAATCCTTGTCGTTTGCACCCTTGATCAGATTAATATTCCTTGTATTCTTTTTCAAGGCTTTGATCATTTCACTTGTACTAGCCATATCAACTTTGTAAGACTTCCTTGATGGAGCTGTTTGTGACTTTGTTGGTCCACTTACAGTCACCAAGGCAGTCTCAATTGACCTTGGAGGTTCTTCATTTGTAGGCTTTTTCCTTGAAGGTTTTTTCTTGGCAACTACTACTTTCCTTGCACTTGTCTTCCTTGTTGAGTGTTTCTTCTTTTTAATCTCCTCCTCCTCCCTTTCTTGTTCTACAGCCATGTCTTCCTCTTGTTGAAGTTTCTGAACAAGCATTGCATCAGCATCTATTAACCTTTGATCTCGAGGATTAACTAACTCTACTTTCCCTCCTAGATCAAGTTCAATAGGAGTGGGAAAGTAAGCAGTCTTCATAGCATCCCCCAATAGCTTAGGCTGTCCTGGTTGAGTAAGAATTTGTTTCTTTGGATCTTCAACCATGACACCTTTGCCTTTATCTTTTGAAGAAGTTGGGGGCTGCTGCAGTTGATTGGGAAGGAGGAATTGTTGCTACTGTTGATATTGTTGTTGTTGTTGTTGCTGTTGTTGTTTCAAGATCAGTATGCTTCTTTAGAATTTGTTCTTTGTAAGCTTGCAGTGCAGCATTTTCTTTCATTGTCTTTTCTTTCAATGCCTACAACTCTATCTGCAAGGAAGCACTTGAATCTGGAACATTGTTTGGTGTGGATTTTACAGGATGTTTGAAGTGACCACTCTCCCCCTTTTTGACATCAGCATCTTTGGGGAGGGAGGAGGTGGCCAGAGATGGTAGTGCCTGCATCATGAGCTGTTCCATTTGATCTTGTTTCTGGAGAAGGAGATTGATTTTGTCTTCAAGGGCTTGAATCTTACTGTCAGTTTTAGACTTGTTACTAATGAGAAAATCAAGGGCAGTAACAGTTCTCTGTGGCAAGTGGCCTTCATAGCTCCTTCGAATTTTATCAGTCTCAATCTCCATCTGTTGTTTCATCTCCTTGACTGCAGAATTTAAGCCAGTAACCAAAAAGTGGTGAAACTTGGTATGTTTCTTGTCCACTTTGGTTATTTCTTCAAGTAAGTCCTTGGGAGATGGTGCAGCTGCTGTAGACCCTATATTGGTCACATAATCCTTCCTGAGTTGAGCAGCTGCATCCTTCAGAGTGTTGGAATATGTGGCATCAAGCCATGCATCAACATTTTCCTCTGGAGCTTCTTCATGCACAGGTTCATCTGCAAGTCTTGTCTTCATTGCAGAAATATGATCTTGTCGTTGTTGTAGACCATATAACTCTTCAAAATCAGCATTTGTCATTTCAGCTATGACATGTAAGGCTGCATCCCCTGTGCTTGGACTGTTCTCTGGTACTGCTATTTGGATATTGGTGGAGGGAGCAGCAGAAACCGGAGCTTCTTGTGAGCTGGTTTCAGCAGGTTGTAAAAAGACACTTGCTGAAAATTTCTCTCGATTATTTTGTTCAAGGATCTCATCCTTGCTCACACCCTCTCCTTTTGCCTAGGGTTGGGCACCCAGCTTCTCAATCTCTCCTTTTTCCAAGCTTTCTAAAGCTTGACTCTCTTGTGTATTAATATTCTCTCCTTTTCCAGATCAGGAACCTGACTCTCACTAATTATTCTCTCAACCTCACTCTTTTGGGAAGGTGCACTCATTCCTATAGAAATGGGGGGTTGAGAAGTACTTGTGACAGCATGGATAGGGGGTTCCCTTTCTTTATTTTGGGCTAGGGATCTATCCATGGAAGATGTGTGAGAGCTTGTCTCGATTATTGGCTCCTCTTGGGAAAAATCAAGAGAATCAATTATTTGTGTATCAAAAGAATCAAGAATTGGAGAAAAAGGAGAAAAATATACAGTGGGGAGTGTTGACTGTTCCTCATATGACAAAAATTGAGGAACATCAAAAGATAACTCTTTGTGTGCATTCCTTGTGTCACTCTTTTCTTTTATATTCTCTCTATTTGGTTCCTCTTGGCTGTGACCAAGAGTTTGTGCAGACTCTGTACAGTGTGTTCCTGGTTGGGAACTGTCTTCAATGTCAGCATCCTTTTGGGAGGATGGTGACAGTTCACTGTTTTTCCTTATAACCTCCATTGCCTGTTGGGAAGCAATGGATTATTGTTGGCTTTGGATTATAACTCTTTTCTTTCTCTGAAGTGGAACTTCAGCTTCTTGTTCTCCCTCATCCTCACTGACTCCGTCAATTATTTTTCTTTTAATTGGGAGCTTGGTGATTGTCTTGGTTTTTACAACCACAGTCTTTTGAGAAACTGTGGAGGGGGCTATAGACTGTTGTTGTGAAGTTGTTGGAGGATTTTCAGGGTTTTGGCTTGTATTTTCCTCAAAAGATTGCAAAGAGTAAAGATTTGGAAGTCTGTCTATGAGAATATTTCTCATGACAGGAGGAAAAGTTAAAGGAACATTTACCTTTGCAGAGTTCTTCACATCTTTTATTATTCTTTTACTCTGCAAAACAGTTGGTACAACTTGCATTCCAGTAATATTTAGGTTAGGGATTAGATAATAAGCAATCATTATCAAAAACCTAGCATAATAAATTTTAGTTCTACTGGTTTTAAGTTTTGGCAACAACTTTTGCAGAATTAAAAGCCCAATGTTTAGATGTCTACCATACAACACACTAAAAGCAATTTGTTATGTGAGTGTAGTGATAGCATCATATCCACTGCACTTTGTTGTAAAAGCTTTAGTAATTATCTCAAAGAACAGTGACCACTCTTGCCTTAGATGGGGTCGTGTAATAGACCCAACAGATCCAATTTCAGCCGTATAATTTAAATTATTCAACATAGAAATTATTTCTTCATTAGAGGCAGGGGAGTCAAAGTTTTCATAGATTGGTAAATGTAAAGCAGTATTTACAACGGTATGATCTATAGTATAAGTAGTGTTGGCATACCTGAAACTTACCATAGGTGAATTAGTTTTTGCACCTTGTATGGTAGCAATGGACCAAATAGCCGTGATGACCTCAGCGGCTTGGACGGGAGCTTCATAAATGGTGTAAGTTAGTGTGGAGTTTAGAAGAAAATCCACGAAGGGGTGGTACTGGACTTCAAAAACATTCTTATCAGCCACCCTTGCATGGTTGGTCTTTATGAAATCAAACTCTCCAAACTTGAAAGCAACTGTTTTAGCAGCCATTGTGAGAGATCTGTGAACTTTGGAAGAAACTTAAAGGAGGGTAAAATTGCAGAGTATTATCAGAGAGAAAATAATTTCAGAGCTTTGAGTGATTGTGATCGCAAAGATGTTTGAAATTTGTTTTATCAATTTGTGAGAAACGTTTGCAATTCCTACGGATGGGCAACTACAATTTTACCCTTGATCGGAGATTGCCCTAATCTCTGATCTGTTCACTTGTAAGAGACTAGAAGAAGATTAGTCTCCGATAGGGTTTACTATCGGGGACTAGATAGTCTCTGATAGCATTAACTATCGGGGATTAAGATAGGCTCTGATAGTATTAACTATCGGGGACTAAAATAGTCTCTGATAGTATTAACTATCAGGGACTAAGATAGTCTCTGATAGTATTAACTATTCGGGGACTAAAATAGTCTCTGATAGTATTAACTATCGGGGACTAAAATAGTCTCTGATAGTGTTAACTATCGGGGACTAAGGTAGTCTCTGATAGTTTAAATTTTTAAATTGGTCGGGGACCAATTTAAAACAACTATCAGGGACTAGTTAGTCTCTTACTCACTCTAGCTCATTTATTTAATAATCAATCATTTGATTATTCATTTTATCAACTTTTTCTAAAATTAAAAATTTTATAAACAACAAAAAAAAATTTTAAAAAATATTTCCAGAATTAAAATTCTAGCTTCTTAAAAATCTGTTTAATTAAAAACAGCTTCAGTTATTTCCAGAATTAAAATTCTAGGTTCTTAAAAATCTGTTTAATTAAAAACAGCTTCAGTCTAGAAGATTAATTCTAGCTTCTCACAACTAAACGACTTGTTTTCTAAGATTTTAATCAATTTTTAGAAACATAATTCAACATTCCTAACTCATAGACTAATCTATTAAAGGTAGATTCATCTAAGGGTTTTGTGAATATGTCTGCAAGTTGTTTATCAGTTGCAACCTAGTGTAATTCGATATTTCCTTCACTTACATGTTCTCTTATGAAGTGATATCTAATATCTATGTGTTTTGTTCTTGAATGTTGCACTGGATTTTCTGTTATTGCTATGGCACTAGTATTATCACAATAAATAGGAATTTTGGATAATGACATACCATAGTCTAGGAGTTGATTCTTGATCCATAAGATTTGAGCACAGCAACTCCCAACTGCGATGTATTCAACTTCTGCTGTTGAAGTAGAAACTGAATTTTGTTTCTTGCTAAACCAAGAAACAAGTCTGCCTCCAAGAAGTTGGCAGCTTCCACTTGTGCTTTTCCTGTCAAGCTTACACCCTGCATAATCAGCATCTGAATAACCAATTAGTTTAAAATCAGATTCTTTGGGATACCATAAACCAAGGTTTGGGGTACCCTTTAGATATCTGAGTATCCTTTTTACAGCAATCAAATGTGACTCTCTAGGGTCAGCTTGAAATCTAGCACATAGACATGTAGCAAACATTATATCAGGTCTACTTGCAGTTAGATATAAAAGAGAGCCTATCATTCCTCTATAACTGATGATATCAACTTTCTTTCCTTTTAAATCTTTATCTAGTTTAGTGGAAGTAGGCATGAGTGTTTTTGCAGGTGCACAATCAACCAAATCATATTTTCTCAGTAAGTCTTTGATGTACTTGGACTGATTGATAAATATTCCATCAATTGATTGTTTAATCTGCAAACCTAAGAAAAATGTTAATTCTCCCATCATACTCATTTCATATCTAGATTGCATAAGTTTTGAGAATTTTTTACAGAGATTTTCATTTGTAGACCCAAATATAATATCATCTACATATATTTGCACCAAAATAATATCTGAACCTTGTCTTCTGCAAAATAACGTTTTATCTATGATACCTCTGATAAATTTATTTTCAAGTAAAAATTGAGATAGAGTATCATACCAGGCTCTTGGTGCTTGTTTTAAGCCATAAAGTGCTTTGTCTAACCTGTAGACATGATTTGGAAATTTGGAGTCCACAAAACCTGGGGGTTGGCAAACATAGACTTCCTCTTCCAATTTTCCATTTAAGAAAGCACTTTTGACATCCATCTGGTACACCTTGAAGTTCTTGTAGGCTGCATATGCCAAGAAGATTCGTATTGCTTCAAGTCTTGCTACTGGTGCAAAAGTTTCATCATAGTCTTTTCCTTCTTCTTGAGAATATCCTTTTGCAACCAGTCTTGCTTTGTTCCTTGTAATTGTACCAGCTTCATCCAATTTATTTCTGAAAACCCATTTGGCACCAATAATTGATCTATTCCTTGGTTTGGGTACCAGTCTCCAGACTTTGTTTCGAGTGAGTTGGTTTAATTCTTCTTGCATGGCAATTATCCAGTCAGGATCTTGAAGTGCTTCCTCAATTTTCTTTGGCTCAATCTTTGAGAGAAAACTGAGATATAAGCATTCATTTTGAGTTGCACTTCTAGTCTTGACTCCATCCTCTAGACTTTCAATTATCAAATCTGGTGTGTGGTCTCTCAACCATGGAATTACATGTGGCAGATTTGATCTTGAAGTCGAGGCTTCATTTTCTAGATTGGTGTTATCCATTCTAGTTTCATGATCAGAGACTGCTCCCCCTAAACCATTGACTTCTTCATTATTAGCTCCCCCTGAGCTATTTATTTCTATAATCTCTAGTGTCAATATTGTTTCCGATTATGCATCAGTGACTCTAGTCTCTGGTGAACCATTAGTCTCCGATGTAATACTAATGTCACCAGTCTCTTGAGTTTCTTCTAATATTCTAGTCTCTGATAGAATATTAGACCTTGGCACTTCATGCACAACAGTTAACTCCCCTTTAATTATGTAGGGATCATTGCTATCTTGGGGTTGTTCAGTGGTCTCTGATGGATATTCCCATGCATCCAATTCATTCTCAAAACTGAGAGGTTCATGCAATCCTTGTCCAATCATTCCTGGAATCTTTTTATCATCGAACACGACTTGTATTGATTCCACAATGACTTTTGTCCTTAGATTATATACTCTGTATGCTTTACTTGACAGAGAATAACCTAAGAAGATTGCTTCATCAGATTTATTGTCAAACTTTCCTCTTGACTCTGATGAATCTCTCAGTACAAAGCACTTACAACCAAACACGTGTAAAAATTTGAGAGTTGGTTTTCTCCCAGTCATTAACTCATAGGGTGTTTTGTTGTACGCTTTGTTTATCAAGGATCTATTCAATGTAAAGAAAGCAGTGCTTATAGCTTCCTCCCAAAAATAGGTGGGAAGCTTAGCCTCTTGTAACATAGTCCTTGCTGCTTCAATAAGGGTTCTATTTTTCCTCTCAACAACTCCATTTTGTTGAGGTGTTCTTGGAGCTGAGAATTGATGGGTTATTCCTTTTTCAGTGCAGAATTCAATCACTTGGGAATTCTTGAATTCTGTTCCCCTATCGCTCCTTATTACCCTTACTGTTTTTCCTGACTCAGTTTCTATCTTTTTGATATGATCAATTATTAACTGAGCAGCTTCATCTTTTGTAAAGAGGTATTTTACCCAAGTGTACCTCGTGTGGTCATCCACTATAACCAGTGCATATCTATTTCTTAAGATAGACATCACATTCACTTGACCAAATAAATCCATGTGTAACAATTGGAGTGGATCAGTGATGGATGTTATTGGTTTGCTTTTGAATGACACACTTTTTTGTTTCCCTTTCTGGCATGCATCACACAATCCATCTTGTGTAAATTCCAACTGTGGAATGCCAGCTACTAACCCTTTCCTCACAAGCTTGTTAATGTTCTTAAAATTCAAGTGGGAAAGCTTCTTGTGCGAAAGCCAACTTTCATCAGTTGAAGTTTTGCTATAGAGACATGTGATTTAATCAGATGAAGAAATAAGATTTGTGACATACAAATTTCCTTTTCTTTTTCCTGTCAAAATCACATTCTCAGATTCTTTTTCACTCACTACGCATTTATCTTCTTTAAAAGTGACATTGAATCCTTTATCACATAGTTGACTCACACTTAGTAGATTGTGCTTTAGTCCGTCAACCAGTGCTACTTCTGTGAAGATGACATCTCCATGTTCAACACTGCCATATCCCCTCGTATGGCCTTTGCTGTCATCTCCAAAAGTGACTTTCGGGCCACTTTTCTCTTCATACTGTTTTAGCAGGGACTTATCTCCTGTCATGTGTCTTGAACAGCCACTGTCCAAGTACCATGATCTCTTCCTTTTGCCCTGCACAGTAGAGAATAACTAGTTTGAGATTTTTGGAACCCAGACTTTCTTGGATGCTCTCTCACTAGTTGTAGATTCAAGACTTGACTCAGATTGAGTTGATTGTCTTTTAGCAGTTTTGACTTTAACTGGACAATCATTAGGCTTGCTACCTTTTTGTGAGAGACTGCCAAGTTTAGTATTTTCATTTTTAATGCAAAGAAGATCTAACCTTTTTACAGGTAATTTATCTTTTATATTCTTTGACAAGGCAGTCTCTATTATAGGAATTTTATTTTTGCTCCTACAATTAACAGCTATGTGGTTGGGGTTACCACATACATGACATGTCTTTCTAGGAGCATCAGGCATTCTAGCATAATTCGTATGTTTGTTAATGCCTATTTTTCCATTCCTATTTTTCTTCTTTCTGCTTAACTCCACTAACTTTTCAGCCTTTTTGTCTGGAAGAGCTTCCAGTCTTTTATTTAATTGTCTTTGTCATGAACCCAATGTTTAATATTTTTGATTCACTCTTATCAACAACATTAACTGTCTTTTGATCAATTTCTGATTTTGCAGTAATATGTTGATCTAGAGTATTTATAAATTTAGGTTCACTAACAGGAGATACAAAATTAATTCTTTTAAAACTTGGCTTACTAGTTGAGGAGTTTGCAGCTTCAAATAGATCATTTAAATCTGAACTGTTATCTAGATTTTCATCATAACCTAGTCTAGATTTTTGACCTATTGTTTGATACCCTACCAAGTCAGATAACTTTTTAGAGGAAGTATTCCATTGTTTAATCTTAGCTTGAGCAATTTCAAGTTGCTCTACTAAGTAGTATTCCCTCTTTTTCAAAGCATCAATCATGTGATGAGCTTTGTTTAAGTCCAACTTGATGATATCAAACTGTGACAATTTCTCTTCAAGAAATTTGTTTCTTTTCAAGAGAATGTCACGTGATTCTTTTACATTGGTATGTTCAATAGCTAATGATCTAAAACTGACATGCAAATCAGACATATCTTTTTGCATGCTTTCAATGCTAGATATATCAAGTAAATTAAGCACGTTAAAATTCTGATTTGCATCACATACCTTTGTAGAATCACTTGACTCGTCACTACGAGCCATTAGGGCAAAGTTGACAACTTCTTCATCAGAATCGCTGTCAATCCAATCTTTTCCCTCAGTAATCAAGGCTTTGCTCTCGGATTTGGCTTTCTTGTCAGCAAAGTCCTTCCTTGATTTTTCATCCTTAGATCTATCATTTGATCTAGGCTTCTTGCACTCATTGGCAAAGTGCCCTAACCCATCACAATTGTAGCATCTTATTTTCTTTAAGTCGAAGGTGACTTTTTGACCTTCTCGTTTAGGGTTAGGTTTTCTCGATGATTTTCTTCCTTTTTTGCTAGCCCTAAATTTCTTGAACTGTTTGACCATGAATGCCATGAATTCCTCCATGTCATCATCAGTATCCAGTTCATCTTCATTATCAGTTGAGCTAGCGTCAGAAGATTCCTCATCAACTTCTCTTGAGACTTGTTTGTCTCAACCATCAACGCAGCTCCTTTGTCCCTGCCATGCATGCGCTGTCTTTGCTCTACTTCAAGTTCATATGTCTTTAAGTTCCCATAAAGCCTGTCCAGTGTGAGTGTTTCCAAGTCATGAGCCTCTCTTACCGCAGTGGTCTTTGGATCCTAACTTGGTGGGAGAGATCTCATAAACTTGGTATTGACATCTTCATTGTCATAGGATTTACCAAGTATCTTCAAGTCATTAAGCAAGGTGTTAAATCTGTCATAAACAGATGTTATCGGTTCACCAGGCTTTGCTTGAAAGAACTTATACTGTTGAGTCAACAGTGATCTTTTGTTCTTTCGAACTTGGTCCGTCCCTTCACACAGGACTTTGATGGTGTCCCAGATTTGCTTTGACGTAGTGCAGTTTATGATGCTTGTGAACATATTTTTATCAATTCCATTATAAAGTATGTTCATCACCTTAGCATCCTTTAACACTTGCAACTTGTCTTCGTTTGTATAATCACATTTTGGCGCAAGTTCAAAGTGTTCTGGAACAACAGATCCTTCGACAGTTTTTGCAGGAATGAATTTCCTAGGTAGATAAGGACCCTTCTCAATCCTATCTATGTAATCTGGATTTGTTGCTCTCAAGTGCATATACATCTTTTGTTTCCACATTGGATATTCTTCCCTTTTAAGAATAGGAATTCTGGTACCACCATCTCTACTTCCCGCATATGCCATGATGTTAGAGCTGCTTACTTCGTCGTTGGCCATCTCTTGGAACGTTTTAATTGAGTAAATTCAATTACAGGCTCTGATACCAATTGTTTTCCCAGTGAGATGCCGAGAACTTGTAGAAGGGGGGGTTGAATACAAGTTCTTTGAAAATTCTTCGATTACTTGTTGTTAAAGAAACTAAATTTTTCTTGCGGAATAAAAAGAACAAGAACACAAATCTATTTATAAACAATTGCTTTATTAATTTACAATTGATTACAAATTCTAACAATCAATTTGATCGTCAGCTTCTCCTAATTCTAAACTTTATAGTAAAGATACAAAATAATGAAAACCTATACAGCTTTGAATTACAATTCTCTGTAAACTTAATTACAGCTTCTTCTACTACTAAATTACTATTAACTCAATTTCTATTCTGAATAAAATTCAGCTTCCTTATTCGAATCAAATACAATCTTTCCTTTTTGATTAGGTAAAGATATCTGGTGAGTTTCCTTACCAGCTACGTCTTCAATAACATTTAACTTTACGTGGAAGACATTCCTTTTTCAATTCGAACTCTGTATCTTTCAAAGATTAATTCACAATTAGTCTCTGATGCTTCTTTTAGTCTCTGACTGCTTTAGTCCCTGACGTATCTTTTTAGTCTCTGGTACATTTAGTCCCTGGTACGTTTAGTCCCTGGTACGTTTAGTCCCTGATGACGTCAGCTTGTGTAATCTCTGATAGTGTTATTTAGTCTCTGATACGTTAAGGCTTAGTCTCCGATGACATCAGCTTAGTCTCTGATCCCTTTTCCTTTAATCTCTGATGACGTAAGCATTTAGTCACCGATAGAACAACTAGTCTCTGACAGTTAAACCATTTTAGTCTCTGACCAGTTCTTCTAGTCTCCGATAAGCCTTTTTGCAAACTTTAATAGACCAAATACACAACTTGATTTCTTTGAAGTTTCGATACTCTACTCCAGCAGTTAATTACAAATAACAATAATCATATCTCTTTTACAAAGAATGAATGAATTACAAACAAAGAGATAACTACTGGCTACAAAATTTTCAGTGTTACTAATTAACACTTTCTATACATTTGTATTCTAAGTATTCTAAAGACAATCATCATCAAATGTTCTAAAACCTAACAACATATGTACTCTAAGTAATCTAAAGACAATCATCATCAAATGTTCTAAAACCTAACATATTAAAACTGGTACTTAAACCCAAAGATAGAATTATAATAGGTACCAAATGGGTATTCAGAAACAAGATGGATGAAGCTGGCATTGTTATAAGAAACAAAGCAAGACTGGTTGCAAAGGGTTATCTTCAAGAGGAAGTGTGGCACCCCCGGAAATCCCCCGAGCCGGGCCCCGGACATTGTCAGCAATTTGGGTGACAGTCCCCGAGATCCCCAGGCTGGAACTTCGGGCTGCACCAGCAAACTACAATACAACATCATAATAGCAAAACAAATAACATAGCCAAGCCTTAAAAACATACCTGTGGGGAAATATATTCCCAAAATACATTATTACAAAACCTTAAGGTCCACATCATCTTACAAAACTTCAAAGCTTGAGAATAAACAAGCTGCAGCGGAAACAAAACTCTAGATGGCTCATAAGGTCTTACAACTTAATCATACTTAAGTAATTCTTTCTTTCCCTCTTTTAGGGGACTCAACCTTCACGGCATAACCTGAAAAACATTCATAGCATTCCACATGACCATTTACGCTCAGCAAATATATATTCATAAGCTAGAGGAAAAGATAATTCAAAAGATTTAGTATTTACTGAGGTTGGGCGAAGCAATGCCAACAACTCCTGAAACATCAATTAATATGTATCATTTAGGGTTCCCGAGTGATATCAATGGGGTATCCCTCTTTAACAAATAAACCTTGATTCGCCCACCTGACCAGACTGATCATTATCTGACTTCCATACATAATCAAATTTCATCCCAGTTGGTCAGCCTGGTCATTTGATTCATCATTCGACATACGTAGTCCTTCGCAGAAAGCATATGGTCTGTGGACAAGAATCTCATTACCGATGCCTTGCCTCGGTTTAACATTCTTTATTATCATTGGCCAGAATACCAGGCGAAAGTATTCAACAGCCCCTTAACTTTCCATATGGATATATCTTCTTGTAAACATTTTCTCAATTTTGAATAGCCTTGACGTGCTAATCAATTAAAAGCAGTGACTGTCAACAACACATATTGGCGTGCTTAACAATTAAAAGACAGTGATCATCAGAGGCGGGACTATATATCTATCAGAGACTAAGCCTGACATCATCGGGGACTAATATCTCATCAGAGACTGATGACGTCATCTTAACCTTATCAGAGACTAAGCCTGACGTCATCGGGGACTAATATCTCAGAGACTGATGCTGACGTCATCAGAGACTAACATCAACACAGTCGGGGACTGATGTTGACGTCATCAGAGACTAACATCAACACAGTCAGGGACTAATGCTGACGTTATCAGAGACTAACATCAACACAGTCGGGGACTAATGTTGACGTCATCAGAGACTAACATCAACACAGTCATGGACTAATGCTGACGTCATCAGAGACTAACATCAACACAGTCGGGGACTAATGTTGACGTCATCAGAGACTAACATCAACACAGTCAGGGACTAATGCTGACGTCATCAGAGACTAACATCAACACAGTCGGAGGCTAACTTTAGAAGCTGTCTCAGATACAGGGTCGTCTTCCTCACTTCTCCAAGGGTGGTGATCTCAACTACAACTCCATAATCAACTCTCAACATACTTTAAGCTATGAGCAACACATCTAGACACAAAAGGATATAATCCTTTTTTTTTCTTTCTTAAAGACTTTCTCCTACAACTAAACTTCTTGGATACCAAGCAAAAGAACGGCAAAAGAGAACTTAAAAATTCTTACCTCCTGGGTTGACGAAAGAGATCAAAGCTTGCTTGAAAGTGGTTGTCCAAAAGAGAGAACTTGAAACTAAACGGAGATGGTAGGTTTAAAGCAGAACTTTGGAAAAGAAAATCTTTAGAGAAGAAACTGAAATGTTCCTCCGAATGAGGTATTTATAGTAGGCTGAGATTAAGCCTTGAAATAAAATGATTGGTTAAACTGGATGGTAAAAAATGGCTGCTCATCATGATTCTTAGCAGCTAAGCATTGTAATAAGCCTGCTGTCCTTCATGCACATACGTTTAATCCACTTGATGACACACAAGCAGCTTATTAATCAAATTAACATACGTACACAATGACGTCATCAAAAATAAACATCATTGCTTAACCTTGCAACCAATAATCAAACAACAATAACCCCTTTAATGGGTCCAAAAAAAAATATTCATACCACCAAAAGCGTCATATAATAACCATATTCATATTAATAATAACATAAAAAAAACTTAAAATAAGGGAATAAATTATTTATAGATAAACAAATTTTTTTTTTCCAGGTCGTCACAGGAAGGGATTGACTTTGATGAAACTTTTGCTCCAGTAGCCAGACTTAAGGCTATAAGAATCTTCTTAGCCTATGCAACACATTCAAACTTTAAAGTTTATCAAATGGATGTGAAAAGTGTTTTTCTCAATGGGAAATTGGAATAGGAGGTGTATGTGCAACAACCTCCAGGGTTTGAAAATTCAAAATTCCTAAATCCTGTTTACAAATTAGAGAGCGCACTTTATGGACTGAAACAAGCTCCTAGAGCTTGGTATGACACACTGTCTAAGTTTCTGGTGGAAAACAAGTTCACAAAAGGTATCATTGACAAGACATTTTTCTTTAGACAACACCAAGGAAATATATGTTGATGATATTATCTTTGGATCCACTGACACTAGATTGTGTGAGAAGTTCTCCAAGCTCATGCAAAACAAGTATGAAATGAGTTTGATGGGCGAATTGTCTTATTTCTTGGGACTACAAATCAAACAGGTCATTGATGAGATTTATATCCATTAGACAAAGTATGCCAAAGAACTTCTCAAGAAATTTGACATGGAGGACTCAAAAGTAGCAAAGACACCAATGGTCACAGCAACCAAGATTGACCCTTATAAGAATGGAAAGAAAGTTGATTTGAAGACTTATAGGGGAATGATTGGATCATTGCTATATCTAACAACAAGTAGGTCTGACATTATGTTTGCAACATGTCTTTGTGCAAGATATCAAGCTAATCCAAGGGAGTCTCATCTCATTGCAGTGAAAAGAAACTTGAGATATATCAAGGGCACTACAGAGTTGGGACTTTGGTATCCAAAGGAGTCTGGATTTGAATTACTGGGATATTCTGATGCTGACTTTGGAGGATGCAGAATTGATAGAAAAAGTACAATAGGGAGCTGTCAGTTTCTTGGAGGAAGGCTTGTATCTTGGTTCAACAAAAAGCAACACTCAATTTCAACATCAACTGCTGAAGCTGAATATATTGCAAGTGGAAGTTGCTGTGCACAAATCCTGTGGATGAAAAATCAGTTAATAGACTATGGATTGAACTTCAACAAAATTCCAATAAGGTGTGATAACACTAGTGCCATTGCCATTGTTGAAAATCCAGTGCAACATTCTAGAAACAAACATATAGAAATCAGATATCACTTTATCAGGGAACATCTTATGAATGGAACCATTGAACTACAGTTCGTACCAACAAACAAGCAGCTGACAGACATATTCACCAAGGCTCTTAATGAAGCCACTTTTTCCAATCTTGTGGGAGAGCTGGGTATGGTGAATTATGCAAAATGAAATTCAATTTTCTTGCTGAAGACTTGTCAGAAAGGTTGTTGGAGCAACACAAACTATCAAATGCCTAAGTTCTAGAACTCCTAACTCATCTCATAAATTCTTGATGAAATTAGTTGATATGTGACTATGTATGTTAAAAATGTAAATATGTACATATATTTTCGGTTGTTTTTGTGAAAAACTGAAAATTTTAAATAAAATGTAATTCTATTAAATTCGTTTTATAATGAAATTTTTGTTTCATTTTAACGATCGATAGATTTTATGTTTAAGTTTACGTGCATTCCACGCAAATCAACGCGCGCACATCCACTAACGACAAAATTATAACGAGCACAATGTTATAAATGTTATGAGACGTTAATCATAACAATAATCATATGAGTACATTATTTTTACCCCATCAGGGCAAGAAAACTTTTTGGCTTATGCATTAAACCAATGCATAACCATTAAATTTAATTAGTGGCTAAATAAATCAAGTTAAACACTAATTAAATTCAAATTTTCAGCTTATCCCAAAATGGCAAAAACAAGGAAATTTTTTTTACCAATCTAAGTAAATTTTTTTAAAACTAATCCAATGGTCAAAAATAAATTAAGGGTTATATAAATATACCATTATAGAAAACCCTAGCCTCCACTTCTAATCTTTTCTCCAGCAAATATTTCACAAAAATTCGGATTTTTCATTTAAGAAAAATCATTGAAGTTTTGGCTTTTTGTTCATTAAAGCTTTAAAAAGGTAACCCCACTGCTCTATTATTTTTGTATTTATTGTCATTTATGATTTTACCATTGTGTAGATTATTTTTTTCAATATCATTTTCATATATAGCACATGTTTATAGCATTTATGGTTTATGAGAAATTAATTTTTAAAGTTTATTCAAAAACATAAAATAAAAATTCAAGAACAAAATTCAAAACTTAAGAACCTTAAGTTTTTCAGGTCAAGATTCGGCCGTCAAAACTCATCTAAAATGAAATCAAATGTTATAATATTGTTTATGATGTTTATGGCTTCATTTTCCCTCGATCAATTTTTAAAAATAGTCAAGTTTCGGACACGTTCTTGTTCGGCCGAAGTTTCATAATACTCGAATGAAAGATTTCAATTTTTCTTGCGATTATGTTGTCGAAGCTTGAAATAAATTAATTGAATGAGTGTCTTGAAGTCTCCAGAATTATTTCCATGCTTGAATCGACGTAAATGGCCTCGGGAAGGCCATGAACGGCAAGAGCTGAAGCTCTCGCCGGCGTCCATGGCAGCCACCACCTCCGGTGAACTCTATCTCCTGCTCTGGTGGGTTTCAAGCGACGGCGTGCAGGGTAGGGGGGTATTCCCTTATGGGAATCGTCATGACGATGTCGTTACTCCCTCCCCGTGTGTGTGCTCGTGTGCTTAGCTGCTATTATGCATCGCGGCGGCCGTTCCGGCGAGGACGGCGCCTCCGGCACCCCCTTCCCGACTGTAACCCTAATCAGCGAGGAAGACGATGGGTCGGGTCGAACCGACCCGATTCCGACCCGTCCGTGACCGGTGAGCTGGATCCGGCCCAATCCAAATTTAAAAATAAAATAAAATAAAAATAAATACCTATATTTTTTAAAATTATTCAATAAATGACTTTTGAAAAATTATTTTAACATGTAAATAAACTTTTACATAGTTAAAACTTTTACGATTTAAAATAAAATAAATTTATGATGTTAGAGTCTCTTAATTACCACAATTAAGTGACAAGTCATTAATTCATAAATGATTACTATTTAAGTAAAACAATTAAATAATAATTAAGAAATAAACTCTAAAATTTTATTAAATGATTAAATAAATTATTTAAGCTAAGATTAATCGAGAAATAATTCTTGATTAATTAAATTAAGGAATTAAGACCACTTATTATTTAATTAAAATAATTAATGAATAAATTTCACATGATTATTAAATGATCAATAAATCATTTAATTCAAAAGTAATTAAGAAAAAAATTACTTAATTGATCAACGATTATTATTTAATTAAGGAAATTAAATAATAATTTAAGAACAAATGTTTAATAATTAATAAAAGATCTATAAATCTTTTAAGATTAAGATTTAATCAAGAAATGATTATTGTTTAATTAAAACAATTAAACAATGATTAAGGAACAAATTCTAATAAATGTTAAATGATTAATAAAACCATTTAAATAAATAAATTTGATTCATTAATTAATCTAAGGACTCCAATAATTAAAATTAAATTATCGAGAGTCTATGAGCGATGTTTTATCAAGTCCACAAATCTTTCGGACTCCGATTCAGTTCCAACCGAATCCCAATACAACGTTTGACGACTCAATCAGTCAATCACAAGACTTGAGATGTGAGAAACCGAAAAATTTTAAATGTATTTTACGGTAAGAAATAATTTTATTTTGTGTTATTATATTTTTGCATGGAGTTAGCCTTTTTAAATAAGAAAGATAAATTCATATCTACAATGAAAATTTTTATGATGATGTGATATTCATGATGAGGAGGTTAAGTTCCTTAAAAAGGTATCAAAAAGGGGATTAGCAAATCCCATATAAGATTATATTGAACAACATGGAGGAAGAGGAGAGGGTTACTTAACATTTGTAATTACGTGTTTGATTAGAAACTGTTTAGGTGGCTAAGTCTTCGTGCATGTAGGACAGCAGTTGTTTGTTGTCAAGAAGTCATGATGAACAGCCGTTTTACCGTCCAAATTAACCAAGCGTTTTATTCCAATGCGTAACCTTAGTTTACTGCTCTTGAACTCTATAAATACCTCATTCGAGATGAAATTTTAACTCTTTTACCAAAATTTCTCTTTTCAGAGTTTCGTTTAAACTTATCATCTCTATAAATTCCAAGTTCTTCTTTTGGAAAATTATTTTCAGACCAGCTTTGATTTAACCCTTAAGAACAAAGAGGTAAGAATATGGAACCCTACTCAGTTTCTTTCGTGCAAAGCATCAAAGATTTATGCTAAGTTTTTATTCTTTTGCATCTTCATAACACATCATAAACTGAGTTTGAGCATGATAGGTCTTCCATCGTAGCAGAAGCAAGCTCTAATGTTAATCTCTAATGAGATGTTGTTAATCTCTAATGAGATGCGGTAAATCTCTATGAGATATTGTTAGTCTCTGACGAGATATTCGTAGTCTCTGATGAGATATTCTGTTAATCTCTAATGATGACGTCAGCTTTAGTTCCGACAGGCTAAAGTTTAGTCCTCGATGACATCATTAGTCTCCGACGGGTTATTTACTCTCGGATGACGTTAGCTTTAGTCCCCGATAGGCTAAAGTTTAGTCCCCGATGACGTCATCCGTCTCTGATGAGAAGTTAGTCTCCGATGACGTCACCCATAGTCTCTGATAGAGGAAATTCTGTAGTCTCTGATGAAGGAAATTCTGCAGTCTCTGATGAAGGAGATTTCTTAGTCTCCGATAAAGGAAATTCCTAGTCTCTGATGGCTAAGGATATCAGTCCCGGACAAGTTTGTTAATGAGAAAATTATTCCCCGATGCATAGTTTGTTATCAAGACTATAAAACATTATTTTCTTAAAATTATTTTATGATGTTATTCTTTAAAATAGTAAAAGTTTAAGGACATCACATACATATTTTCTTTCATAAATTCTTATTAAAGTATTAAAATATTGCTTGCATAATTTACAGAATCTTTCACTCACCAGTAAGTTGAATTTGAATCTTTGTTGCAAAGGACCGAGGCAAGTATATTATCACTCTTATGCTTATTTCAGTTAAGCGCTTGATCAATCGATTCGACATGCGTACAAAATTATGACATTTTTATTTTAATTTCCTTGTGAAACAGAATGCTATGCTTTAATTTCCGCTAGCATGATATGAATGAAAGTGCATGGATATAAAGAAGCTTTGTTATATCAGCTATTTCCTTTCAATATTATATCTATGCAATAAATGAGAATGCTATGTTCCTTAAAGGGTGATGCCACATGGATGGTTAGAGGAAAGGAAAGGTGTTGATTTGTTCTTCACCTGACCTAGAGGAATTTTATGTGACTACGTACGTTCACACAAGGAGGGATCATGCGGGCACAGTTAGGCCAACTATATACCGTATGGTTAGCAGATCCAGCGGTTTTAGCCCTAATGGATGTTTTTACTTCAAGGAAGTTATGCTTTGTTTTAAGAAGGATTACATAATTGTTTATCATCAGTAGTCCTAAAGATTCCTTAAAGATTTCTGAGGCATTAGTATTGATTCACTAAGCCTCTTAGCAGAATTGAATTCTTTGAAACATACCAGATTTGCTTTCCTAAATTATTTATATACTTGCTGGGTGTAAATCACTCATTCTTGTTGAATTTTAATGTCTTGCAGGACAGAATATAAAGGTTGAGCCCTCGGACAAGGGAAAGGAAAAAATGATCGGTTACTGAGGTTGGCTAGCCTTTGTAATGCCAATAAGGAGGGAAGAAAGGAAGATGATCTAAGAAGTGATGTTTTGAATTATAGTATAGAAACAGAATAGCTTCCGCTGACAATGTAATATTTTGGGTTGTAATAACTTTTTAATATTGTTTCTTTCAGTAATTATTCTATGAATGGATGTGTGTTTATCTTTTCCTTCTCTTGACGAAGCTCTGATCCAGTGAGGGATTTTGGGGTCATCACAGTTGACATCAGAGCACAGTTACGGCCAGAAGTGATTCGTAAGGAAACACAACTCGTAAGCCACATCCAGGAGTAGGGAGTACTGCGGTATGTCCCAGAATTACTCCAGTAGAGGAATTTAAGAATTTGATTCTAGAGTTGAAGTACTAGGATAGGTTAATGGGCCGAGGATTAAGACTTATGTTGGAGACAAGGGTTGCGGAACACCTTAAGGTTAGAAACTGCTAAGGGAAAATAAGACTGAAATGCAGGCACCACCTCATAGATATAGTGCTGCATTAATTGTTTATTAAGAAGTTCAGACTTATTGACTTGGATTGTTTCATGTAGATGGCCAGAGATCGTTCTAGATCCTCCGCATGTTCTCCTAGAATAAATCTCCCAGTTTATAACTTTTCATCTGAAGAAGAAGAGGAGCCTAGTGTGGAGTCTCCACTGTTCACCCCTACATCATTGGACGAACATCCACCATCACCAGTATATGAAGGCCCTAGCCTCGCCATGAAGCCAATGCAGGAGGCCGGACCTTCCACTGTTCGCCGCGGGCCGCGCATTCGCCACACAGCACGGAAAAACACAATACGCCAACATTCTAATCGCAACCATATTGTGACACAAGATATTCCTCGAATGAAATGTGATACCCCGAGGTTTGTTTCATCCTCACCACAGGCAGCAGCGCCATCCCATGACAAAATAGTACGTAGCTACGACGCAGAAGTTCACTATCGTTTGGCAGCTCGCACCATGATAGTTCGATGACAAGCTGCCACTATTACTAGGTTTCGCACAGCAGCATCAGCATGGCAATCCTCTTTTTGGTTGACTCAGAGCTTGTACCATCGGCTGGCATTAGAGATGCATGCACAGATGGTAGCAGCAGCAGCAGCTAATCCCACGGTGACACGTTTGGAGCAAATGAGCAACCACTGTGCACGCCGCATTGAGGAGACACGTATACAGTCTCGACATTGGGAAAGGGAGGCAGAACGTGAAGGATATTTGGATACGGAAGATGAGGAGGATTAGTTATAAAAGTGGATGTAAAATTTAGACGGAGGTTATTTTGTGTATTTTGAACTCTGCTTGGGACAGTTGTGACAATCTCAGATGCATTCAAATGTATTTTGACTTAGGTATGGCTTGTTGTAAGAATGTTAGAGAACGATGTTTATGACAGTCTTCTATGTACATGAATGATAAATATTTTGACACATCTAAATGCTTATGTGTTGCTTAATGCTCTTAACCTTATTGAGTTATAAATTCTTGAGCCATATAAAAATGGAATGTTTCGTGAAGGATGTTTAACTCTTTGCGTATACTATATTAGATTATGGTCAGAGGAAGGAGACGAGGAAGACCCGGGAGAAGTAGTCTCCATAACAACCTGTCAAGGTCTAAAAATTTGGAAAATTTAGAAAGAGAAAACCAAGCTGGTAATGCTGACAAAGTGGTTGTAGAGGATGACAGCTCAGAGGAGGTTGTTGGGATGAATCGCAATACCCCGCATGTTCCACCACCGACCCCTGTTAATGACAATGATTCTGCCAACAACAATGCTACAGGGAATGCAAACGATAACCCGCTAGCTCAATTTCTTCAGATTATTTGTGAAGCTGTAGCTGTGAACCAGCCAGCGCCACCACCACCTCCAGCCCCAAGGCCTGTTACCCGTGGACTATGTATCCGAGAGTTCACAAGCATCAATCCGCCAACTTTTGATGGAAAGGGAGGACCTACTATAGCACAATATTGGTTGGAAGAGATCGAAAAAGCTTTTGACTTAGTAGACGTGCGAGAAGATTGCAAAACTAAGTATGCGGCTTTCTTGCTGAAAGAGGAAGCCAATCACTGGTGAAAAGGTGCCAAGAGAATGGAGTTAACAAAAAGGGAAGTTACAAGGGACGCAAACACTGTAATAACCTGGGAACTGTTCACCCAAAGGTTTAGGGAGAAATTTTACCCCCCTAGTGTCTCTAATGCGATGGAACTAAGGTTCCTAAATTTGAAGCAAGGGTCCATGACAGTGGACGAGTATGAGGCAAAGTTTAATGAACTGATGAGATATGCTCCTCACCAGGTAAGTGATGAAGAGAGAAAGGCCCGAAGATTTGAGTAAGGATTGAATCCTTGGATTTTAAGGCAGGTAGCAATTTTTCAAATAAGAAACTTTGATGCAGTTGTGGAGAAAACAAGAATTGCAGAATGGAGTAACAAGACAGTATATGATTTCAATCGGGAAAATAAGAAGGGAGATAGGAGGAAGGGAGATGATAAGGGAAGCCATCAGAACCTTGGAGGTGTAAGTGTAAAAAAGGAAGAGAGAAGTAACAAAAATATTAATTTGAGCAATAGTGGAAAAAGGAAGTGGAGGGAGCAATCATCTGATATCATTACAAAGAAGGCTACTGTGTGTGCAAACTGTGGAAAGAACCATGGCACAACTGGTGTTTGCTTCAAATGTCGCCAACCGGGGCACTTTTCCTCAAATTGTCTGACTTTGAACTCCACTGCTGCTCCATTCCAAGGAAGACCACAACAACCTTAGCAAAATAACAGACCGCTGGCCGCAGTAAGGACATGTTTCACGTGCGGAATGGAAGGACATATCTCCCCCAATTGCCCTCAAAGGAAAGGTGGCAAACCAATGCTGACGGGAGCCAACACTACACTGGTACGACCACAAGCAAGAACTTACAATATGACCGTGCAAGATGCTGTGGCTTCCGATGATGTTGTTACAGGTACACTTCTAGTGAACTCCTTCCATGCTCATGTGTTGTTTGATTCGGGTGCTACTCGAAGTTTTATATCTGAACAGTTAGCTAGGAACATGTTAACTCGGCCTGAACTACTACCGAAGCCTTTAGATGTAGTAGTTGCCAATCGTGACGTGATAAGCGTTTCTCACATTTACCTTAACTGTACTTTGAAGATAGATCAACATGAGTTTCTTGCTGATCTTATTCCTTTTCCTTTGGGAGAATTCGACGTAATATTGGGAATGGATTGGTTATTCAAATATCAGGCCAATATTGACTGTAAGAAGAAGAAAGTTGTCTTACGATCTCCCCAGAAGGTGAAGGTTTGGTTCCATGGCACTAAAATGGAGAAATTCTCGCCATTCTTAACCATGATCCAGACAAAGAAAATGATTCGCAAAGGTTACGAAGCTTTCTTAGCTTATGTGCATGATGTCAACAAGAACGAAAGTAAAATCGAGGATGTTCGTGTGGTAAGGGAGTTTGTAGACATATTTCCAGAAGAGTTACCTAGACTACCCCCAGATAGAGAAGTGGATTTTGAAATTAACTTGATCCCCGGTACCACGCCAATATCCAAGGCCCCGTATCAAATGGCACCATTCGAATTAAAGGAGTTGATGATACAGTTGCAAGAACTCTTAGAACGAGGATTGATCAGACCAAGTGTTTCACCATGGGGAGCACCAGTGTTATTCGTTCGAAAGAAAGATGGGTCAATGAGACTTTGCATCGATTATCGGAAACTGAATAAGGTCACGATCAAGAATAAGTACCCCTTGCCAAGGATAGACGATCTTTTTGATCAACTTAAAGGAGGAAGGTACTTCTCTAAAATTGATCTACGCTCAGGGTACCACCAATTGAAGGTCAAAGAAGGGGACATATCAAAGACAGCATTTCGAACTCGCTATGGTCACTATGAGTTCTTGGTAATGCCATTTGGACTAACAAATGCACCCGCAACCTTCATGGACTTAATGAATCGTGTCTTCAAGCCATTCTTGGATAAGTTCATTATCGTTTTCATTGATGATATTCTTATCTATTCAAAGACGGCAAAAGAGCATGAGGAACATCTAAGGATAACGGTGGAAATTCTAAGAAAGGAGCAATTATTCGCCAAATTCTCCAAATGTGAATTTTGGCTAAAGGAAGTAAAGTTTCTTGGTCATGTGATCAATGAAACTGGTATTGCAATGGACCCTAATAAGATAGAAGCAATCACGAAGTGGCCTCGACCCACAAATCCAACCGAAGTGAGAAGTTTCTTGGGTTTAGCAGGCTATTACAGAAGATTCGTTAAAGATTTTTCAAAATTAGTTGTACCTTTGACGAACTTGACAAGAAAGGCTACAAAATTTGTTTGGACCCTGGATTGTGAGAAGAGTTTTCAAGAATTGAAGATAAGGTTAACTATAGTCCCTATTCTGACATTACCGGATGACAAGGGAGAATTTATTATTTACAGAGATGCGTCAAAACAAGGACTTGGAGCAGTTTTGATGCAGCAAGGCAAGGTGATTGCTTATACATCAAGACAACTAAAAGATTGCGAGAAACGATATCCTACGCATGACATAGAATTGGCAGCTATCATTCATGCGTTGAAGATTTGGAGGCATTACCTTTATGGTGAGAAGTGCGAGATATATACGGATCACAAAAGCTTGAAGTATATATTCACGCAAAAAGAACTCAACATGCGACAAAGGCGTTGGTTAGAGTTTATTTAGGACTATGACTGTTCTATCAACTACCATCTCGGATAAGCAAATGTAGTTGCTGATGCGCTCAGTCGTTGTAAAAAACTGAATGTAATGACCATTCAAGAGGAGATCAGAAAAGAATTTGAACGCTTGCAACTTCATCCCCTTACCACTGCTTAGAAGATAGATATGGAAGAAGAAATTCGAGTTCGGCCTCAATTGCACGACCTCATTAAAATCGCACAAGGAGAGCATTGCAAAGAAATGGATAGATTACTTAAGGGAGATAAAGGCAGATATCGCATGCATAGCGATGGATTGCAGTGATTTGAAGGTCGGGTGTGGATTCCTGCAAAGGCTGAATTAAAACACGAACTGTTGCACGAAGCTCATAACTCAAAGTTTTCTATTCATCCAGGAAGCATGAAAATGTACCAAGACTTGAAACAATGCTTTTGGTGGCCCAACATGAAGAAAAAAATAGCTGAATGGGTAAGTAGATGCTTAACATGTCAGAGGGTTAAAGCAGAACATCAAAAACCAAGTGGACTACTTCAACCATTGGAAATTCCCGAATGGAAATGGGAATTTGTCATAATGGATTTCATAGTTGGATTACCAACCACGCTTGGAGGAATGAATGCCATTTGGGTCATAGTCGATAGACTGACCAAATCAGCATACTTTTTGGCCATCAAGTACACATACAAGATGGATCAAATGGTAAGATTATATGTTAAAGAAATTGTGAGTTGACATGGAGTGCTTGTCTCCATTGTCTCTAATCGAGATCCGAGGTTTACCTCAAGATTTTGGAAAAGTTTCCAAGATTATCTGGGAACAAGACTAGATATGAGCACAGCCTATCACCCCCAGACAGATGGTCAATCTGAACGCACGATTCAGACACTAGAAGATATGCTTCGAGCTTGCGTTCTCGACTTCAAGGGCCATTGGGACAACCATCTGCCACTAATCGAATTCGCGTACAATAATAGTTATCATGCAAGCATTGGCATGGCCCCCTTTGAAGCATTGTATGGTAGAAAATGCAGAACTCCACTTTACTGGAATGAAGTAGGAGAAAGGAAGCTAATTGGACCAGATATAGTTCAACAAACTGAGGAGGCAATTAGGATAATCAGAATGAGAATGAAAGCAGCTCAAGACCGACCGAAACAATATGTTGATCAACATAGGAAGGATCAAATTTTGGAAGTTGGAAGTTATGCACTATTGAAAGTATCACCTTGGAAGGGCGTAATGCGTTTTGGTAAGAGAGGAAAGTTGAGTCCCCGCTATGTAGGACCTTTCGAAGTATTGAGGAAGATTGGAGAAGTGGCCTATCAACTAGCACTGCCACCAACTTTGGGCCACATTCATGATGTATTCCATATATCTGTGTTATGTCCTTACAAGGCAGACCATGAAGGAGTAATTGATTATCAACCGATAGAGCTGCAATCGGATCTAAATTATGAAGAGGTTCCAATCAAATTTTGGATCAACAAATTAAAATTCTTAGGAATAAAGAAATTCCTTCTGTAAAAGTGTTATAGAGGAACCATAGTATAGAAGAAGCTACCTGGGAGCTTGAAAGTGCTATGATCGACAAGTACCCCCATTTATTTTATAGTTAAGTTTCGAGGACGAAACTTCTTTTAAGGGGGGAAGGATGTGAGAAACCGAAAAATTTTAAATGTATTTTACGGTAAGAAATAATTTTATTTTGTGTTATTATATTTTTGCATGGAGTTAGCCTTTTTAAATATGAAAGATAAATTCATATCTACAATGAAAATTTTTATGATGATGTGATATTCATGATGAGGAGGTTAAGTTCCTTAAAAAGGTATCAAAAAGGGGATTAGCAAATCCCATATAAGATTATATTGAACAGCATGGAGGAAGAGGAGAGGGTTACGTAACATTTGTGATTACGTGTTTGATTAGAAACTATTTAGGTGGCTAAGTCTTCGTGCATGTAGGACAGTAGTTGTTTGCTGTCAAGAAGTCATGATGAACAGCCATTTTACCGTCCAAATTAACCAATCGTTTTATTCCAATGCGTAACCTTAGTTTACTGCTCTTGAACTCTATAAATACCTCATTTGAGATGAAATTTTAACTCTTTTACCAAAATTTCTCTTTTCAGAGTTTCGTTTAAACTTATCATCTCCATAAATTCCAAGTTCTTCTTTCGAAAAATTATTTTCAGACTAGCTTTGATTTCACCCTTAAGAACAAAGAGGTAAGAATCTGGAACCCTACTCAGTTTCTTTCGTGCATAGCATCAAAGATTTATGCTAAGTTTTTATTCTTTTGCATCTTCATAAGACATCATAAGCTGAGTTTGAGCATGATAGGTCTTCCATCGTAGCAGAAGCAAGCTCTAATGTTAATCTCTAATGAGATGTTGTTAATCTCTATTGAGATGTTGTTAATCTCTGATGAGATATTGTTAGTCTCTGATGAGATATTCGTAGTCTCTAATGATATATTCTGTTAATCTCTGATGATGATGTCAGCTTTAGTCTCCGACAGGCTAAAGTTTAGTCCCCGATTATGTCATTAGTCTCCTACGGGTTATTTACTCTCGGATGACGTTAGCTTTAGTCCCCGATAGGCTAAAGTTTAGTTCCTGATGATGTCATCGACGTCACCCATAGTCTCCGATAGAGGAAATTTCGTAGTCTCTAATGAAGGAAATTCGGCAGTCTCTGATAAAGGAGATTTCTTAGTCTCCGATAAAGGAAATTCTTAGTCTCTGATGGCTAAGGATATCAGTCCCGGACAAGTTTGTTAATGAGAAAATTATTCCCCGATGCATAGTCTGTTATCAAGACTATAAAACATTATTTTCTTAAAATTATTTTATGATGTTATTCTTTAAAACAGTAAAAGTTTAAGGACATCACATACATATTTTCTTTCATAAATTCTTATTAAAGTATTAAAATATTACTTGCATAATTTACAGAATCTTTCACTCACCAGTAAGTTGAATTCGAACCTTTGTTGCAAAGGACCGAGGCAAGTATATTATCACTCTTATGCTTATTTCAATTAAGCGCATGATCAATCGATTCAACATGCGTACAAAATTATGACATTTATATTTTAATTTCCTTGTGAAACAGAATGCTACGCTTTAATTTCCGCTAGCATGATATAAATGAAACTGCATGGATATAAAGAAGCTTTGTTATATAAGCTATTTCCTTTCAATATTATATCTGTGCAATAAATGAGAATGCTATGTTCCTTAAAGGGTGATGCCACATGGATGGTTAGAGGAAAGGAAAGGTGCTGATTTGTTCTTCACCTGATCTAGAGGAATTTTATGTGACTACGTACGTTCACACAAGGAGGGATCATGGGGGCACAGTTAGGCCAGCTGTATACCGTATGGTTAGCAGATCCAGCGGTTTTAGCCCTAATGGATATCTTTACTTCAAGGAAGTTATGCTTTGTTTTAAGAAGGATTACACAATTGTTTATCATCAGTAGTCCTAAAGATTGCTTAAAGATTTCTGAGGCATTAGTATTGATTCACTAAGCCTCTTAGCAGAATTGAATTATTTGAAACATTCCAGATTTGCTTTCCCAAATTATTCGTATACTTGCTGGGCGTAAATTGCTTATTCTTATTGAATTTTAATGTCCTGCAGGACAGAATATAAAGGTTGAGCCCTCGGACAAGGGAAAGGCAAAAATGATCGGTTACTGAGGTTGGCTAGCCTTTGTAATGCCAATAAGGAGGGAAGAAAGGAAGATGATCTGAGAAGTGATGTTTTGAATTATAGTATAGAAACAGAATAGCTTCCGTTGACAATGTAATATTTTGGGTTGTAATAACTCTTTAATATGGTTTCTTTCAGTAATTATTCTATGAATGAATGTGTGGTTATCTTTTCCTTCTCTTGACGAAGCCCTGATCCAGTGAGGGATTTTGGGGTCGTCACATGAGAACTCCACGAACACTTGGCATATACATTCTGATATGTTATTAAGTTGAGATTTCTCATATTATTGCATGTACATGTTTTACAGAATTATTCCTACGCGAGTGTTAAATGAAAGATTTCACTAAGGACTCAAGGCAAGTATATACTCACTCTACTTTTCAATTAATACGTATGATCATTCCTTCGATATACGTAATGCCTCAAAGATATTATTATGTCGATATTCATGATTTAATTTCTGGCATCCCAGGCCTAGGACCTATAGGGAATGGGAACCGAGGCATCGGTAACCGGACCCTCGCACACAAAAGGTTTCTTCATCGACTACGTATGTCATTATGATGAAGTCAGATGGTGGTTAGGCTGGCCAGCTGATATACTGTTTGATACGAAGTTCCTAAGGGCACGTGTGCCAAACGGACATGGTTATAAGGTGCATGTCAAATTATTCTTTATTGTTTTAAGAAAAGGGTCAGATCCCTCGTTATCACTCGGGGACCCTAGAATCTATCTTTTCTCCAAGCTATTAAGAGGTGTTGACATTGTTTCTGTCTAACCTCATAAACACTTAAATCAAATGATTTATCCCTCTCTCAGAACGCACTCAATACTTGTTTATATACTTGTGAGCGTAAATCGCTCATGTTGTTATTATCAAATGTTTTACAGGTAATGACGAGAAGGCTGAGCCATCTTCTAAAGGCAAAGAGAAAATGACATGACGAGCGCTTCCTGATCACCCTCTTATGGATGGCATTCAGGGGTCGAGTGAAGTGTGAGACAATTATAGAATTATTTAGATTGTAAGGCCTGTGTGGGCCCTCACAGACTTCCGCTATTAGACTTTTATTTTTGGGATTATTGTAATAGAGATTTCAATCTATTTCTCTAATTTAATGATATGCATTCTTGGATGTTATTACTTTTCTTTTGTCAATTATTGACGGTGCCCGAAGCCTAATATGAGATTTGGGGCCGTCATAGTTGGTATCAGAGCCCAAGCACCGGTTATGAGACCATGGTCTCTACCGGAGTGTAGAACGTGATATTTAAAGTCTTAAGGAAGAATGAAGGAACCGTAAGACATAAGAACAGGAAAAATAGGACGCGAGGACGAATAGATAGACAATGAGAGTTAGATAAACTTTTCCCATTTCCTAAAGCTAGAAAATTTAGGGAATATAAACTTTTAAGTTAAGGCCTAAGTAAAACTTATTGCAAACCATGCATTGCATTAGTATTCATGTCAAACTCTATGTTATGTTAAACCTTATTTTCATACTAACGTAGGTTATATTTACTTGTAGATGACTTCGAGACGAGATGCTAAGGGCAAAGCCCCCATGGTCGTTCACTCTGACCTAGAGGAAATTTTACGTGACTACGTACGTTCACACAAGGAGGGATCATGCGGTCACAGTAGGGCCAGCTGTGTACTGTATGGTTAGCAAATCCAACTGGTTTAGCCCCTGATGGATATTTTTGAAAGATTGTATATAGGTGAATACCTGTTTTCTTCAAGGAGGATTACATGTTGCTTATCATTAGTGATCCTAAAGTTCTTTAAAGATTTTCGAGGCATTAGTATTGTTTCAGTAAGCCTCACAAACATAATTGAACTTTTTAAATAATTCAGGTTTATTTCTCTAAATTGTTTATATATTTGCTGGGCGTAAATCGCTCGCTCTTGTTGAACTTAAATGTCTTGCAGGACACAATACAAAGGCTGAACCCTTTGACAAGGGGAAAGCAAAGATGATCGACTACTAAGTTATTTACTCTCTTAATAACGCTGAGGAAGGAAGGAAGGAAGGAAGATATTAGAAGTTGTAATGATCTTTGATTTGTAAATTATAAAGATGAAATAGCTTTCGCTGAAATTATATTATTTTTGGGTTGTAATAACTCCTTAATATTTCCTTTTTCCAGTATTTATACTATGAATGGATGTGTGGTTATCTTTTCCTTCTTTTGACGAAGCCCTAATCCAGTAAGGGATTTAAGGGGTCGTCACAGTTGGTATCGAGCCCAGTCATGGCCAAAAGTGATTCGTAAGGAAACACTGCCCGTAAGCTGCATCCAGGAGTAGGGAATACTGCGGTATGTCCTAGAATTCCTCAAGTAAGAGGAATTTGGGAAGTTGACTCTAGAATGAAAGTACTAAGGCATATTAAGGGGTCCAAGTTTAAGGTTTTATTAGAATCAAGTTAGGATTAGGACTGCTTAGTAATGATAGGAGCAAACGAAGGCACCACCTTTTTGACTTATCACTGTGTTTTGTTTTATTGAGAAGCTTAGAATTACTGACTTGGATTGTTTCATGTAGATGACCAGAGCTCGCTCTAGATCCCCCGCGCTTTTTCGTAGGGTAGATAGCCCAGTTTTAGACGTCTCATCCGACGAGGAAGAGGAGCCTAGCGTAGAGTCTCCGTTGTTCACCCCTGTATTACTAGACAGGCACCAACCATCTCCAATGCAAGAGGGCCCCAGCCTTGCCCCAACACCAACACAAGAAGTTGGACCCTCTACCATTCGTCGGGGGCCGCGCATTCGCCACACAGCAAAAAAGAGTGTACGACGTCATCGTTTCAGCTGTAACCATGGTATGATGCAGGATGCCCCTACGGCAGGACATGATACTTCTAGACTCTCCTCACCCTTACCTTAGGTGTCAGTACTATCCCACGACAGAATAGTATGTGAGTACGATGCAAAAGTTCATCATCGCCTGGCAGCTCGCACCATGACAGTTCGACGACAAGCTGCCACTATTACTAGGTTTCGCACAGCAACATCAGCATGGCAATCCTCTTTTTGGTTGACTCAGAGCCTGTACCATCGGCTGGAATTGGAGATGCATGCACAGATGGTAGCAGCAGCAGCAGCTAATCCCACGGTGATGTGTTTAGATCAAATGAGCAACCACTGCGCGCGTCGTATCGAGGAGACACGTATACAGTCTCGACATTGGGAAAAGGAGGCAGAACGTGAGGGATCATTGGACACGGAAGACAAGGAGGATTAGTTATAGAAGCTGATGTGAAAATTTAGGCGGAGGTTATTTTGTGCTTATTTTGAACTATGTTGGGTAGTTGCGACTACCACAAATGTATTTGCCCAGATAATGTATTTTGACTTGTGTCGGGCTTAAGAATGTTTGAGGACGATGTCTATGATAGCCTCCTATGTACATGAATGATAAATATTTTGGCGTATCTAAATGCTTATTTGTTGCTTAATGCTATTCACTTTATCGAGTTATAAATTCTTGAGCAACATAAAGAATGGAATGTTTTGTGGAGGATGTTTAACTCTTTACGTATATTATACTAGATTATGGCCAAAGGAAGGAGACCAGGAAGGCCCGGGAGAAGAAATCTCCATAACGACTTGTCAAGGTCTGAAAATTTGGCACGATTAGAAAGAGAAAACCAAGCTGATAATGCTGACAAAGTTGTCGTAGAGGACGATAGCTCAGAGGAGGTGGTTGGGATGAACCGCAATCCCCCACATGTTCCACCACCACCCCCTGTTAATGAAAATAATTCCACCAACAACAATGCTACAGGGAATACGAATGATAACCCGCTAGCTCAATTTCTTCAGATTATTCGCAAGGCCGTGGCCACGAACCAACCAGCTCCCCCACCACCGCAACCGCCAAGGCCTACTACCCGTGTGTCATGTATCCGAGAGTTCACTGGCATCAACCCGCCGACCTTTGATGGGAAAGGAGGTCCCACTATAGCACAATATTGGTTGGAAGAGATCGAGAAAGCTTTTGACTTAGTAGATGTGCCAGAAGATTGTAAGACTAAGTATGCGGCTTTCATGTTGAAAGAGGAAGCCAACCACTGGTGGAAAGGTGCCAAGAGAATGGAACTGACAAAAAGGGAAACTGTAAGGAACACCGATACAGTGATAACCTGGGAACTGTTCACCTAGAAGTTAAGGAAAAAAGTTTACCCCCTTACTATCTCCAATGCAATGGAGTTAAAATTTCTGAACTTGAAACAAAGGTCTATGACGGTGGACGAATATGAGACAAAGTTTAATGAACTGATGAGATATGCTCCTCATCAAGTGAGCGATGAGGGAAGAAAGGCCCGAAGACCTTATCGCATGGCACCATCTGAACTAAAGGAACTAATGAAGCAGTTACAAGAACTCTTAGAATGAGGATTGATCAGACCAAGCGTTTCACCATGGGGAGCACCAGTGCTTTTCGTTCGAAAGAAAGATGGATCGATGAGACTCTACATTGATTATCAAGAACTGAACAAGGTTAAAATCAAGAATAGGTACCCCTTGACGAGAATAGAAGACCTTTTTGACCAGCTCAGAGGAGGGAGGTACTTCTTGAAAATTGATCTTCGCTGAGTTTCCAGGAATTGAAGACGAGCTTAACTACAGCCCCTACTCTGACGCTACCGGATGACAAGGGAGAATTTGTTATTTACAGCAATGCGTCAAAACAAGGACTTGGAGCAGTTTTGATGCAGCATGGCAAGGTAATTGCTTATGCCTCAAGGCAGCTGAAGGATTGCGAAAAACGATACCCTACGCATGACATAGAATTGGCAGCGATCGTTTTTGCGTTGAAGATTTGGAGGCACTACCTTTACGATGAGAAGTGCAAAATATATACTGACCACAAAAGTTTGAAGTATATATTTACTCAAAAAGAACTCAACATGCGACAAAGGCGTTGGTTGGAGTTGATTCAGGACTATGGCTGCTCCATCAACTACCACCCTGGGAAGGCAAATGTAGTTGCAGACGCGCTCAGCCGTCGTGAAAGACTGAATGTGATGACCATCCAGGAAGATGTCATAAAAGAATTCGAACGCCTACAGCTGCATACAGTTACCACTGCCCAGAGGATGGAAATAGAAGAAGAGATTCAAGCTCGACCTCAATTGCACAACCTCATTAAAGTCGCACAAAAAGAGTATTGTGAAGAAAGAGACAGATTAATTAAGGGAGAGAAAGGCAAATGTCTCATGCACAACGACGGACTTTTACGATATGAAAGTTGAATGTGGATTCCTGCGAAAACTGAATTGAGACAAGAGCTTCTGTATGAAGATCACAACTCATGGTTCTCTATTCATCCAGGAAGCACGAAGATGTACCAAGACTTAAAGCAAAGTTTTTGGTGGCCCAACATGAAGAGAGAAATAGCTGATTGGACTGCTACAACCATTAGAAATCCCTGAGTGGAAGTGGGAATTTAGCACGATCGACTTCGTAGTTGGTTTACCAACCACGCTTGGAGGGATGAATGTCATTTGGGTCATAGTCGATAGATTGACCAAATCAGTACACTTTTTTGCTATTAAGTACACATACAAGATGGATCAAATGGTGAGGTTATATGTTAAGGAAATTGTGAGTCGGCATGGAGTGCAGTTTCAATCGTCTCTGATCTAGATCTGAGGTTTACCTCAAGGTTTTGGAAGAGCTTCCAAGAAAATCTGGGAACAAGGCTAGACATGAGTACAGCCTATCACCCCCAGACAGATGGTTAATCTGAACGCACGATTCAAACACTAGAAGATATGTTACGAGCTTGCGTTCTCGATTTCAAGGGGCATTGGGACAACCATCTACCACTGATTGAATTCGCTTACAATAATAATTATCATGCCAGCATCGGCATGGCACCATTAGAAGCATTGTATGGTTGGAAGTGTAGAATTCCACTTTACTAGAATGAAGTGGGAGAACTCCACTTTATTTTCTGCATGAAGGTTTAATTTCTTATTGGGTATAAATGATGAAATTATATTTTCTTATGAAAATTCAATGGCAATGTGATGTCCAAAAGATTTTAAATGTATTTTGAAGCTCAAATATTTAAAAGATTATTATATTCAAGATTGTCTTGTGTGAGTGTGTGTTCACGCGGGAAAGGCTCACCAAGTGTGAACAGGTTTTAGCTACAGTACCTGCTTTTTAAAACCTAACTGTTGGGAGACAGTAGCATTTAATGTACATCACCTCCATCAGTACCCTAGAGTGAGCTATGATAAGCGACCGATGGACACTAACAGCCGTTGCAACCTCCCGTTTCTCACCAGTCACTTCTTTTTCTTTCACAACCAATGGCTAATATCAAATAAATCCGACGACCCTTGTTGCTCAAGAAGTGATATATATATATATAATCATGTTGTTATAACCCTAGTCCCACCTTCATAAATTTCTATACAGTCTAGCACCAAATCCAAGCTTACTCTCAAGACAACTGTCCTTTTGGAAGAACAACTATAGCTTTTAACTATTTCTTATAGCCAAGGAGGTAAGAGCATTTCATTAAAGTCCTGCTCTATTTCTTACACTTTTGTTCTGTCATACATACCACGTTTAATACCTTGTTCATTTATTTCCAAGAGTATGATTTGAGGCATGTTTTTAACACCCGGACTTAATGTCATTTATTTCGAAAAGCTATCCAAAATGGGTGTAATATTGTTGACAACCTCCTAGTAGACAAATCTTTAACCACCAAACATTCCTTATTGTCAATAGTTACGACACCAGGCCTGAGTATTTTCTTCAACCTGAGTTTTGAACCTTAAACTATGTCTAGGAGGGCTTGCAGACCCTAGGCAACATTATGAATCACTGAGAGGATGATGAGATTTGACCTTAGTGTGGTTATGGTTGAGAACACCACCCTTGGAGAAGTGGGGAAGACACCACTGTACCTGAGACAGCTTCTAAAGTTAGTCTCCAACAGTGTTGGTGGTAGTCTCTGATGAGATGTGTTAGTCTCTGACGAGGAAAGGGTGTTGTTACTCTCTGATGAAGGAAGTTTGAGATTTGTCACTAATGACATCAGCCTTAGTCCCCGACAGGCTAAGACTAGTCCCTAATGACGTCATCAGTAGTCCCTGATGGGCAAAATATGTTAGTCCCTGACGAGCTTTGTGATGACCAAGCCATACCCTGATGATCGATGATGGCTGAGAGATCATTCCCTGACGGGTAAAAGATACCCTGATGGTCGAGAAGTCATCCCCTAATGACTTTTCCCTGACGAGAGAATGTTACCCTGATGGCGGGGAAACCATCCCCTGACGGGCGAGATATCCCCTGACGGGTAGTTTACCCACTAATGGTCAGTTATCTGTGCAAATGAATGAGAATGATATGTCCCTTAAATGGGTTATGCCACATGGTTGGCCAGAGGAAAGGGAAGATGCTGATATGTTTTTCACCTGACCTAGAGGAAATTTTACGTGACTATGTACGTTCACACAAGGAGGGATCATGCACTCACAGTAGGGCCATCTGTGTACTGTACGGTTAGCAGATCCAACGGGTTTAGCCCCCGATGGATATTTTTGAAAAGATTGTATGCAGGTGAATACATGTTTTCTTAAAGGAGGATTACATGTTGCTTATCATCAGTGATCCTAAAGTTCTTTCAAGATTTTCGAGGCATTAGTATTGTTTCACTGAGCCTCACAAACATAATTGAACTTTTTAAATTTTTTAGATTTATTTCTCTAAATTGTTTATATACTTGTTGGGTATAAATCACTCACTCTTGTTGAACTTAAATGTCTTTCAAGACACAATACAAAGGTTGAACCCTCTCACAAGGGGAAAGCAAAGATGATCGACTACTAAGTTATTTACTCCTTTAATAACATTGAGGAAGGAAGGAGGATATTAGAAGTTATGATGTTCTTTAATTTGTAAATTATAAAGATGAAATAGCTTTCGCTGAAATTATATTATTTTTGGGTTGTAATAACTCCTTAGTATTGCCTTTTTCTAGTATTTATACTATGAATGGATGTGTGGTTATCTTTTCCTTCTTTTGACAAAGCCCTGATCCAATAAGGGAATTTGGGGTCGTCACAAAGATCATATCCCTGGTTATAGCCCTTCTGACCACCGAGGATGTACATGTTGGGTTTTGACAAATAAAACGCAACGGAATAAAAAAAACGAACGAAACCCTAACCCGAGGATCCATGTGAAACAATTTAATACAGATGGTTTAAGATTTTACCGTTTAAACCTGCAGAATCCGAAGTTTTGATGAGGATGTTGAACGTCTCCGAATCTTTAACACAATCCAACTGGATGGCACGTCTACGATATCCACACGAACACCCATGAATCGTCTCACGATCAGAAGCAAGGAGGATTGCAGTACTAGCTGTTGAATCTGTTTCTCTCTCTCTCTCTCTCTTAACTCTAGTCTCTCTCTGATGAGCGGTTAGGGTTTTTAGAGAACGTATATGTCTGAGGGAACAACTGATATATCCTATATATAGCTGTGTATAGAGTAATTCCAAACCCTAATCTGATTAGAAGAATAATATCCGAATTTTATATTTATTATATATTTTAATCAAATCTTACTTAATTAATATATATGTCAAATAAATATATATTAGTATTTTCTTCCAAGGGACTCTAATATATACAGATTAAATACATGTAATTCATCAGGGAATTCTTTTGTCCCTGATGACGTGTCACCACAGAATTGATGCGACACCCTGATAGCGTGTTTTCAGGAGCAGTTTTCAAACATCAAAAGGTGGGTATTTATACTCTTTCTCTCTCTCTCTCTCTCTCTCTCTCTCTCTCTCTCTCTAAAATACCTCAAAACATTTAATCTGACTCTGATATTCGCTCGAGCTTTCTTTTTCTCTCTCTCTCTCTCATATTCATAGAAACCCTAGAACTTCAGAACCCAAATAGCATCAATGGCACCCAGCAATGTTCAACAACTTCCAAGAACTCTGGTGGTTCCACCTACAAATTATGTGGGTTTCTCTGACATTGATGAGGTAAATGATTGCTTCAAGCCAATGATGAACTATTTACTCAACTCTAAGTATAGTCGAGCAATATTTATCGATGAAGAAATGTTTGGTGAAGCCATCTCTCAACTTTGGACAAGTGCAAAGTTCATGTACTCCACAATGAAGCCTGACGTGGTAAAGGGAATCTCATTAAAAATATCTTCAGAGAAGGGTAAGATAACTCCTTTCAGAATTAATTCTGCACTGGGACTACCTACACAAAATCTTGTGGAAGTACCAAGTGATGCAGATCTGCTCAACTTCTTGAGGGAACTGGGCTACAATGCTACTCCCAGCACAGTGTTAAGGTTCAAGGACCTCAAGAGGGTAAATGTGAAACGAGAGATTTCTTATCTCTTTGACACCATCACAAAGGTGTTCTCAGGTAAGTCTTCTAACTTTGAGGTAATAACCTCCTTAACTTTAAAGATAGCTTATACAATGATTAAAAATGTACATATAAATATAGGAAAATTAATTTTTGATGATCTTGTTAGTAAACTAGGTAGTTTTAACTCTAGAAAATCAGAGATTTACTATGCTAGATTTTTGTCAATGATCATTAAAGATCAAATAACTAACCCTTCTTTTGAGAATGACATTTTTGGATAGACTTACAAACAAACAAAGAAGTTGTTTGTAGAAATAATAAAGAAATCGTATACCGCAGAGCCATTTGCATTTCCTTCACATATGGATCAGGTATCTCGAATTATCCCTTCTACTTCTCAACCTATCATTTCTTCTCCTTCAACTACTATGGCAGAGATCACTACCACTTCTCTACCTACCCAAGTAGTACAATCAATTTCAACACAACCACTCTCAATAACCCAACCCTTAGTCTCCCAAAAGACTATGGGTACCAAAAGAAAAACCTCTGAAGTAACAGCAACAATTGAAGGGGAGCAAGGAGAGAGAGTGATTGCCTATAGGAGATTGAAAAAGAAGAAGGTGGCCACGAGAGTTACCCAACAGCCAGACCAGGCAGTATCCTCTCAAAAAGATACTACTTTTGATAAGGAATTAAACATATTTCTAACTAGTTCCTCTCAAAAGGAATTAGTTATTGAAAATAGTCCCCAACCAGGGACACAGTTGAGTGAGGCACATACACTGACCATAGCCCCTGATGAAACTAACATTAGGGTCTCTGAGAGCCACTTGTAGATAACTGACACAGTGAGTGCACACACAACTTTCCTTGATGGATCACCTCCTCATTCAGTGATCCAACCAACACTCCCTTCTACACCTCTTCCTTCTTTTACTAATCCTCAGATTTCTTCAGATATCATGACACAAACATTAAGTGTCATGAGATCAGATTCTCTAATTTCTCAATTTATGGAAGAGCCAACACTCCTTGACACAGTGATTGATAGTCAACACACTTAAATGGTTGACTCATTTTTAATTGATACAATCACTGATGATCAGACAGGGGAAATAAATTCATCTGTATATACTACTGCAATAAGTCTTTATGTTCCCCCACCTGTATATACATCTTCTATCGAAACATACACTTCTCCAATTGTACATACACAAGCTACATCCACTCCTTCAACTATCACTTCTGTGGAACCAGTAACTGTACATAATTTACTTGAACTGGCCACAGTAGTTGATCTCACAGCCCATAGGAGCCCTTCTAGGACAATTTTGAGTGAGAATGTGAGAATACATAGTGAAGAGAGGTAAAGTCAATCCCCTGAGAGGACTTTGGCAAAAGGAGAGGATGAGGGTACTACCTTAGAAAATGAAAAGTGGGTCACAGTTCATAGTTACTATGCACTAGTTTAGGAGAATTGATGTTGAACAGTTGGGATTGATCCTGAATCTAATTTCAAAAACATCAGCGCTAAACAGAGACTTAAGGGGGATGATTGAAAGGCTGAGGTAAGTCATCAATGATGAGAGAAGCATGCCCACAGCTTTGGAGAGACCATTAAAGCTATTCTATAGATCCACTAATGGGCAGGAGAAAAGTATAAGAATAAGAGACGTTGATGGGCTTGACCTAGAGGAAGCGATGCATATTCTGAACCAAATTGCTTATCATAAGAATGAACATATTATCCAGTTCAAAATCTTGCTACTACAAAGAGTGTTGAAAGAGATTGAAGAAACCAGAGCTAATGATGGGAATATAGCAGCAGTAAGGAATGTGCCCCCAGTAAAAGGATTAAAAGTATATCCTAAGATGATCAAAAACCCCATGGGTGTAGAATTCAAAAATGCAAAAGGGGAAATCATCACCTTTTACTGGTCACAACTTGCTGTAACTAATGTGCCAAAGATCAAATCAGTCCTTGAAACTCTAGAATCAAGCACAAATGTCAATATTGTCAACTTCAGAAGACTTCTTCATAAGGAGATGGAACAACTTGTACCAGGAGGAGAAGTGTGACGACCCCATAATCCCATACCGGACTAGGGCATCATCATAAGAAGGTAAAGATAACCATTCATCCATTCATAAATAAATACTGAATAAAAACAGCATTTGAGAGTAATTACAACCCAAGAATTAAGTAATTACAGCGGAAGCTATAACGTCATTTCTTAATAACAAAACAAATTTCATTAATTCTTCAAACGTCTTCCTTCTTTCCTTCCTTCTTCCCTCTCGTTCCTTCATCAGTTCTATCAAAAGGATAAACACTCAGTAGCTTATCATCTTTGCTTTCCCCTTGTCAGAGGGTTCAGCTTTAGCTTTCTGTCCTGCAAATCATTAACATTCAACATGGGTGAGCGTTTTACACCCAACAAGTATATACACATTGAGGAAAAAATATGAATAATTCAACAAATTTCATCTGGAATCAAAGGAGAGAAATTCAAATTCTGTTTGTGAGGCTTGGTGAAGCAATACCAAGACCTCGGAAACCTTCAAAAATCTTTGAGGATTCACTGATGATATACAACTTGTGATCCTCCCTTGAAGAAAGTCAGGTATACACCTGATCATAACTTTTCAAATATCCAACGGGGGCTACACCCGTGGATCTGCTAACCATACAGTACACAGCTGGCCAGGCTGGACCGCATGATCCCTCTGAGTGACTACGTAGTCAAATAACATTTCCTCTTGGTCAGGTGAAGAACACATCAGCACCTTTCCTTTCCTCTTGCCAGCCATGTGGCATAACCCCCATAAGGGGCATCATTCACATTCTCATTGCACAGATATAAGATTGGGAACATAGCTGAAATTCAAAGCTCATTTATATCCATGCATCATTATTCATATCATGCTAGCAGAATCAAAAGCATAGCATGTTCATTCATTAGAACAATTAAAGTATAAATCCAACCTTCTACGCATATCGGAACAAATGATAATGCGTTAAACTGAAATAAGCATGTGATTGTGAATATACTTGCCTCAGTCCTTTGCTTACGACCAAACTTAATTTACTCGTGAGTGGAAAGTTCTGTAAGAATATACATATCACAAAAATGAATTTATTATCTGGGTTAAAATATGAGGGAAAAATGCACATGTGATGTCCTTAACTTTTAACGTCTCAATCTGATATAAAACTATTGAGGTTAAGAAATCAATTCAAACATCTTAAAATAATTTAAGAAAATAGCATGTTATAGTTTTTAAAACAAACTGCGCATCAGGGAATTACTACGCTTTAATTCATCGGAGATTAATATCTCATCGGGGATTAATAACCCATCGGGGATTAATAACCCATCGGGGATTAACTCATCGGGGATTATCAACCCATTGGGGATTAACTCATCGGGGATTATCAACCCATCGGGGATTAACTCATCGGGGATTATCAACCCGTCAGGGATTAACTCATCGGGGATTATCAACCCATCGGGGATTATCAACCCGTCGGGGATTAACTCATCGGGGATTATCAACCCATCGGGGATTAACTCATCGGGGATTAACTCAAACCCGTCAGAGACTAAGTTAAAGTCTGTCTCAGATACAGGGTCGTCTTCCTCACTCCTCCATGTGTGGTGCCCTCAACCATATCCACACTTAGGTCAAAACTCATCATTCTCTCAGTGATACATAACATTTCTTTTGGTCTGCATGCCATCCTAAACACGGTTTAGGGTAAAGAAAATCAGGTTAAGGAATACTCAAGCATGGGGTTGCGACTACTGTCAACAGAATGTTTGGTAGTTAAAGGTTTGTCCATCAGGTGGTTGTCAACAACACTACACTCAACTAGACAACTTGAAATAAATGACATTTACTCCGATCGTTAGAATATGCATTAAGTCATACTTTTGAAAATAAATGAACATGGTATTAAAGGTGGTAGGTAGAGCAGAGACGCAAGAAATTTAGCAAGACTTAAATAAGATGCTCTTACCTCCTTACTGTAGGAAGAAAATAAATGCTCCGGTTTATCCTTCAAGAAGAACTGCTGTCTCGAAAATTAAATTTAAGTTTGATGGAAGTTTAGAAAGGTAGAATCAAGGTTACAACAGCGTGATGTGTATATATATCACTTGGTTGAACAACAAGAACCGTAGGATCAACTTGATCTCAGCTGTTGGTTATGAAAAGAAAGGAAATGACTGAAGAAGGAGAGAGTGATTGAAATGGCTGCTGTGTCCTTCGGTCATCTTTCATAGCTGACTCTAGGGTAATGGTAGGGATGATGAGCATTTAATGCTGCTGTTCCCTCCCCCCATCAGTGGAGTATTTTAAAAAAAACGGGTACTGTAGCTACCCGAAGCATTCATGCCAAAACACTCCTTTAAAGGTAGAACAACTTATAATCCTCATAAGCTTTACAAAATCATTTAGAAAATAAATCTTTTGGACATCACATTGCAGATAAATTTTTCATAATAAGAAAATAATTTCAATATTCACAACTTATAAGAAAATAATTTTCATAAAAAAAAAATAAGCAAAAATAATTAGATTTCATAACGAAATTTATTTACAAATCGGGGTCTTCACAAGAAGACAACAGGCTCAGGATTCTAGATCAAAACTCAGATCAAAGGAGACAAGGCCTTGGAACTGATTCACAACCTATTGAATCAAATCATCCATTACCTTTTTGTTAGGTTTTAGAACATTTGATGATGATTGTCTTTAGATTACTTAGAGTACAAATGTATAGAAAGTGTTAATTAGTAACACTGAAGTTTTGTAGCCAGTAGTTATCTCTTTGTTTGTAATTCATTTATTCTTT
>CM025783.1:40231145-40251043 GCA_014636745.2 Centella asiatica | reverse complement strand
TCAAAAAATGAAGGTGGAAAATACATTTCAAATTGACATAGTGTGACGACAATATCAGCTTGTAATTTATCCAACGTGATGGGTTCAATCACCTTGCTGCAGATGGCATTGAAGAAAAAACAAAGCTTCATCACAACAAGTCTCACGTGATTCGGCAATATCCTTCGAATTGCAATTGGAAGTAGCTGTTGCATTAACACATGACAATCGTGTGACTTCATACCCACGAGTTTCAATTCCTTCATCAACACAAACCTTTTGATGTTTGAAGAATATCCATATGGAACTTTCACACCAAACAAACACTGACAAAATGCAATTTTCTCTTTTTTACACAAAGTATAACAAGCTGGAGGTAGATATGTACGCTTCTCCGATTCTTGCGGTGCTAACTCTAGTCGTATACCCATTTCTTTCATATCTTTTCTGACTTTGATCCCGCCCTTTGTCTTTCCCGGTATATTCAACAATATCCCAACAATATTGTCACAAACATTTTTCTCAATATGCATAAAATCAAGACAATGTCTAACTTGTATGTGTTCCCAATACGGCAGATCCCAAAATATGGATCTCTTCTTCCACAGATTCTTCGGCTTCAGAGGTTGATACAACTTTCGAAATACAACATCAATATCGTTAACCCGCTCAAAGACTTCTTTCCCAGTTAAAGGCAAACGGGCTTCTCGAGTCTCGATATGCCCATCAAAAGCCTTTTTCATCTTACGATAAGGGTGATCACGGGGAAGAAATGTTCGGTGACTCATAAAGACATTTTTGTTGCAATTATTTAGATGATGGTCAATAGTAGTATCTTCACAAATTGGACATGCTTTAGCTCCTTTGACAGTGTACCCTGACAAGTTTCCATAAGCCGGAAAATCATTTATGGTGCAAAATAACATCGCACGTAATGTGAAATCCATTTGAGTATTTGCATCAAACACCATCACACCTTCATCCCACATAAGTTTTAAATCTTCGACAAGCGGCTCAAGATAAACATCTATGTTATTCCCTGGTTGTTTAGGCCCTGAGATTAACAAGGACAACATAATATACTTGCGCTTCTTACACAACCAAAAGAATTGGCCATGTGCTATGAACTGGCCATAAGGATTCATCCCATCCGTACAAAGTCCAAGTCGTAAATTCCTAACTTCTCCACCAAATTCAGGAAACTTATAATCAATGGTTCTCCATTGTGGAGAGTCACTCGGGTGTCTAAGCATCCCATCTGATTTCCTCCCTTCCGCATGCCACCTCAAATGTTTTGCATCTTTTGGATTTGCAAATAGGCGTTTGAATCGTTGCACTATGGGCAAATACCAAACCGCCTTGCTAGGAGCCCTTTTTTTATCATCCTTACAAGAATCATTATTCTCCCGCTTGAACCGAGATGCTCCACACTTAGGACATGTGTGTAAATGTTCATTCTCATTTCGAAACAACACACAGTCATTTGGACATGTATGTATCTTCTTCACCTCCATACTTATAGGACACAACATCTTCTTTGCCTCGTACGTGGAAGAGGGAAGCTCATTATTCACCGGAAGTATTTCTCCTAAAAGTTTTAACAATTCTATAAAACTCTTGTCACTCCATCCATTCTTGACTTTCAACTTGCACAACTTCAAAGTTGTTGACTACCTTGTCAAGTCGTCACTGCACCCGGGATACAAAAGTTTCTTAGAATCGCGGACCAAACTCTCAAATATATCCGGTTGTGGCATCATATGGTCTTGGAGATCTTGTATCATATCTTCCACCCTATCAATGTCCACATCATCTTCGTCATTATGGACCGAATTATCGCACTCGGTTGCATAATTTGACCTTGAGCTACCAGTCATATCAGACTCTATTCCCTCGCCGTGCCAAATCCACTTCGTATAACCTTTCTTAAAACCCCGACGAAATAAATGTTCACTCACTGTCTCTGCTTTCGAATATTTTTTTAAATTACCACAAAGGCGGCACGGGCACACAATCATGTCTTCTTTTCCATGTTCCTTTCTGATTTTTTGGTGTCGAACCGCACATATAATAAACTCGTTAAACCCTCTCACATATGCGTCATTGTTACGCAATATATTGTACATCCATGTTTGACGATCCATGTTTAACTAAATAACCACAACGATTAACTAAGTAAGCACAGCGATTGTACAGTTATCACAAATAAGATGCGGACAAACAACAGTTCAAGCAAACATACTGCTATTTTAAATAATGCATGCGATGAATGTATTATTTTAATCAACAATTACCTTACACAACAAAGTTGAGCTCTCGGACGGAGACACTGAAGAAAGAAACCTGCAAAATCTCAGCCAAGTTTCCCGCCAAAGACGATCTCGCTTTCTCTCCTCTCTTACGAACTAGGCCAAAATAGAAAAAGTTTTAACCTAAATAAACTTTTTAATATTATTAAAGCATATGCGTCGGCCAAAGAAGAAAACTGACGCAAATACCATAACCATTTGCAACGGATATTTAAATCAAGCGACGCAAATGTTTGAATAATTTATTTTTTAAAATTTTAAAGCATTTGCGTCGGTTCTTTAACCGACGTGACGCAAATTTGTTTATCTTTTTTAATTATTTCTCACCTTTGGCGTCGGTTGTACTAAAAAACCGACGCAAATGTCACAAATCATTTGCATCGGTTATTTAAAAAAACCGTCGCAAATTCTTTTTAATTTATTTAAACATTTTTTGCGTCGGTTATTTAAAAAAACCGACGCAAATAATCAACATTATTTGCGTCGGTGTTTTATACTAAGCGACGCAAATGGTGAACTAATTTATTTTTTAAATATTTTCAGAGAATTTTCGTCGGTTATGTAAAAAAATCGACACCAATAGTTTTTATTTTTTTTATGACAATGCCACCGCACTACTATATGCGATAGTTCTATTAAAAAACCGACGCAAATAAGGCGACGCATAAGACAGTTTTTGTAGTAGTGTTTGCAATTCTTTGAGGATATTGAAAGCCAAAACCCTGTGAATCCTCCAACCACTTAACAACAACAATCCATAGCCCCCTCCACAGTTTCCCAAAAGACTGTGGTTGTAAAGACTCAAACAACCATCACAAAACTCCCAATAAAGAGAAAAATAATTGAGGGAGTAAGTAAGGATGAGGGAGAACAAGAAGCTGAAGTACCACTTCAGAGAAAGAAGAGAGTTATAACCCTTAGCCAAAAGCAATCCATTGCTTCCCAAAAGGCAATGGAGGTTATAAGGAAAAACAGTGAACTGTTACCATCCTCCCAAAAGGATGTTGACATTGAAAAAAGTTTCCAACCAGGAACACCCTGTACAGAGTTTGCACAACCTCTTGTTCACCAACAAGAGGAACCCCAAAGCGAGATACTAAAAGAAAGGAGTGACACAAGGAGTACACACACAGAGTCATCAATTGATGTTTCGCAATTTTCTTTGTCTGAGGAACAGCCAACACTCCACACTGTACATTCTTCTCCTTTTTCTCCCACACTTGATTCTTTTGATATTACTGATATAAATCTTCTTGATTTTTCTCAAGAGGAGCCACTACTCGAGAAAAGCTCTCAAATATATTCCATGGATAGATCCCTAGCCCAAGATAAACAAAGAGAATCCCTTATCCATGCAATCACAAGTACTTCTCCAACCCCCACTTCTGTAGGACATAGTGCACATATCCATATGAGTGAGGATGTGAGAATAAATAGTGAGAGACAGGCTCCTGACCTGGAAAAAGGAGAGGATATACACAAACAAGAGAGTCAAGCTTTAGAAAGCTTGGAAAAAGGAGAGCAAGAGAAGCTAGGTGCCCAACTCCAGGCAAAAGGAGAGGATGTTAGTAAGTATGAGATCCTTGAACAAAATAAAAGAGAGAAATTTTCAGCAGGTGCATTTTTACAACCTGTTGAAACCAGCTCACAAGCAGCTCAAGGTTCTTCTGCTCCCTCCACAAATATCCAAATAGAAGAAACTGGGAACAGTTCAAGCACAGGGGATGCAATATTAAATGTTATGTCTAAGATGTCCAATGCAGACTTTGAAATGTTATATGGTCTACAACAAAGACAAGACCACATTTTTGCATTGAAGACAAGGCTTGCAGATGAACCTGTGTCTGAAACCACCTACAGAGGACAATGTTGATGAATGGCTTGATGCCACATATTCCAACACTCTGGAGGAAGCAGCCGCCCATTTAAGGTAGGATTATGTGACCAATATAGGGTCAACTACAGCTGCACCATCAATTAAAGACATTCTTGAAGAAGTAACCAAGGTGGATAAGAAACATACAAAGTTTCACCACTTCTTGGTTACAGGCATAAATGGTGCAGTGAAGAAAATGGAGGAAAGGATGGAGTTGGAGACAGACAAAATCAGAAGGTGCTATGAAGGACACTTGCCAAGGAGGACTATCACTGTCATTGATACTCTTATCAAAGACAAGTCCAAGACTGACAGTCGACTTCAAGCCCTCGAAGCCAATATCCAACTCCTGATCCAAAAACAAGACAGAATGGAACAACTATTGATGCAGGCACTTCCACATTTGGCCACCTCCTCTCACCCTAAAGATGCTGATGTCAAAAAGGGGGAGAGTGGTCAATTCCAACAATATGTTCCTGTACAAAAATCAAAGTCTAGTCCTGTCCTTGATGCTGAATTACAAGCAATGATGGACAGGATCCTAAAGAAACATTCTGATCTTGTAGCAGCAACAACAACAACAACAACAACAACATCAACAACAACAGCTTCTCCTTCTTCCTCTGCACAAGCCCCAACATCAAAAGAAAAAGGCAAGGGAGTCATGGTTGAGGAACCAAAGAAGAAAATATCAACTCAACCAGGACAGCCCAATCTATTGGGGGATGCCATGAAGAAAACTCACTTTCCCACTCCGGTTGAACTGATAGTGGATGGGAAAGTGGAGTTGGTCTATCCTCAAGAGTAGAAATTGATAGAAGCTGATGCCCTATTAGCTCAGAAACTTCAAGCGGAGGAGGACATGGCAGCAGAAAGGGAGGAGGAGGAGGACGAGGCAAAGAAGAAGAAAATCTATGCAAGGAGATCAAGTGCACAGAAAGCAGCCATAACCAAGAAGAAAAATAAAGAGATGGAAGAGGCTGAGAAGAAATCAAGAAGAAAACCTTTGGTTCAGGAATCTACAAAGAAACCTGTGATTAAAGCACTTATCAAGAAGCCTACCTCTCAAAATCCTCCAAGGTCAACCGAGACTGCTTTAGTGGCTATGAGTGGACCAACAAAGCCACGAACAGTACCATCAAGGAAGTCTTACAAGGTTGAAATGACTAGTACAGAAGAAATCATCAAAGCCCTGAAGAAAAGTACAAAGAAAATAAATCTGATAAAGGGTAAAGATAACAAAGAACTTCTCCATGTTTTTTTAAAAGATGAAGAGTCTTTCAAATTCGAGAAGCCAGTCTTGGAGGGACAAACTAAAGAAAATCTGGAATGGTTGCTGACTGTCGTGCTTGAGACTTCTGATCTTAACATGGATTTTTGAAGCCAGATTCAGAAGGTGATGAAGGTGAAGCATAAGGTGGATACAGTGCCAGAAGCTAATCCTAAGCCTCTTGGATTATGGTATGAGAATTTTCATGGAGAGAAGGTCTTCTTCAACTACAACAGAGATATCAACAGTGTTAGTGAGAGACATATTGAAGGTTTTATCATTCTACTCAAGGATGCTGAAGAAGAAACTGAATTGGTTCTGAAAAAGTTGTTGAAAGATAGGCTGGAGTTGCTAAGAAAAAATAGGAGGTAAAGCTGTTGTGTTGGAAGGTATGTTGTTTGTTGAAATAAGCTGTAATTTTTATTTTTGAAGCCAGACTTAAAGGATTTAAACCTGAGTCTTGGTGGAAGTTGAACAACAGATCAAAGATCTTAGTTCAGAATATATTTGTAGTTAGCAATTCTTTATTCTTTTTCTAAGTAATTGTAAATTAAGTTTTGACATCATCATCAACCTTGAAATTATGCTTATCATTCTGATATTCATAATTAGGGGGAGATTGTTAGGTTTTAGAACATTTGATGATGATTGTCTTTAGATTACTTAGAGTACAAATGTATAGAAAGTGTTAATTAGTAACACTGAAGTTTTGTAGCCGGTAGTTATCTCTTTGTTTGTAATTCATTCATTCTTTGTAAAGAGATACAATTACTCTTTATTTGTAAGTAACTACTGGAATGGAGTATCAAAGCTTCAGCAAGTCAAAGTGTGTATTTGGTCCGTTGGAGTTTACAGAAAGGCTTGTCGGAGACTAAGTTTAAAAGCATTAGAGACTAAGCTGACGTCATCAGAGACTGAGCCTTAAAGCATCAGAGACTAAATAACTCTATTGGAGACTACACAATCTGACTTCATCAGGGACTAAAACACCAGAGACTAATTGATGATGTCACCAGAGACTAAAGATGAAGCGTCAGGGACTAGTCGTGATTTATTTCCTGATAAGATACAGAGTTCGAATTGAATAAGGATTGTCTTCCACGTAAATCAAGATATTATTGAAGATGTAGCTGGTAAGGAAGCAAGCCAGAAATCTGTTCCTATCAAAAAAGAAAGATTGTATTTGATTCAAGTAAGGAAGCTGAATCAATATTGATTTAGAATAGGAAAACTGAGGATTCAGTTTTTAGAGAAGCTGTAATTAGGTTTACAGAATTGTAATTCGAAGCTGTATAGAATTCATAGTTTTGTATCTTTACTAAACAGAATAGAAAAGAAGCTGACGATCATATTATTGTGATTGTTAGAATTTGTATTCAATTGTTAAAATCAATAGAAACAATTGTTTATAAATTGATTCGTGTTCTTGTTCCTTATTTCCGCAAGTAATTATTAATATCTTGAAGAACAAGTAATCGAAAAGAATTCAAAGAACTTGTATTCAACCCCCCCTTCTACAAGTTCTCGACTATCTCATTGGGAAAACATGCATCATGTTGAGTTGTGTGTGTTGCTTACCTCTTCTCTTTAGTTGAGGTTGTTTCTAGTGTTTGCTCCTAACCCAATGATGTAGGGTGTTTAAGCCTACAACCTCGGATAGCTTAAATCAACTTGTTTATGTATGCACAAGAAGTCGACTTAAGGTTCTTGAACGAATCACATGTCCAATACTACTCGAATCACACGAATAGGGTTTTGTTTATATCACACAAACAAGAAGAAATTGCAAAATATCTCTGAATTTTATGAATCAATTAACTATCTCCTATTGTACAATACGAGCAGCTATTTATAAGTTGTTAAGACTCCTAATCCTAATTGGAAAGAATATTACATTGGAAAAGAATCTAATCCAATAAGGAAAAATAAAAAAACCTATTAAAACTAGGAAACAAAGTTCAAAACAGATACATAAATAAACAAAATACATGAGAAATAATAACTGGAACTGTTAGTGGATAATTAAGCTATCGGAGACTAGCTATTACCTGATGATCAAATTATACTGTTGGAGACTAGTTATCCCCTGACAAGCAAATTATACTGTCGGAGACTAGATATCCCCTGATGGGTAAATTATACTAACAGAGACTAACATCCCCTGACGGTCGTAGCCTCTGATGTTGTAATGTATTCCCTGATGCCCGTAGTCTCCGATGTTATAAAGTATCCCCTGATAGTTTCTCGACCAAATCTCAGCTAAGCTTCAAACATGTTTGGCTCTAGTTTTCAAGGAAAAGTAATAATAGAACTACAAGCACCTTGCAAAGGATCAACACACAGATTTAGCCAAGTCCAGGTTTCCTTTCCATCTCCATAGTTCTCCAAACATAATCCGAACGTCTGAAACTCTTCAAATGTCAAACCTGCTGCAATTGACAAGTTTGCTTTGAACTTTTTAGACCTGGATCTAGTAATTGGACCCTTAAGTCTGAGTTCACCATCACCATCTGTTTCCTTCTTGTTCATGCCCACATCACCCAACCTTTGCTAAATTCTAAATTCATCAATTGGTTGTAACGATGAGCAGGGAGAACATAGTCTTTACTAAACTTTCCACCTTTGGTCCATTTAGCACCATGTTCTTGCTTATGGTTACGATCAGCAGGGAATTTGTGCTTTAGTAGGGTAACATTTCTGTTACCCTTGGTTTTAGCAGGAGGTTCACACTTTGCTGAATAAATGGAGATTATTCTGCTGATAGTTTCAGCCTCACTTTCTCCACTTTCTTCAGCAGGAGCTTCGCAAGTTCCGGATCCAATTCCTCCTCGATCTAGCAAGCTTCTTTGGCTTTTCAACAAAGCACAAGCATTAGAGGATAACTTGTTCCATGTGGAGATTATTGCTGTTAATTCCTCAACTTGGGAGATTAGCTTAGACTCCCTCTCTTGAGAGTCTCTGAGATGTTGTCTAAGCAGGGTCTTTTCATCATCAGCAGTAACTAACTCCAAATTCTCAATTCGCACTTTTTCAAGTGTGAGCAGGATTTCAGAGTTCTTGCTCCTTAGTTGATCAGACTCAGCTGAAGCAGGTCTCAGCAATCTTCTATATCGATGCCACTGAGATGCAACCTCCTTAAGCAAGGAGCGCAACTCAGCTTTAGTAATATCAGTAGAGTCGAAATCAAATACCTCAGTGAGATCTACATCCTTGAAAAGATTGACCATTTCTGGTCCTGAATCTTCTGATTCATTCTCACTGTCACTCCAAGATTTTTCAGCAAGGAGTCTCTTGTCTTTCTTGGAGGTGCTATTCTTTTGCTGATATTTCTTGTAGTACTCTTTTCCCTTGATCTTATCATTAGCAGGGTATTTCTTCTCTTCCCTTGCTGCGCTTTGGCAATTAGCAGCATAGTGTCCTTGTTTCTTGTAGTTGTAGCTGTGGCGACCCCAAAATCCCTTACTGGACAAGGGCTTCGTCAAAAGAAGGAAAGATAACTTCACATCCATTCATAGCATAATACTAATAAAGGAATTAGTAAAGAGTTATTACAACCCAAAATATTACACTCTCAGCGGAAGCTATTCTATCTCTATATAATAATACAAAACATCACTCTTCAAAACATCTTCCTTTCTTCCTTCCTTATCGGCACTCAAAAGAGATAGCCAACTCAATAGCCGATCATCTTTGCCTTCCCCTTGTCAGAGGGTTCAGCCTTTGGACCAAGCCCTATAAGACATTAAGTTCAACAAGAATGAGCGATTTACGCCCAGCAAGTATATAAACAATTTAAAGAAATAAATCTGGAATAATGATGGAAGTTCAATTCTGTTTATGAGGCTTAGTGAAACAATACTAATGCCTCGGAAATCTTTGAAAAATCTTTAGGATCACTGATGATAAACAACGTGTAATCCTCCTTGAAGAAAGACAGGTATTCACCTGTGTACAACTTTCTCAAAATATCCATCGAGGCTAAACCCATTGGATCTGCTAACCATACGGTACACAGTTGGCCTAACTGTGACCGCATGATCCCTCCTTGTGTGAACGTACGTAGTCACTTATAATTCCTCTAGGTCAGGTGAAGAACAAATCAGCACCTTTCCTTTCCTCTAGCCAACCATGTGGCACATCCCAATTAAGGGTCATATCATTCTCATTTGTTGCACGGATATAGCACTAAAGAATACTGATAAATCAAGTTCAGTTATATCCATGCATATATAATCATATAAAATAAATTGGAACATATAATCAAAGCCTTGCACACATATCGAATCAAATGATATTGCGTTAAGTTGAAATAAGCATCAGATTGAATGTATATACTTGCCTCGGTCGTTTGCAAAAAAATTTCAAATTCAATTTACTCGTGAGTGAAAGATTCTGTAAAACATGCATATAACATGATAAATTTAATACCTTGATAAGAATTATGAAATAAAATGCATATGTGATGTCCTTAAACTTTTAATGTTTCAAATTTGACATAAGAATTGTTGAGGTTAAATAAATAATTGAATCGTCATAAAATAATTTAAGGAAATAATATTTTTATAGTTTTTAGACAAACTGCGTATCAAGGGAAAATCTTCCACGCCAGGGGAACATTTGTCATCAGGGGATAACTAGTTGTTAGGGGATGACTGGACATCAGTGGGTAAACTACCCACAGGGTATCATTCACTCATCAGGGGATGACTTACCTATCAAGGGATAATTTTCTCATCGCCAAACTCGTCGGGTGATAACTTTGACTATCGTTGAACTCTCTTGGATGTCAGGGAATGATTTGTTCATCGCCAAACTTAGTAAATCATCACTTAACTTCATCAGTGGATAATTTGTTCAGCGCCAAACTCCTCGGAGACTAATATCTTTAGCCATTAGAGACTAACATATTTTTCCCATCAGTGACTAATTTAAACTTCCTTCATCAGAGACTAATAGCATTTCCTTCATCGAAGACTAAGAAAATCCTTCGTCAGAGACTAACATCTATCTCATCAGAGACTAAAGTATCTCATCAGAGGCTAACATATTAGTCATCAGAGACTAACAAATATCTCATCAGAGACTGATGGTGCCATCTCAACCCATCGGAGACTAAGGTTGACGTCATCAAAGACTAACATTAGAACTTGTTTTTGCTATAAAAGAAGATCGTCAAGAACAAGAATGATGCCCAAAATGAACGAACTCAAACCTAGGATACATAATCATCCTTTCTGTGGTGCATAAGCTTCTTTTCATAAAAACAACATTTTCTTTAAAAGCTTTATCCTTTCCTAAAGACTTAGAACACACAGCTAAAACTCTCGGATGCTATGCAAAAAGGAAATATAGAGGAGAACATAAGATTCTTACCTCTTGAATTACCGGAAGGGATTAAAGCTTGTCTCAAAGTAATGGTCTGAAAGAAAGAACTTGAAATTGTATGAAGATGATAAGTTTAGAGAAGAACTTTAGAAGAGAAATTTTTAGAAAAGAGATTAAAATTTTACCTCTAAATGAGGCATTTATAGCAGACTAAGATTAAGCCTTGAGATAAGATGAGTGGTCAGTTAAGACGGTAAGACGGCTGCTCAATGTAATATTTTAACAGCTGGTAACATACAAAGCAATTAGTGTCTTACATGCATTCGACCTTAATCAACCGTTGCCACCTAACCCACTTAATAATCAAACATGTAATCCACTGATCTTACGTAACCCTCTCTTCTTCTTCCAAGCTGATTAATCATAATCCTATACAAGGTTTGATATTTTTATTTTTATATCCTTTTAAGGAAGTTATCTTCAATAAAATGAACCTCTCATTGTCATCAAAATTCTCACTTAAGATATGGATTTACCATTTGTATATAAAATAAGAAATTAATTACAACATACATTAATTCATGTAACAAACTCATATAAAATTTTTGGGTTCTCACAGTAGTAGAGATCTTTTGAAGAGTCTCTCTTGCTGCTACTTCCATTTCTTCTGAAGTTTCCTCTATCTTTCTTTAAAAATCTTCTGAACTTCCTTGTTAGCATGGCCATGTCTTCGTCGCTGTCTCCAAATTCTGAGTCTGAGTCTGCTACATGTTTAGGCTCAGCAGCCTTCAACGCCACTCCTCTGTCTTTCCTTCTGGGTTCAGTAGTAGCATCTCTTTGAGCTAGTTCCATTTCATAGGTGAGCAGGTTTCCATATAGTTGTTGAAGATCAGTAGCATGTAAGTTCCTAAATTCCTTTACTGCAGTGGTTTTAGGATCCCACTGTCTTGGTAAAGATCTCATAAACTTGGAGATTGATGTCTTTGGTGTCATAGGTTTTTCCTAGAGCACGCAGATTGTTGAGCAGGACAGTGAATCTTTCATACATAGCAGTAAGGTTTTCTCTTTGTTGCATACTAAACATTTCATATTGTTGTATAAGCAATGATTGCTTTTTTTCTCTGACTTCTGTTGTTCCTTCATTGAGAACTATCAAGGCATCCCATACTTATTTAGCAGAGGTGCAGTTAGAAACACTTTCAAACATTTCTTCCTCAAGAAGAGAATGTTCATTGCCTTCTTATTGAATCCTACTAATTTCTTTTCTTCATCTGTCCATTCCTTTCTCTGCTTAGGTATAAGCTTGTTGGGATCAGCAGGGTTTATCTTCTCTGGTATGTAAGGCCCAACTTTTATTGCATCAAATAATTCTTCATTAATTGCATCCATGTACACCTGTATTCTCAATTTTCAATTAGCAAATCTATCTCTGGTGCACATAGGGGGTTTGCCACCGAAATCACTTCTTAAAGCCATCAAAATTTAGGATCCTCTCAAGCTGTAGGGCTTAGCAAAAAGTGTTAAGCTCTGATACCACTTGTTAGGTCCTAAAGGGAAAAATACTAGGGGGGGGGGGGGGTTGAATAGTGTTTTTGAAAATTTAAGTCTTGCTTATAAACTTTAGAATTTTAAGCCACTTCTTTCTTAAAAAGAACTTTCTTATATTTTGAAAAGAGTTAGGAACGGAACTTAAAACAAAGAACCCCTTAGTTTTTAGACCAATGGCTTAAAGCAGCAATGTTAGTAAGTCTTTGCTAAATGAGTTTAGCAGAGACTAATCAAAGCAGGGATAAAAGAAATAAGCAACGTAAAAGATAAGCAACAAAGAAAAGTGGGAAGGAGAATTTTTATAGTGGTTCGGTCAAAGCCTACTCCACTCTTCTTCTCTTTACTTGAGAAGGCACTCACTAAAATGTTCACACAGAATAGTAAGCAGCAGGACACTTAGTCCAGATTTACAGAAGGTCACATAGACTAATAGCAGATGTTGTTTCTTGCTTGTTATTTCGAAGTAGTAAGCTCCTTGTTGAGCAGAGTAGATAGCACTTGTTCAAGCTTGTAGTTGTGTCTTGCTGAGTTCTTTTAGTGTCAGATTGTCAGAGCAATTCTTAGTTGTTCAGTTCTCATAAATGAAATTTATGGCTCCTATTTATACTACTCCAAAAATCTATCCATTGAGAATTTTGAAATAGATCCGTTAGGAGTTGTACTAACTTGACAGTGATTTGTACTTTCCCAGCTGTTCCTTACTTAGTTAAAAGAGATAGACGTTATTTTGTCTTCTAGTGCTTTTTGAAAAAGCTCTCTAGCAGTTGACTAAGTAGGACAAAAGATAGTCTTTTTCTGACACTCTTACTTGGATCAAGGTAAGGTATCTTGCTATATCATTCCTTGCTTATTTCCATTCTAAGCAGAAGTGTCCTTGAACTTTTCTCTATATCTTCAGCATCCTTCTTGATCTATGAGCAGAGTCTTCACTTGTGATCAAAATCCTTGCTTAACTAGCAGAAAATATCCATCTAACAAGTTGGATATTTTTTCTAAGACCTTTTACATCATATAAGCAAGGACTATATTACATCATCAATACTTATATTAAGTAATGTAATTCTTTAAGCAGAGTAATATAAGCAGGGGTGCATCAACAGACTTTAAAAAGAACACCCAAGCATTCAAGTTAAAATAGTTGTATTAAAACTCGAGGTTTTTCTCGAAATCTGGTTAATCACAAATGTGATTAATCAGCTACAAATTCTGTAACAAGTTACAGTTTCTCTTTCAGACTCACTAGCTACAATATTTCTTTGAATATTTTCTCTCAAAAATGTTTCAAAGCTTCTCTAATGTTTGTGTACTTCTGTATGATGGTTGATCTGTTAGATTTTTCCACACTGATATAATGAGAACTCTTTTGTATATATAGAAGATCAGTAGTTGAACGCACGTGCTTGGACGTGCTGCTCTTTCAACTTAGCCGCATATATGTCATATCGATGTCCTTTTTAGAATGATGTGTCAGACTGTTGTTGCTTTTGTTGCTTCTTTTGCTTCCCCTGATCTGTGTGTATTTAATGTTCGAGAGTTGTTGTTGGACCACCAAACTTTAAGAAATATCTTTCCAGTTTATATCTCTTGCTTTTGTAACAAGCTTCATTGATTTGCGTGTAAGACCTGATGACGAGTGTATGCAGTCATAATTGTCCACTGACAACAAGCCCGATGTGAACTCGATCAATGCTTCTGGATCCCCTGATGACAAGTCCTGTTTAAGACTCGATCAGTGCTTCAAACTTCACTTGAGTTATTCAAGTGCTTTTTGATCTCTTAACGTTAAGACTCAACGCATACACTGATGACTTCCACTGATGCAGTGTTGAGTATTCCCCTTAACAGGTTTCCCTGAGGGGTTAGCTTGACACTGTCATACCCTGATGTATTCCCCTGACAGGTTGACATGTCACTATCATGCCCTGACGCGTTCCCCCTGATAAGTTAGGCTTGCCACTACCATACCCTGACTCGTTCCCCTAACGGGTTGACCTGCCTTTGTCATCCCCTGATGGGTTCCCCTGACAGATTCCCCTGATGGTTTTAATCACTGAAGCTTTGTTGATTTTGCTTGGAAGGTCTGATGTGCAGAATACTTAACTGTTTTTGAGTAACAACAGACGTCCCTCTTCACTGTCAAGTCCTTTAGGAGTTTCAATTGATGACTTGTCTAGTGTGTAATACTTCATCCCCTGATGACTAAGTTGATCATCAGTGGATGCAAAACATGCGCAAATACTTAGGTTTATAGAACACCCTGTGTATGTACAGATGCACAAACAAAACTAAAATCATCATCATCATTTATACTTAACAATCTCCCCTATTTATGATTATCAATTTGATAACCATAAATCTATTTGACGCACTGATGATGATTTCAAAACCAAAACTATACTCTAACAGAAATTTTACAAAATTGTATTGATCTATTCTATTATATTTGTATGAACAACAAAACAAAAAAAAAGTACAAGTATTTCCTATAACTATTACAAAAGTATACATTTTAGACATCAGGATCCATTTCTCTTTTGAGCTGAAACAAAAGGGTTTTCCCAGTGAGATGACAAGAACTTGTAGAAGGGGGGTTGAATACAAGTTCTTTGAAATTTCTTCGATTACTTGTTCTTTAAGAAACTAAAATTTTCTTGCGGAATAAAAAGAACAAGAACACAAATCTATTTATAAACAATTTCTTTATTGATTTACAATTGAATACAAATCCTAACAATCACAATAATGTAATCGTCAGCTTCTTTTCTATTCTGTATAGGAAAAGATACAAAACTATGAAAAACCTATACAGCTTCTAAAATTACTCTCTGTAACTAATTACAGCTTCTATGACAACTGAATTACACTTAACTCAGTTCCTATTCTGAATAAAATTCAGTTTCCTTATTCGAATCAAATACAATCTTTCCTTTTTGATTAGGTAAAGATATCTGGTGAGTTTCCTTACCAGCTACGTCTTCAATAATATTTTACTCTACGTGGAAGACATTCCTTTTTCAATCCGAACTCTGTATCTTTCAGAGATTAATTCACAATTAGTCTCTGATGCTTCTTTTAGTCTCCGACGACTTTAGTCCCGGATGTATCTTTTAGTCTCTGGTACAATTAGTCCCTGATGACTCTTTTAGTCCCTAGTACGTTTAGTCCCTGATGATTTTTCCCTGATGACGTTAGCTTGTGTAGTCTCCAATAGTGTTATTTAGTCTCTGATACGTTAAGGCTTAGTCTCCGATGACGTCAGCTTAGTCTCTGATTTCTTTTTCTTTAATCTCTGATGACGTAAGCTTTTAGTCTCCAATAGAAAAACTAGTCTCTGACAGTTAAAACATTTTAGTCTCTGACCAGTTCTTCTAGTCTCCGATAAGCCTTTTTGCAAACTCTAACAGATCAAATACACAACTTGACTTCTTGAAGCTTCGATACTCCATTCCAGCAGTTAATTACAAATAAAAATAATCGTATCTCTTTACAAAGAATAAATGAATTACAAACAAAGAGATAACTACTGGCTACAAAACTTCAGTGTTACTAATTAACACTTTCTATACATTTGTACTCTAAGTAATCTAAAGACAATCATCATCAAATGTTCTAAAACCTAACAATCTCCCCCTAATTATGAATATCAGAATGATAAGCATAATTTCAAGGTTGATGATGATGTCAAAACTCAATATTACAATTACTTAGAAAAAGAATAAAGAATTACTAACTACAAATGTATTCTGAACTAAGATCTTTGATCTTTTGTTCAGCTTCCACCAAGACTCAGGTTTAAATCCTATAAGTCTGGCTTCAAAAGAAAATAAAATTACAACTTTCACAGCAAACAACATACCTTTAGTTCAACAACTCTTTTCTTTTCCTTCTATTCTCCCCAAGTTGTTCTAACCTTTCCATCAACAACTTTTTGAGAACAACTTCTGTTGTTTCTTCTGCATCTCTAAGAAGTTTGATAAATCCTTCTATATGATTTTCACTTACTCGGTTGATATCTCTGTTATAGATAAAGAAAACTTTCTCACCATGGAAAGTCTTATACCATAATCTAAGAGGTACTGATTCAGGAAGATCGGTTGGCTCTTTGTCCACACTCTTTATCTCCTTTATAGCCTTCTTGATCTGACTTTGAAATTCCATGTTGAGCTTTGTAGTAAAAAGTACAGTAGACAATAACAATTCCAAGTCTTCTTTTGATTGCTTCTCCAAGTCTGGCTTAGCATACTTCACAGAGTCTCCATCTCTGAAAAAGATATGCAGTAAATCCTTGCCATTTTCATTCTTTATCAAATTTATATTTCTTGTATTCTTCTTCAGGGCTTTGATCACTTCACTTGTACTAGCCATATCAACTTTATAAGGCTTCCTTGATGGAACTGTTTGTGGTTTTGTTATTCAACTTACAGCCACCAAGGCAGTCTCAGTTGACTTTGGAGATTCTTGCTTTGTAGATTTTGAAGTCCTTTTCCTGGTCATAACTACCTTCTTTGTACTAGTTTTCCTTATTGAGTGTCTTTTCTTCTTAGACTCCTCCTTCCTCTCTTGTTCTGCAGCCATATCTTCCTCTTGCTGAAGTTTTTGAGCAAGCATTGCATCAACATCTATTAATCTTGGATCTCGAGGATTTACTAACTCAACTCTCCCTCCCAGCTCAAGTTCAATAGGAGTAGGAAAGTGAGCAGTCTTTATAGCATCCCCCATTAGCTTAGGCTGTCCTGGTTGAGTAAGGGAATTTTTCTTTGTTTCTTCAACCATGACACCTTTGCCTTTATCTTTTGATGAGCTTGGGGCTTCTGCAGTTGATTTGGAAGAAAGGGGAATTGTTGCTGCTGGTGGTGTTATTGTTGTTGATGTTGTTGTTGCTGTTTGTGCAAGATCAGCATGCTTCTTCAAAATTTGTTCTTTATAGGCTTGCAGTGCAGCATTTTCTTTCAAAGTTTTCTCTTTTAATGCTTGCAACTCCATCTGCATCTGCAAGGAAGCATTTGAATCTGGAACAGTAGATTTGGATTGTACAGGAGGTTTTTTGAAATGACTACTCTCCCCCTTTTTAACATCAACATCTTAAGGTTTGGAGGAGGTAGCCAAGTGTGGTAGTGCCTGCAACAAAAGTTGTTCCATTCGATCTTGCTTCTGGAGAAGGAGACTGACATTGGATTCCAGGGCTTGAAGTATACTGTCAGTCTTGGACTTGTCTTTGATAAGAGTATCAATGGCAGTGATTGTCCTCCTTGGCAAGTGTCCCTCATAACTCCGTCGAATCTTATCTATCTCAATCTCCATCTGCTGCTTGATTTCCTTGACTGCTGCATTAATTCCAATAACCAAAAAGTGGTGAAACTTGGTATGTTTCTTGTCCACTTTGGTTATCTCTTCTAATATGTCCTTGGAAGATGGTGCAGCTGTTTTTGACCCAATGTTGGTCACATAATCCTGCCTTAGTTAAGCAGCTGCATCCTCCAGAGAATTTATGAACAGTGCATCGAGCCACTCGTCCACATTCTCGGCTTCAGTTTCTTTAGGAACAGGTTCATGTGCCATGGATGTCTTTAATGCAGATATGTGATCTTGAGATTGTTGAAGGCCATAAAGGACCTCAAAATCTGCATTTGACATGTCAGAAATAACTTGTAATGTGGCATCCCCTGTCCTGGAGCTTCCCCCAATTTCCTCTGTTGGAGTTGACAGTTGAGAAGAGGAAGTTTGGGCTGCTGGTGTGGTGGATGTCTCAACAGGTTTTAAAAATTCACCTGCTGAGAATTTCTCTCTTTTATTTTCTTCAAGGATCTCATCCTTGCTCACACCCTCTCCTTTTGCCTGGGGTTGGGCACCCAGCTGCTCATGCTCTCCTTTTTCCAAGCTTTCTAAAGCTTGACTCTCTTTTATGTGTATGTGCTCTCCTTTTTCCAGGTCAGGAGCCTGACTCTCATTATTTATTCTCACAACCTCACTCATTTGGATGGTGTCACTCTTTCCTACAGAAGTGGGGGTTTGAGAAGTGCTGGTGACAGCATGGATAGGGGGTTCCCTTTGTGTATTTTGGGCTAGGGAGCTATCCATGGAAATTTTATGAGAACTTGTCTCGAGTATTGGCTCCTCTTGGGAAAAATCAAGAGAATCAGTTATATTTACATCAAAAGAATCGAGAATGGGAGAAAAAGGAGAAGAATGTACAGTGGGGAGTGTTGGCTGTTCCTCAGTGATTAAAAATTGAGGAACATCAATAGATGACTCTGTGTGTGCACTCCTTGTGTCACTCTTTTGTTTTATTAACTCTCTTATGGGTTCCTCTTGGTTGTGACCAAGAGTTTGTGCTGACTCTGTACAGTATGTTCCTGGTTGGGAACTTTCTTCAATGTCAATATCCTTTTGGGAGGATGGTGACAGTTCACTGTTTGTCCTTATAGCCTCCTCCAATGCTTTTTGAGAAGCACTGGATTGGGCTTGACTAAGGGTTATAATTCTCTTTTTCCTCTGAAGTGGAACTTCAGCTTCTGGTTCTCCCTCGTCCTCACTTGCTCCCTCAATTATTTTTCTCTTAATTGGGAGTTTTGTGATTGTCTTGGTTTTTACAACCACAGTCTTTTGAGAGACTGTGGAGGGGGCTATAGATTGTTGTGGTGAAGTTATTGGAGGATTCACAGGGTTTTGGCTTTTATTATCCTCAAAAAATTGCAAAGAGTAAAGATTGGGAAGCCTATCAATCAGAGTAGATCTCATGATAGGAGGGAAAAATAAAGGAACAATTACCTTTGCAGAGTTCTTCACATCTTTGACTATTCTTTTACTCTGCAAAACAGTTGGTACAACTTGCATTCCAGTAATATTTAGGTTAGGGATTAGATAATAAGTAATCATCATCAAAAACCTAGCATATTAAATTTTAGTTTTACTGGTTTTAAGTTTTGGCAACAAGTTTTGTAGAATTAAAAGCCCAATGTTTAGATGTCTACCATACAACACACTAAAAGCAATTTGTTGTGTGAGTGTAGTGATAGCATCATATCCACTGCATTTTGTTGTAAAAGCTTTAGTAATTATGTCAAAGAACAGTGACCACTCTTGCCTTAGATGGGGTCGTGTAATAGACCCAACAGACCCAATTTCAGCAGAATAATTTAAGTTTTTCAACATAGACATTTTTATCAGCCAACCCTACATGGTTGGTCTTAATGAAATCAAAGTCTCCAAACTTGAAAGCAACTGTTTTAGCGGCCATTGCAAGAGATCTGTGAACTTTGGAAGAAACTTAAAAGAGCGTTAAATTGCAGAGTATTATCAGAGAGAAAATAATTTCAGAGCTTTGAGTGATTGTGATTGCAAAGATGTTTGAAATTTGTTTTATCAATTTGTTAGAAACGTTTGCAATTCCTACGGATGGGTAACTACCAGTTTACCCTCGATCAGAGATTGTTCTAATCTCTGATCTGTTCACTTGTAAGAGACTAGAAGAAGATTAGTCTCCGATAGGGTTTACTACCAGGGACTAAGGTAGTCTCCGATAGGATTTACTATCGGGGACTAGTTAGTCTCTGATAGTATTAACTATCGGGGACTAAGATAGTCTCTGATA
>CM025783.1:40214547-40225156 GCA_014636745.2 Centella asiatica | reverse complement strand
TCTAAATCTATATGGGATACCATACAAATCCTTTGTGATGGAAAAGAAGAAGTAAGGGAAAATAAACTACAGCTGTTAACACAACAGTATGAGTGGTTCACAATAAAAAATTGTGAAACACTTACTGAAATGTTCGACAGATTTAACAGGTTGGTAAATGACCTGAGATTATATGGGAAGGTATATGCAAACAAGGATGTGAACAAAAAGTTCATGAGAGCTCTTCCCATATCGTAGGATCCTAAGACGACAACCATCAGGGAATCTAAGGACATGAATCTCCTAGACTTGGATAGGCTTTATGGCACCCTAAAGACATATGAACTTGAGGTTCAACAAAGATCTGAAATGTCAGGGGATGTTAAGAAGCTTAAATCTGTAGCCCTGATGGCCTCATCCACTAACAGTAGCAGCTCACAAGTGAGTCTTGAAATTTCCTCTAACATGTCTAAAAATGATTGTGTTAAAATTGTTAAGGAAATGGCTTGTGAGATAAAGGATCTTTATGACACCCTGAGGAGTGTTGTTGCTGAGACTGAGAGAGTACAGAAAATAAATGAGCATTTGACTGCAAGAAACACTCTTTTAGAATCAGAACTCTCCAGACTTGAGAGTCTTGAAAAAGAACTCTCAAGGACAAAAAATCTTCTTAACTGTGCTATCAAAAGAGAGGAATGGACCTCAAATCTTCTAAGTCAAGAAAGGGAAGTCATAAAGAAATGGAATGAGTCTAGCAAGAAACTAGAGGATCAATTAAACAGTCAAAAATCTGATCCTAAATCTAGTTTAGGCTATAGAGAGACTTTAGTGAAGCAACCTCCCTTTGAGGTTGAAAATGCAGCTAGATTTGGAAAAAAGGTCATTACAACCTATTAAGTTTGTAAGGGATGTAACAAAGTTGAAAAAAGGGAATGTTTTCTCGACGAGTGAAGCTTCCATAAGTGGTGGAAATGGCAAGAAACCTATTCTTGCCGAAGCATTCAAACCTCCAGTCAGAAAAGAACCAGACTGTGCATCAGTGGATACACAGTCATCAGGGGGAAAGAGTGCATCAGGCCATCGTAGCCCTTCAAGGGAAAACAGCCTGTCAGGGGATAGTAAAAAGAATAGGAATGGTAAGCTAGGTGTAAACAAGGATAGTAATTACACTTCCATTCATGAAGCCCCTAGGAAAGTGTGCTGGAATTGTGGTAACAATAATCATCTATCTTTTCAATGCAAAGAGAAACCACAAATTTTGACTGGCACAATTTTATATGCTGATGGTTTACCAACTACTAAAGTTTGCTCCTCCAAGGAAAAAGGCAAGATAACTGTTGAGAAATCAAAAGCATATATTGAAGCTCCTAAAAAGGAGAAATTTTTAAATTTGCCAAAACCAAAAGTCACAAATAAAGAAAAGGTTGTTTTACCTACAACTGTGACTAAACCTAAAGGACCCAAAGCCACTTGGGTACCAAAAACAAATTAAATGTTTCTTGTGTGCAGGGAAAAGTCAAAGGCAGTCAAGTCTGGTTTCTAGACAGTGGTTGCTCAAGACACATGATAGAAAACAAAGCCCTGCTCACAGAATTTCAAGAAAATGATGGTCCAGTGATTTCATTTGGTGATAATAGCAAAGGACTGACTCTTGGTTATGGCAAACCAGCAAATGGGGATGTCTCATTTGAAAATGTAGCACTGGTTGATGGGCTTAAGCACAACTTGTTAAGCATAAGTCAACTATGTGACAAAGGATACATCATTTCTTTCAAGGGGGATCAGTGCTTGATCTCAAACGAGGTTGATGGGAAGCTGGTCTTGTTAGGGATAAGAAAAGGAGATCTCTATATTGCTGATTTCAATTTAGTAAGTGGAGAATCATGCTTCTACAGCAAGGCAACCCCTGATGAGAGCAGATTGTGGCACAAGAAGCTCTCTCACCTAAACTTCAAGGCTATCAATGATTTAGTGCAGAGAGAGTTGGTAACTGGACTACCCCAAATGGAATTCATTCAAGAAACATTATGTCCAACTTGTCAACAAAGGAAGCAAAGGAAAACGTCCTTTGTCAGCAAGGAAGCCATAATGATTAAAGATCCAATTCAATTACTACATATGGATCTCTTTGGCCTTGTCAATATTATATCAGTGTCAAAGAAAAGATTTGCAATGGTCATTGTGGATGACTACACCAGATACACTTGGGTGAAGTTTCAAAATGCTAAATCAGAAGTACCTCAACAAATCAATGATCATATCAAGAAAGTGGAAACTGAGTTAGGATCAGTGGTTAGGATATTGAGGACAGACAATGGAACTGAATTCAAGAATGCAGCTGTTGATGGATTTTTTGTGGAGAAAGGCATCAATCATACACTTTCTGCCCCAAGGACTCCTCAACAGAATAGTGTAGTGGAAAGGAAGAATAGAACCCTGATTGAAGATGCTAGAACAATGCTAGCAGAGGCAAAGATTCCTACCTATTTTTGGGCTGACGCAATTTTCACTACTTGCTTTACTCAAAACAGGTCATTAATCAACAAGGCTCACAACAAGACTCCATATGAGCTAATGACAGGGAGAAAGCCAAACATCAAGTTCCTACATGTTTTTGGTTGCAAATGCTTTATCTTAAGGAACTTTGGTGAGAACTTGGGAAAATTTGATCCAAAAGTTGATGAAGCAATTTTCCTAGGTTACTCCTTGACATCTAAGGCCTACAGGGTTTACAACAAGAGACTTCAGGTGGTGATAGAGTCTATAAATGTAGCTTTTGATGATCAAAAGATTTCTAGACTTGAAGACCCTGGTTTTCTTGAAGAGCTCAGGTTTGAAAATGAAGATGAGATTGATTATCAAGAGATTGAAGCTGATGAGTGCAGACAAATGGAGAACTTATCCATTCCTGATGTCAATCCAAACTCTGGAAAAGCCCTTTCAACAGATAGAGTCAATTTCCTGGACAACAGATCAGGGGATACTCCATCAGGGGATCATTCATCAGGGCATGCACCATCAGGGGATAACTTGAACCTTGAATTAAGCACTAATTCAGGGGGAGGGCTTTCAGAAGCTGGGAGCACAGACTTAGGGGGAGGACATGATAATCAAGCAAGCTCATCAAGATATATCTCCAATCCCAAATGGTCTAGAAGTCACACATCAGATTTAATCATTGGTGACCCAATTAAGAAAGTGCAGACTAGAAAAGCAACATCTAATGAATGCCTATATGCTTGCTTCTTTCACAAGTATAGCCAAAGAAATTTGAAGAAGCCATTCAAGATGCAGATTGGATAATGGCTATGCAAGAAGAGCTGAATCAATTTGAAAGAAATCAAGTATGGAAGCTAGTACCTAAACCCAAAGACAGAATTATAATAGGTACCAAGTAGGTATTCGGGAACGAGATGGATGAAGCTGACATTGTTATAAGGAACAAAGCAAGACTCGTTGCAAAAGGATATCTTCAAGAAGAAGGGATTGACTTTGATGAAACCTTTGCACCAGTAGCCAGACTTGAGGCTATAAGAATTTTCTTGGCCTATGCAGCACATTCAAATTTCAAAGTTTATCAAATGGATGTGAAAAGTGATTTTCTCAATGGGAAATTGGAATAGGAGATGTATGTCCAACAACCTTCAGGATTTGAGAGTTCAAAATTTCCAAATCATGTGTTCAAGTTAGAAAAGGCGCTTTATGGACTGAAGCAAGCTCCTAGAGCTTGGTATAACACATTGTCAAAGTTTCTGGTGGAAAACAAATTCACAAGAGGTATCATTGAAAAAACATTGTTCTTTAAACAACACCAAGGTCATCTGATTTTGGTTCAAATTTATGTTGATGATATTATCTTTGGATCCACTGACACTAGACTGTGTGCAAAGTTCTCCAAACTCATGCAAAACAAGTATGAAATATGAAATGAGCTTGATGGATGAGTTATCATATTTCTTGGGATTGCAAGTCAAACAAGTCACTGATGGAATTTACATTAATCAGACAAAATATGCCAAAGAACTTCTCAAGAAATTTGATATGGAGGACTCAAAAGTAACAAAGACACCAATGGCCACTACAACCAAGATTGACCCTGGTAAGAACGGAAAGAAAGTTGATTTGAAGACTTACAGGGGAATGATTGGATCTTTGTTGTATCTAACAGCAAGCAGGCCTGACATAATGTTTGCAACATGTCTTTGCGCAAGATATCAAGCTGACCCAAAGGAATCTCATCTCATTGTAGTGAAAAGAATATTGAGATATATCAAGGGCACTACATAATTGGGACTTTGGTATCCAAAGGAGTTTGGATTTGAATTGATAGGATATTCTGATGTTGACTTAGGAGGATGCAGAATTGACAGAAAAAGTACAACAGGAAGCTGTCAGTTTTTAGGAGGAAGGCTTGTATCTTAGTTCAACAAAAAGCAGCACTCAATTTCAACATCAACTGTCGAAGCTGAATATATTGCAACTGGAAGTTGCTGTGCACAAATACTATGGATGAAAAATTAGTTAATGGATTATGGCCTGAACTTCAATAGTATTCCAATCAGGTGTGACAATACTAGTGCCATTGCCATTGCTGAAAATCCTGTGCAACATTCCAGAACCAAGCATATAGAAATCAGACATCATTTCATCAGGGAATATGATTATGAATGGAACCATTGAACTACAGTTTGTGCCATCAAACCAGCAGATGACAGACATATTCACCAAAGCTCTTGATGAAGCCACGTTTTTCAATCTTGTGGGAGAGCTGGGAATGGTGAACTATGCGTCAGGGTCAGGGTCAAATGTCTAAGTTGTGGTACTCCTAACTCATATTATAAGTTCCTGATTAAATTAATTGATATGTGATAATATATGTTAAAACTGTAAATATGTATATATATACTAGTATACTATGTATTTTTGTTTGGTTGTATTTGTTTTTTACTGATGCATCAAGGTTAGGGTCTCCGTCAAGACGCATCAGGGTCAGGGTATCCGGCTCATGCATCAGGGTCAGGGTCTCCGTCAAGATGCATCAGGGTCAGGGTATCAGGCTCGTGCATCAGGGTCAGGCTATCTTACTTTCGAATCAGCGTCAGGACCAACTTGTGTATCAGTATCAGGGTATGTACATACAAAGAGCATCAGGGTAAGGTAAAATGTTTTTAAATGCATCAGGGGATTACGATCGGATAAGTGATGACAACTCATCAGGATGTTCTTCCCTCACTGGTGACGTTTCATCACAAAACTGAAATGACTCCCTGATTGTGTGTTTTCAGGAGCAGTTTTCAAACGTCAACAGGCGGGTATTTATACTCTATCTCTCCTACTTTCTAAAACACCTCAAAACTTAATCTTTCTTTGATATTTACTCAAGTTTTTCTTTCTTTCTCTCTCTCGTTTTCACAGAAACCCTAGAACGTCAAATCTTCAAAAGCATCAATGGCACCCAGCAATGCTCAACAACTTCGAGGAAATCTAGTGGTTCCACCCACAAACTATGTGGGTTTCTCAGATATTGACGAGGTAAATGATTGCTTCAAGCCAATGATGAACTATCTACTCAATTTGGGGTATAGTCGAGCAATCTTCACTGATGAAGAAATGTCTGGAGAAGCACTTTCACAACTTTGGTCAAGTGCTCGATTTATGAACTCTACAACAAGACCAGATGTTGTGAAAGGGATTTCATTCAAGATCTCCTCCGAGAAAGGAAAAATAATTCCTTCGAGGATTAACTCAGCACTGGAGTTACCGGTACAGGACTTCGTGGAAGTTCCTGAGGATGCTAAACTGCTCAATTTCTTGAGAGAACTGGGCTATAACGCTAGTCCTAGCACAGTGTTAAAGTTTAAGGACCTCAAGAGGGTGAATGTGAAGCAAGAGATCTCTTATCTCTTCGACACCATCACCAAGGTGTTTTCAGGTAAGTGTTCTAACTTTGAGGTAATTACCTCCTTAACTTTGAAAATAGCATATGCAATAATTAAAAATGTAAATATAAATATAGGAAAATTAAATTTTTGATGACCTTGTAAATAAATTAGGTAGTTTTAATTCTAGGAAATCTGAAGTTTATTATGCTAGATTTTTGTATATGATTATTAAAGATCAAATTACTAATTTGTCTTTTGAGAATGATATTACTGTACAGACATACAAGCAAACAAAGAAATTATTTGTAGAAATAATAAAGAAATCATATACAGCCGAACCATTTGCACTTCCACTGCATATGGTACAGGTAGTAAATTCTTCACCCTCTACTTCCCAACCTATAAATTCTTCACCTTTATCTACTATAGCAGAGAACATAACCACTTCTCTGCCTACCCAAGTAGAACAACCAATTTCAACACAACCACTCTCTATAGCCTAACCCATAGTCTCCCAAAAGACTATTGTGATTAAAAGAAAACCTAGTGAAGTTACCACATCGACTGGGGGGGGAGCAAGGAGAGAGAGTGATTGGCTACAGGCGTAAGAAGAAGAAGGGAGCCACGACTATTACCCAAAAGCCTGACAAGGCAGTATCCTCTCAAAAGGATACTGCTTTTGATAAGGAATTAAACATATTTCTAAGTAGTTCCTCTCAAAAGGAATTAGTTATTGAAAATAGTCCCCAACCAGGGACACAGTTGAGTGAGGCACAAACATTGACCATGGACTCTGATGAAACTAACATCAGGGTCTTTGAGAGCCACTTGGAGATATCTGACACAGTGAGTGCACACACTACTCAAGATGTTGTAGTTCAGAAGCTTCTCAATAAGATCAACATGAGTCATAAGCATTCTTCTACAGCATCTTTTGAGGAATCACCTCCTCATTCAGTGATTCAGCCAACACTCCCTTTTACACCACTTCCTTCTTTCTCTGTTCCTCAAATTTCTTTAGATATTATGACACAAACATTGAGTGTCATAAGATCAGATTCTCCATTTTCTCAATTCGTGGAGAAGCCAACACTCCCTGACACAGTGATTAATAGTCACCACACTCAAATGGTTGACTCATTTTTCCTTGATACAATCACTGTTGCTCAAACAGGGGACATAACCTCTAATGTATATACAACAACAATAAGTCTTTATGTTCCCCCAATTGTAAATACTTCTTCTATAGAGACATACATTTCTCCAATTGTACATATACATATTACTTCCACTCCTTCTCCTATCACTTCTGTGGAACTAGTAACTGTACATAACTTACTTGAGCTGGCCACAGAAGTTGATCTCACAGCCCATAGGAGCCCTTCTAGGACAATTTTGAGTGAGGCTGAGAAAATACTTAGTGAAAAGAGGCAAAGTCAAACCCCCAAGAGGACTTTGACAAAAGGAGAGGATGAGAGTACTGCCTTAGAAGGCAAAGAAAAAGGAGAGCATATGAGTGATGCCTTAGTAAGCATAGAAAAAGGAAAGCCTGAGAGAGATGAGGATGAGATCCTTGTAAATAAAGAACAGAGAGAAAATACAAAAACTGTAAATAATACAAGTTCTGAAAGTGATGAAGATGATGCTCCAACAGATGATTTTTCCTAGTTCATTGGAGTTGATTTATACTTTCAACAAAATCAAATGTTGGACACTGTACAGTTACTCAAGCAAGAGCTCACAAGGACCACTGATCCAATCTTGATCAAAGTGTTAAGATCACAGATCATGATTGCTCAGTCTGTAGATATTGAGAATAAGAAGCTCTATACACACTTTACAAATAAAATGAACAATGTACAACAAGTTGTCGACTCCTTAGTGACTAGCCAGACTTTACTCCAGATGAAGAAGCAAGCTGAAAATGTGGACAAGAAACTTGCTGATCTCACCACTCAACTGTCCAGCATGGAAACTCTGCAACAATCCATGGCTAACACTCTGAAGCTAGTTCTACAAGTCACATCCCAACTCTCAACTCCTATTGATGATGCTGTCAAAAAGGGGAAGAAATCTACCAGGCCATCGTCTGGGGATGTTGCTGAGAAATCAACAAGTCAACCATCAGGGGATGTGACTGCTCCTGTTCCTGCTCCTAAACCCAAGGACAAAGGCAAAGGCATCCTGATTGAGGAACCAAACAAGAAATCCAACACTCAATCAGGGCCTAAGCTACTTGGAGATGCCATGAAGACAACCCACTTTCCAACTCCTGTTGAAGTTATGATTAACGAGAAAGTGGAGTTAGTCTACCCTCAGGACAAAAAGCTTGTAGAAACTGATGCACTCTATGCATAGCAACTTCAAGAAGAAGAAAAGAGGGAAATGGCAAAGGAACAGGAGGAAGAAAAAGAGAAAAAGAGTGTCAAGCCCAGGATCTCCAGTAAACCTTAGCCAAGAAGATCTCAAAATCCCAAGGGTGTATCAGGGGATAAAAATCAAGCCAAAACTAAAGACCCTGATGCCACCAAACCCAAGTCCTCTGAAGCCAAGGATCAAGCACCTTCTCCTATAACCACATCATTTGGTCCACCCATTCTAGCTGAATCCCTAAGAGAAGAAAGGTGCAAAAACCTAACATTTATGTTCTCAATAAAAAGCATAAATGACAGGGTCAACAATAAAAGGGATCAACTAATTTCTGTGCAGCTAAAGAGTGGGTCTCAATTCACAGTTACAATGGACTGGTTCAGGAGAATGGATGTTGAGCAATTGGGATTGATCCTAAACCTGATCTCCAAATCTTCAGCGGCCAACAGAGACTTGAGGGGGATGATAGACAAGCTGAGGAGAGCCATCAACGATGAAAGGAGCCTGCCCACAGCTTTGGAAAGACCATTAAAGCTGTTCTACAGATCCAGTGATGGGCGGGAAAAGAGAATTAAAATCAAAGACGTTGATGGCCTCGATCTGGAGGAAGCGATGCATGTTCTAGGCCAAATTGCTTATCAAAAAAATGAACATGTCATCCAGTTCAGAATCCTGTTGATTCAGAGAGTGCTAAAGGAGATTGAAGAAACTAGAGCTGATGATGGGAATGTTGCAGTAAGGGATGTGCCACCAGTGAAGGAATTCAAAGAATATCCAAAAATGATCACAAGCCCCATGGGTGTTGAGTTCAAAAACAAGAAGGGGGAGATCATTACCTTACACTGGTCACAATTTGCTGCAGCCAACATACAAGAGATTAAATCTGTCCTTGAACCTTTGGAATCCAGCAAAATGTCAACATCATCAACTTTAGAAGACTTTTTCAAAAGGAGCTGTAGCAACTGGAGGCTGGAGGGGAAGACAACAGACTCAGGATTTCTGATCAAAACCCAGAACAAAGGAGACAAGGCCTTGGAAGTGACACTCAACCGATTGAATCAAGTCATCCATTGCCCTTTGTCTCAGCCAAAAGGAAAAGGGGTCCTGATGTCTAAAAATGTACATCTTTGTTGTAATAGATATAGGAAATACTTGTACAGAAATTCTTTTAACAGTTCATACACAATTCTTTCTTGTATTTAGTATTGGTTTTGACATCATCATCAGTGCATCTAGGAATTTATGGTTATCAAAATGATAAACATAAATAGGGGGAGATTGTTAGAGTTAATTGATGACGATGATGTTTAGAGAATAAATTGTGCATCTGTAAATACTTAAGGTACTTCATAAACCTTAATATCAACACAAGTTTTGCATCCACTGATGATAACATTAATATCAGGGGAACGCGTCAGGCTATGGCAGTGGCTGGCCAAACTCATCAGGGGGAATGCGTCAGGGCATGGACACGACATGTCAATTGTCAGGGTAAAACTTCAGCGTATGACAGTGTCATGCTAACCCATCAAGGGGAAAGCTTAACACTGCATCAGTGGAAGCCGTCAGTGTATGTTTTAAGTCATAACATCAGTGGATCAAAGAAGCACCGAGTAAAACTCAAGTGAAGGTTCAAGCCCTGATCCAGTCTTTATCAAGACTTGTCATCAGGGGATCCAAAAGCATTGAGTAAGTTCATCAGGGCTTGTCGTCAATGGATGGTTATGACTGCATATACCCGTCATCAGGACTTACACTCAAATCAACAAAGCTTGTTATATAAGCAAGAGATATTAACTGGAAAGATATTTCTTGAAGTTTGTTTGGTCCAATGAGAACTCTCGAACATTAAATGCACGCAGATTAGGGGAAAAAAAAGAAGCAACAAAAAGTAGTAGCAGTCTGTCACAAAGGACAACGATGTGACATATATGCGGCTGAGTTGAGAAAAGTAGCACGTCTTCAGCTCGTGGGTTCAACCACTGATCTACTATATATGCAAAGAAGTTCTCATTACACAAAAAGAGAAGAGAGAGATCAATCGAGCACATCAGATCAAACAAACACTGCAGCACACAAAAAATCACTAGAGAGAAGCTTTGTAATAGATCTTGAGAGCTATATTCAAAGAAAAGAGAAGCTAGTGTGTGTGACTTAGAAGCTGTAATTTTATTACAGATCTTGTAGCTATTTAATCACATTTGAGATTATCTAGATTTCCAGAAAAACATCAAGTTTTAATACAACTATTTTAACTTGAATATGTGTGTTCATATTTTATAGTTTTTCTATTCATTGTAGCTGTTTCCAATCAGCGCCAACTAAAGTTTAAAAAGAGCAAAAAGTTTGTAGTGTTTGCATTCATCCCCCCCCCCCCC
>CM025783.1:40166982-40214185 GCA_014636745.2 Centella asiatica | reverse complement strand
ATCATGTATTTTTTACATTAACATAGAAACATTAATTTGCCTTTTAATGTATTGTATATTGTTCTATTATAGTTTGTAATAATATATATATATATATATATATATATATGTGGTATTATTTTCTATATATAAGGTATATTTATATCATGTATTTTTTACATTAACATAGAAACATTAATTTGCCTTTTAATGTATTTGTAATAATATATATATATATGGTATTATTTTCTATATATATATATATATATATATATATATATATTGATCCATCAGATTAATTAGGATTAATTAACTTGTAATCAGTAGGATTAATTAACTTGTAATCAGAGACTACGGGAAGGTATCGGGGACTAAGACGTGTATCGGACGCGCCAGGGACTAAACACCTCGGGGACTAAAGTGCCGCGTCGGGGACTAAGACGTGTATCGGACGCGTCAGGGACTAAACACGTAAACACGTCGGGGACTAAAGTGTCGCGTCGGAGACTACAAAGGACAGGCAATTTTATACTGTCGGAGACTATAGTCTCTTATCAGGCAGTTTTAATCCATCCGGTTAAAGTTTATTAAATTATTAATATTTGTTTCCTTATGGAATTAGATTTCTTTCCAATGTAGAATTTTTACCATATTAGAGTTACAGTTATTGAAGTATAAATAGTTAATTGTGATGAAGGAAAAGGGGGACTTTTGATATTAAACTTTTTAGATTAAAATATGAGTAAAATATTAATTTCCTTTTTAGATTATTAGGTAATATATTCATATTAAATCGTATATTTAAAAAAAATAATCGGGTATTTGCGTCGGTTCTCTTAAATCACCGACGCATATGTTGGGTTTATGCTTCAGTGCTTTAAAAGCACCGACGCAAAAACCCGACTAAAAAAATAAATTATTAACACAATATTTATATTTAATAGTTAATAATAATATACTACTTATAAAATACAATAATTTCAGGTATCTTACCTCTTATGATCATGTATTTTTTACATTAAAATAGAAACATTAATTTGCCTTTTAATGTATTGTATATTGTTCTATTATAGTTTGTAATAATATATATATATATGGTATTAATTTCTATATATAAGGTATATATATATATATATATATATATATATATATAACATTATTGAATTAATCACTATAATCTTTGGTACTAATGAACTTCAATATGAGTAAACTATTAATTTCCTTTTTAGATTATTAGGTAATATATTCATATTAAATCGTATATTTAAAACAAAATAATGTTAAAAAAAATAATCGGGTATTTGCGTTGGTTCTCTTAAATCACCGACGCATATGTTGGGTTTATGCGTCGGTGCTTTAAAAGTACTGACGCATATGTTGGGTTTATGCATCGGTTCTTTAAAAGAACTGACGCAAAAACCCGACTAAAAAATAAATTATTTGCGTCGGTTCTCTAAAGAGCCTACGCAAATGTGAGGTGTATGCATCGGTATTTTAAAATAACCGACGCAAATGGTAATAATTTTTTTATTTTTATATTATTTTCATTTTCGCGGCATATTTTTTATTTTCCCCTCTTTTTACCGCCTATTCATATCCTTTGCGCAGCATAACATTTGTTTTGCCCTAAATCTTGAAAAGGTGCATACAAGCTGCATACATTTCCATTTCAAGTTCTTAATCTATAAAAATACATTTCCATTTCAGTTTCTGGCGAATACACTATAATCGATCAGCTTCGGATTTGTTACAAGTGAAAGAGGTACATAATTTTTTTTCGCCTAAGTAGCTTGTTGCCTAACTCTAACTCTGTAGTTTAGTTTTAAATGTGATTTTTTCGACATTTTCTGATGTATTTTGTAGTTTACAATTATCATGGACCACCGAAGTTCGAGTGACAGACCTACTAAAAAAACAAGAGGTCCAACATCTTGCAAAACATTGAAAGAAAAGTCCACAAATAAACAATTGCAGAAAGTGATTGAGTTTGATGATCTCGGTGTTCCCATTGGAACATATGTTGCTGCATTCAAGTCGTACATTGGAGTACTAGTTAGAGTTCAGGTTGACATAAATATTCAGAGTTGGCAAGAAGTCAGTGATGGACTCAAGGATACGATTTGGGAAGATATTAAGGTATGAATTGAAAAGAATAATTAGTTGTTTTAACATATATTGTCGTTCAACTTTTATTACAAGTTACTGATATGCATGATTTGAGTATTTCAGACTGAATGGAATATAACGGATGATGCGAGACGGAAGGACGTATTAAAATCTGCAGGGAAAATTTGGAGGGATTTCAAGTCAAGGTTAGTCTGCCGATACTTGCGTGTAGGCAAGGACCCTTGCGAGAAATATGACTTCATAAGTCGAGAGCAATGGGATAAATTCACTCATGATCATCAAAGTGAAGAATTTCAGGTATATTCTTTTCATTATTTTATATTATTATTGGTTTTCAGATAATATTATGTTGAACAGGGACTGTTTACTCATATTATTGTTTTATTTTCTAACAGACTAAAAGTGACAAGGCACGTCAAAACCAGAAGCTTAATGAGTATCCACATTATCTGGGAAGACATGGATATGCAGCAAAAAAATCGAAATGGATGGTTGATGGCCCTCTTCATTCCCTGCCTTCGTCCGAATCAGTTAATTCAGAAATTATATCAACCGATCGAGCTGATCGTAGTTACGATTGGATTCACGCGAGAGTTAGGAAGAGGGATGAAGGTGAAGGCTATTATTTTCCGAAGAACGAGACTAGGGATGTCTTTCAAAAAATGGTAAGAGTATTTTGTTAATTTAAAATTATTTATATTTACAGTTATGCTTAAAATATTAATCGTTAAATTGATTTTGAAACAGTTGGAATGGAAAGACAAAGCCTCTAAAGGTTCGTGGACTCCTCAAGGGCATGATGACATATTGTCACGTGCACTTGGAAAGAAGGAGCACGGGGGCGTGTCAGAGGGGTTGGAGGAACAGTTCGCACGAAAGATGTATTTGGGACAGACAGAGGCAAGTCCTGTAAAGCCGTAATATAAATGGATGTGTTGTCTACGATAACTCAAAAAATTGAAACAAAAGTGGCCAATCGACTTGCGCAGCAGTACCAATCTCAAATGAATGAAACGAATATAAAATACAAAGACCAGATTGGTACACTGCAAGGTCAGCTTGCGAATGTATTAAATGTAATGAGCCAGATGGGAATGCCTATTCCCCAACAAACTCCAACAACCGACGTGATTCACAGTAGCTCTCACTCGGTGGACCCATTCTTAGAAATAAAGGTATACTTATTTTTACTCTTTTCTATGTCTTTCAATCATAAATTAACATATAAGTGCCCTATATGATCCTAACTGATTTTTTTTATATAATTAAGATAGAAGCCGACTCCATGCCATCTTTGTGTCATCCTTCCTGAGATCGGCAAAACTATTGTGGCTTTTGGGACCGTTTTTGCATTGAATGCATCGGGTGCCATTGTTCATGGTACTCGAATGGAGGTCAACAATTTAAGAGTATCCATCGATGACGTTCGCCCTAAATTTCAACAAGCACCTCTTCCCGTCCCTACGTATGAACATACAAGAGTAGGTGACGCACTAGGTAGCTTTGTTCAGTGGCCTAAACAACTTGTAATGTTGGGGCAGGTAACAAATTTCAAAATAACATTATTAATTATAAATGATTGTTGTTAATTCATTAAATTCATGTAAATGTTATTGTTTAACACTTTATATCTAATTAGGATCCCATCTTATCAGGTAAGGGTAAAGAGCCTGCATCCCCCCTCGCCAAAAATAATGAAGTTCGTAGCAAAGGGTCAACTACTGATGTTGATCCGAGCTTGAGTGAAAAATGTAAATATTTAGCACAAATGATTATGGGATTGCCTTCCTCGGACTTAATTTCAGTGCCATTGGATTATGACAACTGCATTGAGAAAGAAGATGAACAACTTATATACATCGCGTGCGAAGATATCATCCAATTCTGTAGAATGGAATGGTTGAATTTAAGTGTCGTACAAATTTAGATGAGGTGAGACTATAATTTTCATACATTGTCATTTATCTTTTTTTTTTTAGCTAATATACAGGTTTAGTTTATAAAGTAACTAATGAGTAATTTGTATATTATATTTAAGGTACTTGAACGAGATGACTAAGGGATATAATGCATTTGGATTCCTGTGTCCTCAAGCACTGGCAAATGCAAAAAATGATCCAGATGTGTCTGCTCGATACATTGCGTCAAGTTTTCTAGGTTGCCGGGGAGCCAAATTCATCTTCGCGCCGTACTTCCAAAGGTAAGAACATAAAAATGGTGAGATTAACTTATTGTAGCTAGCTTGTTCATTGATATAATTTAACATTGTTATTTAATTTGTAAAAATGTAGTGAGCATTGGCTGTTGTTTCTCATATCTTGTGAGCAAAACACAGTATATGTGTACGACTCATTGAAGAAGGAAAGGAATATGCCGATAAAGAACGTAATGGCAATGTAAGTAAATAATATTTTAGTTCATAAGTTTTTAATATAAGTTAAACGTGTAAAACTCTTTTAACATATTTATTTACTCATATTATAATATATATAATTTTGTAGGGCATTTAAATCATATGTTGCTCAAGGTGGCAAGCACAAAAAGAACATGTTGCAATGGTGTACGAAAGAGTTTAAGGTATAAAGTACTTGCTAACTTATCCAAACAAAGTTGATTTTGTTGGTTCTTAATAGAATTTCTTATTAAAATTGTAATCAACTTGATTATTTATATAGTGTCCTCAACAAAAAGGAAGTGTTGAATGCGGCTACTATGTCATGAGGTACATGTATGACATCGTCAAGTTGCATCAACGGGCTCCCTTTACAAAATGGACTGAGATATATTGTTTTTATTTATATGCATGCAATTAACTATTTCAATCTATTAACAAATTAATTACCTTGTATATTGCTTTTAATTATATGCAAAATTGTTTCTTTTTTATTCTTCAGGGTTTGAGTGCACAAGAGTCGTATACTCAGTCTGATCTTGATGAAATTCGAGACCTGTGTGCAAATTTTTTTATGAGTTATTGTATGTGACCTAATATATTTGGACAGTTTGTACATTTGGACATGCAATTTGAACAGTTTGTAAATATGCTTGTTTTGAACTGTTAGTAAATTTGGATTTGTATATATTCTTGTTTTGCAAATATTGAAATGGTTGAATTTTGTACTATTTTGGCTTGTTGTGGCATATCGAGTATCCTTTTTTTATGTACAGGTTGGATATTTTATTTTTTAAAAAGAAAATTTAAAAAAATAAATAAATAATTTGCGTCGGTTATTCTAAAAGAACCGATGCAAATAGATTGAATTAATTAAAATATGAATTTTTATAAAACAATAATTTGCGTCGGTTATTTTAAAATAACCGATGCAAATAGTTTGAATTAATTAAAATATGAGTTTTTATAAAACAATAATTTGCGTCGGTTATTTTAAAATAACCGACGCAAATATATTTAATTATAATCAATTGCGTCGGTTATTTTAAAACAACCGACACAAATAGATGAAATTATTTTTAAAAATTTTTTATTGAACAATCATTTGCGTCGGTTATTTTCAAATACCCGACGCAAATTGATGAAATTATTTTTAAAAATAATTTTTATTAAACAATCATTTGTGTCGGTTTTTTGATAATAACCGACGCAAATTACACTATTATTTGCGTCAGGTTGATAAATATCCGACGCATATTATTATTTTTTGCGTCGTGTCTTTAACCGACGCAAAATATGTATGTTTTTGCGTCTCCTGCATATGCGTCCCTTCATAGCCGACGCAAAATGTGTTAATTAACCGACGCATATGATCAGTTTTGTACTAGTGTCCAACGGACCAAATACACACGTTGACTTGTTGAAACTTTGATACTCCATTCCAGTAGTTACTTACAAATAAAGAATAATTGTATCTATTTACAAAGAATGAATGAATTACAAACAAAGAGATAACTACCGACTACAAAACTTCAGTGTTACTAATTAACACTTTCTATACATTTGTACTCATAAGTAATCTAAAGACAATCATCATCAAATGTTCTAAAACCTAACAATGCATTTAAGATGTTATTGTTGCCATAGGTTTGGTCACATTGTTTCTCTTTGCCTTGTTGATCCTTACTATATTGTTGGGTCTCTAAGAACAAAAATGAGACAAGTATGGGTTCTCAAGGGTACTAACCTAAATGGACCCAAGTCTTGTTGGGTACCAAAGTGACTCTGCTTATGAATTGTAGGATGTGAGCAAGGAACAAATTTGGTACTTGGACAGTGGATGTTCAAGACACGTGACATGAGATAAAGCCTTGCTCACCAATTTTAAAGAGAAAGATGAACCTCAAGTAATTTTTGGGGATAATAGTTCTAGAAAAACTAAAGGATATGGTTCAGCAGGAAATGGAATAGTCTGCTTCAACAAGGTTGCTTATGTGAAAGGACTCAAGCGTAACTTGCTTAGTATAAGTCAGTTGTGTGACAAAGGGCATAAGGTCACCTTTTTAGACAATCAATGTCAAGTAAGAGATCTTCAAACAAATTCTCTGAAACTCTCAGGTTCAAGAAATGGTAATGTTTATGTAGTAGATTTGGCTAAGCTAAGTACTGCTGAAACAACTTGTTTTCTTGCTAAAGCTTCAGCAGATGCTAGTTGGTTATAACATAAGAGACTTTCACATTTAAATTTCAAAACAATTTTAAAACTCACTGCTAAAGAACTAGTAAGAGGATTACCAAAATTTTCCTTTGAAAAAGAAAAACCTTGTAGAGCTTGCCAATTTGGTAAGCAAACAAAACATTCTTTCTTAAGCAAACCTAAAAAATCAAACTCTATGCCTCTTCAACTATTACATCTTGATTTGTTTGGCCCTATATCAACTAGTCTTGGTGAAATGAAATATAAATTCACTATTGTGGATGATTTCACATGATATACATGGGCATTATTTCTTGCTCACAAGAATGATGCACTAGCAGAGTTTGAGAAGTTCAGCAGACAAGTGTAAAATGAGAAGGAACTCAGAATTAAATCAGTAAGGAGTGATCATGGGAAGGAATTCAACTTTGGAGGCTTTACTGAATTCTGTGATAAGCAAGGAATAACTCACAACTTCTCAGCACCAAGAACTCCACAGCAAAATGGAATAGTTGAAAGGAAAAATAGAACTTTGGAAGAAGCAGGAAGAACATTACTTGTTGATGCTAGACTCCCTGAGTATTTATGAGCAGAAGCAGTAAATACTGCTTGCTATACGCCAAATGGTTCTCTCATACATCCTACTTTAAGCAAGACTCCATATGAATTATGGAAAAGAAGAAAACCCAACATCCGCTATTTTCACATCTTTGGATGTCCTTGCTATGTCCACAACAATGGTAAGGAGTATGTTAGAGCAAAATAAGCTCAAGTGTTTGTAGAAGGGGGGGGGGGGGATGAATACAAACACTCAAAACTTTTTCGCTCTGTTGAACTTCGATAGCTCCTTCCAGAAATAGCAAGATAACAGAAAAACAGTGAAATAATAACACTCATAGTCAAGTTAAAATAGTTGTATTATAACTTGGTGTTTTTCTGGAAATCTGTAATATCACAAATGTGAATTACAGCTACAATTTCTGTGAATGAAATTCACAGCTTCTCACACTCACTAGCTACAAAGATTTCTCTCTGACAATAAATCTCTCAAGAAATATTACAGAGCTTCCTAGTGTTTTTGTGTACTTCTATTCGTCTCTATCTTTCATCAATGAAAACTCCTTCTTTATATATGTAAATCAGTGGTTGAAAATCACGTGCTTGAGACGTGCTGCCTTTTTCAACTTAGCCGCAAGTATGTCACATCACTGCCTAATGTGTCAGACTAATGCATGCTTTGTTGCTTCTTTTTCTTCCCCTGATCTGTATGCATTTAATGCGCAAGAGTTCTCATTGGATGGATACAGACTTCAAGAAATATCTTTCCAGTTGATATCTCTTGCTTCTGTTCAAGTTACATTGATTTTCGTGTATATGCTGATGACGGATGTATGCTGTCATAACGATCCACTGATGGTCAACCCTGATGGATCTTGATCAGTGCTTCTGGACCCCCTGATGCATATTGACTGGATTAGGGCTTCGTTCTTCACTTGATATTTACTCAGTGCTTCTTGATCCTGATGGTTATAACTGACTGCATACATTTATGGCTTCCACTGATGTCATGTTTGACCAATCCCCCTGACAGGTTACCCTAATGAATTGGCCTGACACTGACATATCTTGAAGTGTCCCCCTGATGGGTTGGTCTGCCTTTGTCATCCCCTGATAGGTTCCCCTGACTGGTTCCCCTGACGAGCTCCCCTTGAAGGGTTCCCCCTGACTGGTTCCCCTGACAAGCTCCCCCTGACAGGTTCACCCTCATGGTATGAAATCAACGTAACTCTTTTTAGAATATCTGATGTGCGTAATACTTTAACTGTTTGAGTAACATCAGACATTCTTCTCCACGAAGCCAAGCCCTTCAAATGTTCCATTTTCTGACTTGTCTTGTGTAGAACTAAATCATCCACTGATGGATATTATTATCATCAGCGGATGCAAAACTTGTGCTTATTTTAAGGTTTATACAACACCTTAAGTATATACAATTTGCACAACTTATTACTAAACTATCATCATCAGTGTTTAACCTTAACAGAGTACTTAACTAAATTTCAAGCAAAATCTGATAAAGGTATTTTCTTAGGATATTCCACTCATAGCAAGGCTTTTCGTATTTTCAATAAAATAATTCTAACAGTTGAAGAATCTATTCATGTTATATTTGATGAATCTAACCATGAGGAATCAAGTGGTTCACTCCCTCTTATAGCTGAGCAGGAACATGATGAAGGTCAACAGACTGCAAAAACTGTAGAAACTAAGGAAGATCCTGCTGAGGAACCTTCAGAAGGCAACATTCCAATAGAAAGCACCCCTACTATAGCAAAAGATGATGAACCCAACTTGGAGGAACTAAGGCAGCAAGACATTCGAACAAATCTACCAAGGAGAATAAAGTGGACCAAATCTCACTCAGAAGATTTGATAATTGGCAATCCCACAAGTTCAGTAAAGACTAGAAGATCTGCTTAAAATGAAAGTAGTTTTCTATCTCAAATGGAACTAAAGAAAATTGAGGATGCTCTTGATGATGCTGATTAGATCCTTGTCATGCAAGAAGAGCTAAACCAATTCAACAAGAACAAAGTGTGGAATTTAGTTCCCAGGCCAAGAAATCATATAGTGATAGGCACCAAGTGGGTATTTTGAAATAAGATGGATGAAGATGGAATCATCACAAGGAACAAAGCAAGACTTGTGGCTAAGGGCTACTCACAAGAGGAAGGGATTGATTATGATGAAACCTTTGCTCCAGTAGCAAGGCTCGAAGCCATAAGAATCTTTCTTACTTATGCTGCTTATCAAGACTTCAAGGTGTCTCAAATGGATGTCAAGAGTGCATTTCTGAATGTACAACTTCAGTAGGAAGTCTACGTTGAGCAACCCCTAGGCTTTGCTGATCATTCTCATCCGAACCATGTATCTAGACTTGACAAAGCTTTATATGGTCTTAAGCAAGCACAACGGGCATAGTATGACACTTTATCTTCCTTTTTAGTTAATGAAGGGTTCAGTAGAGGTAAAGTTGACACCACTTTATTTATTAAGAAGCATAAAGATAAAACACTGCTAGTACAAATTTATGTAGATGATATAATATTTGGTTCTGCTGATGAAAAACTTTGTGCAAGATTTGCTAAGCTCATGCAGAGTAAATTTGAGATGAGCATGATGGGAGAGTTGAATTTCTTTCTTGGACTTCAAATTAAGCAAAACAGTGATGGAATTTTCATAAATCAATCCAAGTATACCAAAGACTTGCTTAAGAAATTCGGATTGGAGACAGCAAGTCCTATGAAAACTCCCATGTCATTAGCAACAAATTTAGACAAAGATGAGCAAGGTAAATCTGTAGATATAACAAGCTATCGATATATCTCAGAGGAACTCCTAACTTAGGAATATGGTATCCAAAAGATTCTAACTTCAACCTTACTGGATACTCGGATGTTGACTTTGTTAGGTGTAAAATTGATCGAAAAAGCACTAGTGGTACATGTCAATTTCTAGGAGGAAGACTTGTCTCATGGTTCAACAAGAAGCAAAACTCTGTATCAACATCCACTACTAAAGCTGAGTACATATCAGCAGGAAGTTGCGTTGCCCAAATTCTGTGGATGAAAAATCAACTTGCTGACTATGGGTTTGATTTCAAGTCTATCCTTATATTCTGTGATAATACTAGTGTTGTACCCATTGCTTATAATCCTATTTTACACTCTAGGACTAAACATATAGATATAAGGCATCATTTCATTAGAGATCATGTACAGCAAGGAACAATAGAGATAAACTATATTCCTACTGAAAATCAATTAGCAGACGTTTTTACAAAACCCTTGGATGAAAATCGTTAACAAATTAATAAGTGAATTAGGCAAGCTTAATTTAGAGTAAAATTTAGAGTAAGATTCTTTTGTACTAACATCTTGTTTGCTTAAGCAAGGACTTATGTTCTTAGCAATATGATAAACTTCTTGCTCAGGTGAAGAAAAAGATCCTGCTAATAGCTAAGCAGTCTCTTTAACCCTGCTATGTCAACTCATTATATCCTGCTGAAATCTACCAAAATCATGCTAATTGATAGTCTGCTGATAAAGGTTGTCTGCTGACATTGAGCAGCATTCATCAATGATGCTGTCTTAATCAACATCGACCATGCTGCAAATTTCACAAAAAGGGGAGCCCCCTCGACAAAAGTGTGATTTCAGAAATTAAGTCAAAGATCTTGCTTATAAGATAAGCAAAGGATGACCTTGCTGCCTATAAGTTCACAGTCTCTTCTCATCTGACCCTCAGTAGCAATAGAGATTAGCAAGGACAGCGGTTCCTGCTGTCTACATAAGCAGGATATATTTTGCTGAGATTTCCATCAATACTTATCATCAGCAAAGCCATACAATCATCCTGCTGTCATCTTATGACTTGTCAAATTTTCTTTGGTCACTTCCAGTTTTACTGCCGTAAAAATAGTCCATCATTACTTTAGTCATTTATTTTCTCTCTCCGCATTTAATGTCACTCTGCCCCATTACCTATTTACGACTGCTGTCTTTTCGGTAATTAATTCTCACCACTACCCACGAATTTTTCTCCCACTAACTCCTCCACTACTCATCTCAATAACTCCCTAAACCTCTTCAACTTCTTTTCACCCCCTATATAAACCCTTTAACCCTTCTCATTTGTTTTCACTTTCAAATAGCTCTGACTTCTCTCTAAAATATACTCTCTCTCTCTCTCTCTCTAAACTTCTGTCGTAATCATCGCCATTAAATCCTAAAACCACCACTTTTTTCGACCAGTAACACAGCAAGGATGGCAAACTGGTTTGAAAAGATTGAATCTGAGTCTATTATTGATCTAGACTCATTTGTTGTTGATCAGCAAGATGCTGATATACTCGACGTTATAAGGCTGCTGAGAAACAGTGGCATCAGATATGTGGTCTCTGTTGATAGCCCCATCTATGAAGAAATTCTAAGGGAATTTTGCCAGAGTGCACAAGTCAGAAATAGCAGCATCAGTGGTCATGTCAATGGACTGCAAGTACTTATCACAGCAGCAAGTATCAGGGACACGCTCCACATGACAAGTGAGGGTCTGCTGCCCCCATCTACACTAGTTCCTGCTGTGTTGACAGACCATGGATATGTCAAAAATCACAGTACGAAGAAAATGAAGGACTTCTCAAAGAAATGGGACTTTCTTATAGATATCCTCCATAAGACCTTGCTGTGTAAGTTTACCTCTCAAGATGAGGCATCAGCAAGGGTCATCTCTCTAGTATCCCTGTTGAAGTCTGAGCAGGAAATCAACTGGGCCCAGATTTTCTTTGATCTGCTGAAAGACTTCTTCTCTAGCAAGAAGAAAAGCAAGATCCAACACAGACGAGCACTATCCCTGCTACTTAAGGGTATTCTTGGAAACAAGTTCCCAGTAGTGACCAGATCAAAGAAGCTACCTAAGAGCAAGATCATCACCCCCTTAATTTTACAGAATTATGAAAGAAACCCTGCTGCACTAGCAAGGGCCACAGTAGAGAGGAGAACAAAGAAATCGACAGACCTTGCTGAGGGACAGCAAGATGTTCAAGATCCTACTGAAAAACTATTCACTACCACAACAGTCCCTGTTGTCCAACCCAGCAGGAAAAGAAGAGCTGCTGCTCAAATCCAACGGCCGAAGAAGAAAACTAAGGCAGTTGCTACTGATCCGGAGTTTGACCCAACCACCCTCAATTCTGAGGAGAGAGAAGTGTACGATTTCTTTATGGAATTGTACGATGAGGACGCTGCTGCTCAAGCTATTGCTAAAGGAGGTTCAGATGTTGAACCTCCCACTGACGATGAGCAGGAACCAGAACAGTAGGATGTACCCTTTGCAGTTCTTATCACCACTGTATCAGCAGAGGATGATCTATTTAAGGAAATAGACGAGTATCATCCTGCTGCCTCCTCAATAGATCCTGCTGATACCCGAAAGAGTTCATCTAACGAACTCTTCAAAGAAATCGATGTTGTCACTGAGGCAATCATTGCTGCAAATCTGCCTATCCCCACTGCTGAACTATCAGCAGCAAGTGATGCTGCTACCACTGAATTGGTCAGCATCACCGAGATCCTAGAGCTTGCTGACACTCCTGATAGTGTCACAGGTTCAGCGGCTAAGGATGATGCTGTTGATGTTGAAATTACTAGAGAACTGCAACACACCAACTTGCGTCTTATTGATCTGATCAAACCAAAGCCCATCACTGAGGAAGAATTTCACAATGATCACACAGCAGAGACTCCTGCTCCTACCACCAAACCTCCTGTTGCTCGGAGATTGGTTCTGCCTGGCTTTGCCATTCGAGACAATGTGGCCCTTCAAAAAGAAAACACATTGCTGAGAAAGGGAAAGGTAAAGGGAAGAAAATTAGAGAGTCAAGCAACAATGATTCTGACAGCTCCGATGAGATACCTGCACAAAGGCGTATGGAGCAATAATCTGAAGAACTAATCAAGGCCTTGCTGATACAAGATGCAGAGCAAGCAGGTCTGAATCCAGACACCTATCTTACTGAACATTTATTGGAAAGACCCAGTGGTCGCTCCCCAACCCTAGTACTTGTGAGGGGGAGCCTGCTGATGAAGGAAAGGAACAAGAAGAGGAGATCAACATACTCCTTGCTGATGGGGATGCTACTGAGGGGGAGCAAACATTAGTTGATGAATCTGCAGAAGAAAGAATGGCCAAGGCTACTGCTGCCATCCGAATGGTCAAACGGGATCTCACGGAGGACAACAGTGCTGAACTTCAAAATGATTACTGCCTCCTCCAATATGATCTAGACTTTACAGTAAGGCATTTCAGACGTGTCCTGCTGAAACGTCTCAAAGAGTTGGGATTTGATGCACCAGTCAAACATACCTCCTACTATATAAGGGCAGAAAAGGAAATTGTTCTCTATGAACATTTCCTCGAGCAATTGGTCAAACAGAGGGGGAAGGACATTCATGCTAATAACTTGAGCAACATCTATGGGATGTCGTCCATCCAAAGAAGAGAACTCCAAGAAGAAATAATCCCTTCTGAAGCCTCAGCAAGGAGCAGACTTCTATGGCTCGGCCTAAATGATGATTTCTTTTCTTACATGCTCCCTGCTGATTTTGTATGCTTCTTGCCCATGCTTCATGCCTACTGGTGTGGGATGGGGATGCGCACCATCTCAGATTTCTTTAGAAGGGTGCCAAACTTTCTTGTACTAATTGAAAATCCATGACAAGCTGCTTGGAACATGATCACTTCAACTCCCTACTCAGAATACACAGCAGCCAGTTTTGCCAGAAGATTTCGCATTGATCTGCGCCAACACAAATTTCCTTCAATCCCTACTGCAAATATCCTTGCTGCTAACTACTATACTCCTCCTGTTGATCCCTCCACTGAAGACTTCTCTTGTGCACGTCATCAAGTGTACATTCACTCTAATTCTGTTGTTCCAGTAAGACTTAAAGACTCTTATCCTTCTAAGTCTCCTCCTGCTGCCTCTAAGCAATCAAAGTCAACTCGCTCGCATTCCTCCAACTCAACAAAGAAGAAGCTTGCTGAACTTGATTCTAAAATGGATAAAGTATTAGCAAGTCTCAATGTCCAGCCTGCTGAGTCTGCACAAAGCTCCAAGGCACCTCCTGCTGCCTCTGATCTTGAAGACCGTAACAACAAAATGGAGCCTAAGCAAGATCAAATGTTGTTGACCCTCAATAAGCTGATTGACTTTCTCCCTTTAATGGCTGATGATATCAAAAAGGGGGAGAGAGATCATGATGCAGCACAGCAACAACAAGATCAAGCTATTCTAACTCCTGCTCCTGCTCCTGCTCCTATCCCTGCTCCTGCTGTGACCCCTACTGATGTGGCCAGAAGAAGAGTCCCCAAACACATCCCTAATTCTGCTGTACAAATTCTCAATCCTTCTCCATATATGAGACTGCAGAAGGCCCTTGAAGAAGCAGATGTGATGACAAAGAAGTCAGGGTGTGCTAAAAGTCTCAAACTGCTTGCAAGCATCAAGGAGTCTGAATTTAAAATCAAGAAGTATGAGTTGGAGATGAAGAGACTCAGAGATCAGCAGAATGAAAGGGAGTATAATCGCAGGAAGGAAAGAATGGAGAGAAGAAAGCAAGAAAAGGAGTCCTTAAAAAGAGAAAGGGAGGAGGCTGAAGAAAGGAGAAGACTAGAGCGGCTGAGCTTTGGAGAAGAAGAAGAAAAAGAAGGATCGAAAGGATCTACTAACAGTGAAGGGAAGCAAAAATAAGTTTTGACAATTTTTTTAATTGTATTTCATTTTGTTTCATTTACATTTACTATTGTACTTCAATCTTTTTAATCAATGACATGAAACATCTCGTTGCTTGTTGTGGTGATCAAAATAACTCGTTTTGATATCATCAATTAAGGGCAAATTGTTGATGCACCCCTGCTTATATTACTTTGCTTAAAGAATTACATTTATTTAATATAAGAATTGATGATGTAATATAGTCCTTACTTATATGATGTAAAAGGATTTGGAAAAAATATTCAACTTGTTAAGTGGATATTTTCTGCTAGTTAAGTAAGGATTTTGATCACAAGTGAAAACTCTGCTCATAGATCAAGAAGGATGTTGAATATATAGAGAAAAGTTCAAGGACACTCCTGCTTAGAATGGCTACACGAGGGAAAGCGATGATGCCTGCCTATGACTTCGTTTCTCAAGAAATTCGCGCGGCGGAAGAAGGTGGTTCGCTTTCAGCTAATCGTTGCCAAGCAAGATACCTTTTGATCCAAGCAAGAGTGTCAGAAAAAGACTATTTTTTGTCTTGCTTAGTCAACTGCTAGAGAGCTTTTTCAAAAAGCATTAGAAGACAAAATAATGGCTATCTTTTTGAACTAAGCAAGGAACAGCTGGGAAAGTACAAATCACTGTCAAGACAGTACAACTTCCAACAGATCTATTTCAAAATTCTCAACGGATAGATTTTTGGAGTAGTATAAATAGGAGTCATATATTTCATTCATGAGAACTGAACAACCAAGAATTGTTCTGACAATCTAACACTAAAATAACTCAGCAAGACACAACTACAAGCTTGAACAAGTGCTATCTACTCTGCTTAACAAGGAGCTTACTGCTTAGAGATAGCAAGTAAGAAACAACATCTGCTATTAGTGTATGTGACTACCTGGTCTAAGTGACCTTCTGTAATTCTGGACTAAGTGTCCTGTTACTTACTGTTCTATGTGAACATTTTAGTGAGTGTCTTCTCAAGTAAAGAGAAGAAGAGTGGAGTAGGCTTTAACTGAACTACTACAAAAATTCTCCTGCCCACTTTTCTTTGTTGTTTATCTTTTACATTGTTTATTTCTTTTATCCCTTCTTTGATTAGTCTCTGCTAAACTCATTTAGCAAAAACTTACTGACATTGTTGTTTTAAGTCATTGGTCTAAAAACTAAGGGGTTCTTTATTATAAGTTATGCTGCTAACTCTTTTCAAAATATAAGAAATTTCTTTTTAAGGAAGAAGTGGCTTAAAATTGTAAAGTTTATAAGCAAGACTTAAATTTTGAAAAACACTATTCAACCCCCCCTTCTAGTACTTTTCCCTTTGGGACCTAATAAAGTCAATATAGTTTTTCTAATAGTGTAACTATTTCCATCTGTGATTAACAAAGTTCTTAAAGATCGAAAAGATTTAAGTGTTTGCATTCATTCCCCCCCCCCCCCCCCCCCCCCCCAACACACACACTCACACACACAAACACTTGAGCCTGATCTGTTGTAACATATATTCTATCGTTATTACTCATTTTAAAATGAAGAAAGTGAAGAGCGAAAAACCTGATGAAAATGTCAACCTGAGATATGCTTATTTGATATGTAACAAAGAAAGTTTTTTTAACAAATGAGTTAGATTCAAAAAAAAATTTGTTCATAAAACGAGAGAACCAAGAAGAAAACTAAAGCGAGAGAACGAAAAAAGAAACTTACATGCGGCGGAATAAGATAGTTTTTTGACTTAGGTCTTTTTTATCATAATATATAGTATATCACGAAGAAAAAAACAAAAAAAATATTGTACTTGTTACTTTCAAATACAAGACTGGCGGAAGGCAGGCGAAGGGGGAAAAAAATTTGGCCCTTTCCGCCAGTAAAAGTGGTGGAAAGGGCAAAAAAAAAAAAAATTCTCCTTTCGCTAGTGAGATTGGCGGAAGGGGAAAAAAATTTCTCCCTTTCCGCCACTTTCACTAGCGAAAAGGGCCAAATTTTTTTTTTTCCCCCCTTCCGCCAGTATCATTGGCCAGAAGGTATTTTTTTTTTTTTTTAGTTTGATCTCTAGCGTTGGATTATCCGATTAACGGTTATAAATATGTTAGCTATAAAAGACTCCACAGCTAACATTAGTCATGGATCGGCCCCGTATATATATATATATATATAGTTTAAGAAGTACATGTATAACACAACTATAGTCTATATGTTACTTGCTTTTTCTTAAAATATTATAACTTCATTTTCAATATTTCTTTATGAAGTTCCAATGTAGTAATGTATTAGGTGTTTTTATATTGCGTGACAAAATTATTATATAATTTAGTTTGATATATCACGATCAAAATATAATTATTTACTATTTTACATGATATATGATAGATGTGTACATAAATATAATTATTAATTTATTCATAAACTTATATTACAATAAAACCTCTATATATGAATACTCTGTATAAGAATAACTTTTTTATAATAATAAAAAATTATGATCATAATTTGGGACCAGTTATAAATAAGAATAAACTCTATATTGTAATATTTTATATTTTTTTTCGTACCATCCTTAAGAAATTTACCTCTATATAATAATAAAATGACATTAAATTTAAATATATTTTTAAAATTAGTTCATTGTATTTAAGATTGTAACTTAAAAACAAGAAGATGAGTAGAAACGCTGATTAAAGTGCTCAATTAGTTACCTGAGGTTATAGGTTAAAATCTTACTTCCTACATATTTAGCAAAAAAATGTGCCCCATTCGGGGCGGCATTTGCTTTCATCCTCCGGATGTGGATGCACACTAAAAATATCTTCATCAACATTTGTTCTAAAAAAAAGTTATCCACATGAGAAAAAAATTATTCTAAAAATAAGTTATATTTAAAAATTTTCTTTGTTATTTAACTTTCAATTACAAATTTATAGATTTTGTCATAACTTAAAAATTCATAACAAATTTAATGAGAAACTTATTATTTGTACATTTAATTTTTAGTTAAAAATATAAAATTAAAAATCAATCTAAATATTACTCTTTTTATAGAATGGAGAGAGTATTGTATACCGGTTGAATCTAACTGTACACCGTGCGGAACTCAGAACGAGTTATTTCTTCTTTTTAATTGTCCATACGATATTGAGGTTCTCTTCACCGTCAAACATGCAGGTTGGAGAGGGCCGAAGCTGGGTGGGGATAACGGAATTCCTTACTCATCAATCGGTCAGTTCCATGCGACAAGGAATCCACGGCTCTGTTTTGCGGTGAGCCAGCCAAGCTTGCATGTAGCTTAAAATGTTTTCCATGTTAGATGCAGGTTGTCATCTTCTAGAAAATTTCAAAAAAACAATATGGCTATAGAGATTTGGGGATGGCACCTACGGGACAGCCCTCTGTACCTCTCCCACGGGGTATGCCCCCCGCAGATCATGTACTCATTTTTTTATTAATTTACTTTTACACTATTTAATAACAATATATACTCAAGACAAAAGCAATCTTGGCTGCGAAAAACAAAGTTACTCAAAATTAGCAATCTTGGCTGCGAAAAACAAAAAATTAGCCAAAAAATAAAAAATAAAAAGCAAGCCAATGTATTAGACATAGAAGTTCAAAATGGCCGCGAGACGAGTTGCTCTTATAATATACATGAATGGTGCATAGAAAATTTATCCGGCAAAAACAATTAGTCGACAACTGATGCATATTAGAACCTCGTGCTAATTCATAATACTCTAATCAATAACAAAAAAAGAATGATGTTTACCGTACTCATAATTTTTGTTCAGGAATATGGCTTGACTAAGAAATTATGCAATTACAAAAAAACCACGATACAAAATTAGACCTTTTTTGTAGCTGCTATTGAACATGTAGCTTGAATTTTTCTCAGACCTTGAAATTTTCCTTTCCCAAAATCATCATTTATCACCTTTTTCAATTGCCAAAATTCTTAATCGCCTCAACCTTTCTTCCCATAAGGATTGGTCCTGCTAAATCCATGACGTTCATCTTTCCGTTTTGTCTTCCTGAATTTGGATGCACTGCTGTCTATGTTGATATTAACCTTTGGAGGGTTAGCAAAACAAAATGAAGCTGCCACTGCCTGTTAAGAAACCAAGGACCAAGAGGCCATAAGCCTGTCAAGAACTCATAAATTCTCATACACCAGATAACAGTAATCCAACTGGTAATAGGATTATAAATTGAAGTATGAAACAAGCAATGCACACTGAATTGATTACTCCAGACTGTTTGAAGCATATATAAATTGTCAGACCAACAGAAACAGCTTTTATCATCCTAACAAGCAAACTAATATATCTAAGGTACTTATGGCAGAAATAACTCTACTACTGGCTTCTTGCAATTAATAAGCTAAATCTCTTTGTGGTACATCCCTTCACAAATATCTGACTATTAAACTACTTGTATGGTAACTTAAAATCATGTAAATCAACATCTCATCTCTAATAATCTTGCAAAAGCAACGGTTACCATACCCTGTCCCCTACCATCCAATTTTATTCTATCTTTCAACCCTATAGTAGAGCAAACCAAATTTACAGAACAGTAGATTGGCATGAAAGGTACACAGACAAGGTTCTGGGATCTGTTAGTAGTGAAGTGGCATCCATACTACCTGAGGTCCGAGTCCAAGAGGCCGCAGGTTCAATTCTCACCTCCCTCCCAAAAAAACAAAAAAACAGGGTAAAAAAACAAGGTTGGCACCTGTAGATCAAGGCGGTGAACATTAAAAATGTCCTTGCTAGAATGTGAATTGTACGCTAATACATATGCTCTATATGCTTCTTTAGCAGACTTGTTCAAATAATAGTTGTTGGCCACTAACTTCTCCTGCACCAATAGCCATAAATCACTTAGGTCCCCACATCAGCCAATAAATAAAAAAATAATGAATCTAATGTTTAAATAAGAAAGTACCAGGTGAGACTGCACATTTGCCAGCTTCTTCTCGGGGAACCCATACTCTTTCAGAGGTACCTTAGCAGCCTGACATTTGAAATAATCCATGTTTACCGAACAAGCTAGTGATTTTTCTCTTGAGAATAAATAAAACAAGACAAAAGTCTAGAAGCTCATAAATTTCTGACTATAATGCTTCCATTGAGGCTTAATGTATTTGATTAGTGTCTCATGGTAGGTTTCTGTTTTATCAAAAATTACAGCACATATTTTATTGAATTTCATCTGCCCAAAAAAAATAATAATAATAATAGCAGCAACAATAATAAAAAGAAAATAATAGAAGATAAATCCGATTCTATGAAGATTAGGTTCCTGGAATACAAGCTTTAGACAATGTTTTTGGATGATTTTTTTCTATATGAACTTAATACTATAAATTGTTGGTGTGCATCAACAAAATTAATATCCCAGTATATCCTATGCAAACCCTGACAAAAGAGAAGTACGACTTTCTGCCTGAGGTTGTAGTACTCATGTTCATTAATGTTACTATATTGTTTTTCTCCTAATCACCTTAAGATGGCTGAGGAACTGCAGCTCTTCTGGTGTCAGAAAAAGCAGGGCGTTTCCTTTCGAACCTTCCCCTCTAGCTGTTCGACCAACTCTATGGACATATTCCTGAAATAGTTAACAGAACATGTCAAACAAATTCTATAAGAACAGCATGACTACTAAATAAGAAAAGTAGAGCATTAAGATAAGATAAGCACCTTCGGTTCATCTGGAGGGTCATATTGGATAATCCAGTCCTAAAACCAAAAGAAAAATACTGCTTCAATCATCGATTTATAAGAGAGAAATAATTTGAAGTGAGATGTACTCCCATAAAACTGGTATTTGCTCTAAATCAAAGCCTTCCCTTTTAAATTTACAAGAATAATCGTCAAGTTAAATGTGCATGTGTCAGTGTGTAGATCGACATGAACTTGAAAAAGCCAAAGAAAAATCCAGCATGCTGCAATACTTGGAATAATGCCAGCCTAATTGTTAGGGAGGTCACCAAGTCAGAAAAACGTAGAACTTCTAGACTGGAGGCCTAAAAACCGCATTTAAGATTTTTGGGATGAACATATCTATAACCACAAACTAAATCACAAGATAAATTCACAAATAATGGAATCCAACTCAACATCCACCATTTCTCTACATAAAACAAAAAGAGAGATTATAATCATGTACTGACATGTGATTGATTTGTGAATTACTTTTGTGAGTTAGTTTGTGAGCAAAGATTTATTCTTCTGGGATAGCGGTGACAGGCTTAGACTTGGCCACAAACTGTAGTAAACATTCAAATAATAAAACAGATCTACACTCCAGCACCACTACTGATTTAAATCTAAGAATAAAGGAGACTTGTTGAACGCTGAAAGCTGAAGCAAGCTCACAATAGTTAAATAAACACCACTTTCACACCAAGTATATATAGCTTATTAGTTATTTTTGAGGATCTCAAATGCCAGTGTGTAGTCTTAAGTTATGTGGTAACATCTAGCATATGTACAAAGGTTCGAGACCATGGAAATGGGAGTTTTTCCCATGGAAACTAAAAAATAAAATACTTGATCTCAAGGTTTAGTTGGAAATCAACATAAACCCAAATTGACATGTCTAGGTTAAGAGTTACTGCCCATTTTTTGTACATAAAATTCTGTTTTTGTTACCATTACATCTTACATTTCACACTAAAGTGTTGATTCTCTTCTTCTCACAAGTTTTTGGCTACATCCCTGTCAAATCAAAAGCTATCAGCCAGAAATCAAAAGACAACATACCACTGAAGGAATATCAAGGCCACGAGCAGCAACATCAGTACATAATAATATGCCCTTTTCTGCTTTGCAGAAGTCAAAGAAGGTTGAGGTTCGCTTCTGCTGCTTTTGTTGTCCATGAATGTCAAAGCAATCCATGTGAATGTATTTCAGAAGTTCTGAGTGAAATTTAACAGAGTTGACTGAAGAAAAGAAAACCATCACTTTCTTCGATTGATGTAGCTTCAGAAACGAATAGAGAACAATAAATCTCTTCGCACATGGTACAACACAATATCCTTGTTCCAGGCCTTCATTTGTGACCTGCAGTAAATCACATCTTGTTATCTTGCTAATTAAGAAATAGTTTATTTGACGCAAAAATTTGATTTCACTATTTTGTTTACCCTCTTCCTTTCATCATCTACACCAACATATACAGGATTTTTCAGGGACAAGCGAGCTAGATCTGCAACCTAAGAAAGAAAATCAATACCTAAAATTATTTTTAAGTTGTTGAGATGATTATATAAATAATAATTATGTAAATCAAATATTTTTAATTAGGATAATATTGGATGCTGAAGACCACAGTTGAGAAATTTACGAGTACAAGATTTGTATATGACATACCTTCTGGGTCTGGGTAGCAGAAAAAAGAGCTGCTTGCCTCTCCTGTATATCAAGTGACAACTTGTTCTTAATTCAAATATATGATGTCAATTCAGCACATGTTCCAACTACCAAATAAACAATGTTCTAAAATGCGGGCTAGGTGCACACCTAGGCAAGGCGGGCGGTCAAACGCATAAAATCGTCTTAGGCATCCAATTATGCATTTAGGCAGTTAGGCGGTCGTTAAGCAGAATTAGGCGGGTCTAGGCGGATCAATTTGAATAAAATATTTTTTAAAATTTTAAAAATAATTTTAACATGATTCTTACAAAACAAATATTTCATTGTTTGTCTAACCTTGTAAGTAACAATAAAAAGTGAGAACAAATCCAAATATGTTTCCAATAGTTAATTTTAAAATACTAAAGATATTTTTATATATATATTATCCACTCTTCTTAAATTTGCTTATTTTTTTTTCTTAAGCATCATAGAATCCTTAAAAACCTTTAATGTTATCATTTGGCATGTATATGTGTTACTAAATTTATTAATTCTATAAAAATTTGTACCTCCTAGAATGACCACAAAATATCCACCTAGTCATCCACATAATCGCCGCCTATAAGGGCAAGACACTAGGCCCTCGACCACCGAGATCCGCATAGCGCCTTTTAGAACATTGCAAATAAAGCAATACTACATCGAGGGATAATATTCTAGATGTTCCCTAAGAGTAGGTAGTACATAAAAAATAATAATGACATGTACTTCTATTTTCATATCAGCCTTTCAATGTTCTTATACATTTACATGTCGCAAGGAAATTATACCTTTGGTAAAATTTTTATAATTTGCTTCATTTCTTCTTCAAAGTTGGCCTCCAATATCCTGTCAGCTTCATCTATAGTCAAACACTGCAAGATCCAATAAATCAATGATAACTTTGGATTAAACAACTAGTGTGAACTTAATTAACTTTACAAGAACTGAATTAGTAGAAAGAGAAAAAAAATATTGATTCCTTATATGAAACAAGTTTGTGTGGTTAAGACTTTTTAGGCTTTGGCAAAAATGGCAAATAGGTCACCAGAGTTAGCACATTTTCCGGTTCAAGTCTCTGATCTTTAGAACTTCAAAATCAAGTCACTGAACTCTTTAAAAAATCAATTTTGCACTGAACTGTTAGATTTTAACAGCCGTTAAATAACAATGACATGGGACAGTCAGGACAATAATGTATTGATATAAGAGCAGAAATAACAATTAGAAGCCAAGCTGTCAAAGAAATAAAATATTAAATGGCATCACAGTTGGCAAATTGGGTAAACTAAAAACTAAATTTTGTTGCTTCAAAATTTAAAATGAGAATGCATAAAATGTTTTTTTATAAATATATAAAGTTTAAATTAATATTAAATAAAAATCAATCAAAACTTATGAACATACAAAAAAATTAGAATACAGATCACATTTTAATAAATATAAACAAAATTAGTAATTAAAAAAAACTAAAAAAAAAGATACTGTTATCTTCTATACCATCAGCCTATGCCATCATTAGACATTACTGTGGGCAACCACATGGATTCCTCCAAATACTACCAGATTATAAAGAGAAATAAAATAATCTTATAGTTAACAGAAACCTTAGAACTTACGAACAGATTCTAAACATCATCACCCAAAATCTAAAAATATGGTGTCACTACAAGATTTCATCTGCAGATCGACCATTTTCTTTTTGACTAGTGTTGGATCTATTACAGGTATGGTTTCTCTGATCAACCGCTGATGGTGAATCTCAAGTGGGATTTGATTTTGGATTTCTCTGGCATACCATTTGTACTTGACACACTATTGTCGCCCTCACTGGATGTTTTCCGTTGCTGGCAAGTGACAAGGTTTGTGCTCTGATTCCTCTTGCCGCTTGTGTTTCAGTTTGCTGTTTTGGTCTACTGGTAACCAGCCGGTGAAGTGATATGTTTTTGGTTCATTTCAAGCATCAACAGTGTCTGTATGTGTGTGATGATGGGGGTTGTGGTCAGAAAGAGGATTGAATGGTGGTTGTGGTGTGAGACAATGGCAGTGATGGTGAGTGAACATGAAGAAGATGAAGACACAAAGAAGATGGAGATTTGTGTGCTTGTGTGTTTAAGCTTTGTTAATTTTTTTTTTTTTGTCAATATTCATTTTATTTAATTTGTTAATATTTAAAATTATTTCAACGACTTAAAAGACATTTTTCTAAAATTTAGTGACTCGATCCAAAAAAGCTGCCAATTCAGTGGCCAATTACCCATTTTATGGATAAAAATATATTAAAATAATGCAAGACAACATATTTCAGTATGGAGGCATAGCAACCACCTATCCTATAAAAGTTAAGTACTTTTGAAGTGGGGTGAGAAAACCTAAGATCATTAAAGGATCGAGATCATTATCAGATATACCTTTAGACGATTGTATATAAAACCCTTGGTGTTTTGAAGATGATCAAGAAGTCGGCCAGGTGTTGCCACCAATAAATTTACCCCTTTAGCGAGGCGCTCCGCCTCACCCCTTCGTGCTGAACCACCAATGACTAGTCCATGAGTCTGCGAGTGATACTTGAGAAGCTCCTTTGCAACTTCATGTGTCTATATAATTTTAACATGACATTGCTTAGGAGGTTATGTAAACTGTCATATCAATATTAAAATTATATAGTAGTCCAGCATCATGAAAAATCAGTCATTTTTTAACAAGGTGCCAGACTTGGAACATATGCTGCAAGTATACAAGATAACAAACTTCTATAGTTCCTCTTTTTGTTAGAGGTTTCTACAATTCAACTCTTTTGACTCTTCGACAGAACAACACCAGACAAAAGGACCTTTCATCCAAAAGCAACACCAAATCTTTCATCCAAAAAATAATAACAACAATTAGAATCAACATCACAAGGCTAAAACCAGGAAAGAAAATAAAAAAGAGGAAATCATGCACCTTCATAAATAATCACGAAGTTGGTCAAAATTTGAAATAGCTCGTATCTTTTTTTAATTAAACATTCATGTCTCTCTCTTTCCCCAATAATAACCTATTCAAGTAATGCAATGAGAATATAATGTACTTAAGTTCAAAATGTTAATAACTAAAAAATAATAATCTACCCAAAAAATAATAATTTCTTATCCAGTGCTGTGAACGGGCTCATAAACTAGTTTCAATCAATTCCCATAAGACTGCTTCTAACAAGATAGTATTTCAATGGGTAACAACTCTACAACAAGGAATCAAATTTGGGGGGAAGCGAGAGAGTAAATGGTGAAAGTAATATGCCCTCAAGCCAATTACGTTAGACATTATGGAGTATTTATTTTGTAATCTTATTCATTTATTAATAAAAGAATTTTTTATTCAAAGGCGTTTATTTATATGTTTAAGTTGTTAAATATATTAACCCATAGTTTAGAGTTATATTTTAGGATCATGATGAGATCATGCTAATGAGATCTAAAATATGTTAACTCGAAACTAAAAATGTTCCTAATCATAGGATCACTAATATCCCTCATGATGTAGAATAAGTATAATTAATATAATTAATTATATTTAATGAATTAAAGTGTTTAATTCGTATAAATAAAATTAGAATAGTTCTAATTTAATTTATTTCTACAACCGACTTGATATTAAACCTAAAGGGTCACACCATAAAAGGGAAATAATAAATTATGAAGATATTGGGAAATAATAATAATTAAGTAATTTAATTTGAATCATGGTGGAATAAATTAAATAGCTTAATATTTATAATTTAGTATTTTAGAAATACTAATTATAAATAAATAAGAATTATTCTTATATTATTATTATTTAATAAATAATCCAATTCCTAAGTAGTCTAGGAATTAGATTAAAAAGTGGTGTTATTATTTAATAATAAAGAATCCAATTTCTAAATGGTTTAGGAATTAGATAATGGAGTTTTATTATTATTTAATAAATAACCAATTCCTAAATGGTTTAGGAATTAGTTTAAGGGTTGTCTATATAAGGAGACTTATAATAGATTAAACCCTAATAGTCATAATAACTAGTAGCCTCCATAATATTTGTCACCATAAATATTGTGAGAGAAATCCAATATTCTTCATAATCAAAATTCTCTAGTGGATCACCTTTAGAGTACTACACACTTGAGTAGTAAACGTTGGATCCAGTGGAACAATCAAGAACGTGGAATAAATTGCAAGACGGATTAAGGTGATCGATTGGAGCGTGAAGGATAAAGATTGCGGTGTTAATTCGTGCGTAAAGATTCTACATCAACGTCGTCGAATTTACAACGGTATAATTTTAATCCTTCCTCAATTAATAATATTGTATAAGGTAATTCCTGAGATTGCAGAAAAATTTTAAATTGCTATTTTTATGCTTCCGCTTCGTTGTCTACAAACATGGCATTAACCAATTAAAACCTATAAAATGGTATATCACAAGGCAACAAACAAGACGAAACTCCAAGACAAATTCCAAAAAATTATCCCAGGCTGCTTCAAACAAGATATCGTTAACAAGCCTAAATATAACATAACATCACATTTTTACGCATTAAATCTGCAGGTCTTCCAAGTCATATCACCTTAAATCAAATTCATGTATGAACAATATTGGTAAAGGCTATATTGCCAGCAAAAGTGTTAATAGTGATCAAGCATATTCTACTCTTCAAGAAGCCATAGTATGAATGAGGATTTCAAAATTCACTACCTTTAACTGTAACTACTCAGAACATAATACTTTTGAACACTTCAATCGAATGTATACCTGTATGGCCAGTTCCCTGGTTGGGCAGATAACAATAACACCAGTCCCATTCCGGGGAGCAAAATGAAGTTGATACAACAATTCAACAGCTGGTACCAGAAATGCAAGGGTCTTCCCAGAACCAGTCCTTGCAGCACCCAGAACATCTTTGCCTTCCATAAGAAGTGGAATAGATCTGGCTTGTATCTGAAATTGTATATAATTACTTAAGGAATACAACTCCATGTGCAAGAGGTACAATGATGCATGGAAATAGAATAGCACCACTAACATTAAATTAACTGAAAAATTTCTTGCTAGCCAATACTACAGAACATAGATATTCAACAATCTAAACAGAAACAAGCGGATTACAAGCAATAAACACATTATGTCATCCTCTTTTCTCCTCTTCTTCTTTCTATTATCTTCAGCTCATTATCTTTTTGTTTAAAGGCATCACCTATACATGCCTTCTATGACATTTGAGTCATAGAAGCAACCCGTGAAAGCTCTGTCAGCTCTTATCTGATATCAGTCATTGAAGTTTCAACTTATTGACGAGCTGTAGCCGATTTATAGTCTCGGTATGGACTAAAACGATTTTTATAGCTTCTGTCAAACTCCATAGAGATAAAGGAGAAAGAAAGAAAAAACTAAAGAGAGAAAAAAAAGTTTTTAATTCATCATCTAATGTATTTTTCATACAAGAGACCACAATATATAAGCACAACTACATCATCTCAATCTAAAAAATCCTAGCCCTTCATTCCCAACTAATCCTAACCCTTTGTTTTATACTTCTAATGAATAATTATATTATTTCTACCATTATATCATTACATGAGCCCAACTTCTCTTATGAGACATACACTGCATATATATGCACAAACACCTCTTCAACATGCACACACAAGATTATGTGTTATTTACTGAATGAATATCGAACATAAGGAATAACTGGTATACAAGTGAAATTACAAATCTATCGTATCATAATGCAAAACAAAGGGACTTCATAATAAATAGCAAATAAGCATAACGTTGTGCCAGACTTATTCTAACATTTTGGTCAAGTGTTTGTGACTTCGTGTATTTTCTTTCTTTTGTTGTCATGTCTTGTTGGGTTAAGTCTATAAAGAGCTGAGAGTTTTAATAGTTGAGCAGACTATTGAAAGAATTGACTTATGATTGTGAGAAATAATTTCTCGAACTTTTTCTCTCTCTCTAGATTCTCTATCCTTTCTCGTCTCTTTCTTCTCATTATCATATCATGTTTGCTGAATATCTCTGTTTCTCATCTAATTTATGTTCTCTTCTCATCTAAATCTCTAATTCTACCAATCTAGGTCAAGATCAAACACCATGATCCTGACAAGCTACTTATAACTTATAAGTAAGTTTGGCATACTTATAAAAGCATGTTTGGGAACAACTAACAAGTTGGTCGAACTTATAATGTTTTTCCAACTAGTTGCCAAACAGGCATTACAGGGTTAATTTTGTCACCAATCAAAACACGATAAGAATTTATATCAAATACACATAACTTGAGAAGAAGAAAATTTTGTGTTCTTATCTCTCATACCTCAGTAGTATACTGGAAACCCATCTCTTTAATAGCTTTCATGGTAGGTTCGGACAAACTCATGGACTCAAAAGTCACAGTACTCATAATTCCACTTTCACTCTTCTTCTTCTTCTTTTTAATCTTCTTCTCCACTTCGTCCTCATCCTGTTCGTTTTCTCTCACCTCAACGTCATTTTCTTCATCTCTATCTCTCTTCAACTCATTTTCTTCACCACTATTCGATTGATTTTCATTTGCTTCAACTTGCTCCTCCAGATGAGCCGACTCTATTGAAGCTTTATCTTTTTTGGTCTTATCTCTCTTTCTCTTTCGTTTCTTCTTCATCGTTTCATCGTGAGTTTTAGGGTTAAAATTGGTGCTTCTCTCCGCCATGGCCGCCTCCACCTGTTTGCTCTCTGGTTTTCTCACAGAGAAGATTCGAAACGGAGCTTTGGGGTTTATAGGGTTTTGCTTACGATTTAAACCTAAAACTAATCCGGTTCGGGTACAATCGCGAGATCCGTTAATTAAAAACTAGTTTACGGGTCGTTTTAATATCGTGAACCATAGTTTTTAAAATCGAGTGGGCATCGAATCTCTGAATCTGTTTAAGTCTGTGGTTCAACTATTTAGCAATTCAACTGATTGAGTCAATAGTTCAAATATTTGAACTAAAATTTATTATTATATATGTAAAATTAATTTTATATACTTAAATTTTAGTTTACTCTACCGAAATAAAATTATAATTATATTTTAAATACATAAATAAGCCTAATAACTAACTTTTTAAAATTATTTACTATGAAAATTAATTAGTACAATAATTAATAAAATAAGATAAAATAATTTAAACTATTACCATTCACTTATATTAAAAAATTTATGTTTCAAACTTTAGTTCTTATTTTTAATGAATATATAGTGGTGTTAATAAATTAATTACATGTTTAATTTTGTTATAAACTAAAAAATATTAATTAAAATTTTAAAAAAATTATTTTTATCATTAAAAAATTTGGTGACTTTAGTAATATTGTTGTCAACAAAACAAATAGTTTGTTAAACACTTCTTATTGAATCAACTATCAAAGTTGCACCGCTGATGGCTTCATTAGATGTTCTGGGAGATTCAGCGAGTGTATTTTCTTCAATAGGCTCCATCACGAACTTAGCTTCGTCTTCTTAAATCAAAGATTCAAAATAATCAACCATCTGATGAACTTCACTTGGGGTAGCATTAAAGTCGGCAAGAGTAACAGATTCAGCAAACTTCTGTACCAGACTCTCTACTTTATCATCTTGTACTAAGTACTCCCAGTAGTTGGCAATTTTTATTGCTACTATATTGAGAGACATCGATTCAGCAGCACCCGACTCTTCACTTTCAGCAGGGGTCACTAGACTCCTTGTATTCTTCAGTTTTACTTTCATTTTAATCCTTTTTAGTTTGGGGGTTGGTGTTGAAATCTCAGATTGGGTGACCCTCTCAGCAAGGACCACCGTTTCAGCGGCACCTTGTGTATCAACAGCAGTAGAGGCTTCAACTGGCGGTGTTACAGTTTCGACAGGAGTTTCAGTATGCTTTCTTTTGTTTGTTACAGGTTTCTTTGCCTTGGGAGTATCTGGAATCCCTTGAGCCTTCCTTTCAGCAGCCACTAAGCAATTTCAACAAGGTTTCACAAATTAGTGAGCATTATTGAAGTGATAACCTGCAGCATGCGGCTGCATGCATGTAATGATGGTTTTTCATTTAATGAAGAGAGAGAGTGTCCAATAACTGCCAAAATTACAACGGTAGAGAAGATGAAATGTTTCAGATTCTTCCCAAATTTCTTCGAAGTGTTAAGAAACAAAGTCCTTACTTAATTGTTATGCAAGGTTCCTTCAGCAGATCTTGAAATTTGGCTAAGTGTTAAACATCAGCAGGGGTTGGATTGTGATACATTTGTTAGGAATTATATGCATTTGATGATGATGTATAAACTTAGAATTGTTAAATTTGTAATTGTACAAGTATCTGCATTAGTGCACTATGAGAAACTACTATCAGAGACTACAAGGAATGCATTTGGAGAGTTCAACAAAAGTCAAAGTTGGTCAAGCAAAATTAGCCTCATCGGAGACTAAGTTTTTGTTCATCGGAGACTAAGATTTTGTTCATCAGAGACTAAGCTTTTGTTTATCCACCAAAGACTAAGTGTTTGTTCATCAGAGACTAAGGGAAAGGCTCTTTATTATATTGAAGTAGCCTTGAGAAGATTTGATCGTCGCTAAAGTTATTTGGCTAACGCCAAACTCAACATTACTCAACGCCAAAGTCATTTTGACATGGCCAAAGTCATTTTCCTATCGCCAAAGTTGTTGGGAAAATCAACAACAACGTCAAACTCAAAATGACTATCGCCAAAGTCGTCGGACAAATCATCAATATCGCTAAACTCAAAATGATTATCACCAAAGTCATCGGAAAATTCTCTATTGTTGAAATCAAGGAAGCTCATCAGGGGATAAATATTCATTGATGAACAAAATTGGCCGTAAGGGGATAAATACCCACTGATGAACAAAACAATCTATCAGTGGATAAAATGATTAGAGACCAAAAATGACATATGCGATGACACATGACTGAGTTCACAAATCCACTAACTCAAGTTTAAAGGCGGTGGAATTAAAATAAAGATGGTGGTCCAATAAGGAGAGATTGACTACCAAAGAACCTTCAAGGAGATAAGTTATACACTACAAGTGTGAACACTGATATGGAGATAAGTCATACTTATACACAGGCATGCGTATAAAATTACAAATATGAAAACTGCAGTTGTAGCTTATAGAAACTTGAAAAGTAAAATATGAAAGTTGGTCCAATCAAAAACCAGGAAGCTCATATAGATAAATTATTCACTATAGAGATAACTTATCATGGGAACTCCAAGAGAAAAATAAGAGAGCTAGTGTGCTGATACACCAGAGATGTTGTTATGCAAAAAAAAGTTATGTGACAGAGCTGCAATTATTAAAGAATATCAGAGATATTTTTGAAGGCAACTCACTGAAGAAGCTTGGAGAACAAGGGAGCTATGTCTATAAATAGAGACATGGAGCAACTGAGATAATACGAAAATAACACAGATACAACAACATATCACTGAGATACACAAAAACACTAATACACATATTATCTCAAATCATATCGCAACTATAATAAACTTACAGAGAGAGAGAAACAAGTTTTCATAACTTGAGAGATGCTAGAAATCATATTCTAAAGTGTAGCTCTTATTTTCAACAAAGTTGTTAGATGCTGGTCATTCACACCAGTGAGCTTTTGTAATATTTCATTGATTTATAAAAGTTCAGAAACACTTGCAATATATTGTATTGTTTCAATTCCGCAACTTTTAATACAGTATATTCACTAAACTCACAAAGTTCAAAAGAATTTTGTGGTTTGTATTCAACCCCTCATTCTACAAACCATCTTGTGGGACAAACAATTGGTATCAGAGCCTATTGATTAAAACACTAATCAATATATCAAAAAGATGGGACAGAAGGATGACAATGTCAAAATTTCAATGCTCAAGAGGGAAGAGTACTTCTTATAAAAGAGAAGAATGTTCTTGCATTTGGAATCAACTAATTCCCAATATGCTGACATCCTTAAGGAAGGACCTGTCATTTTCACAAAAGTTATGCCACAAGGTATTATTGATGGCATTCCAACCCAAGAGACATTTGTACCTAAAAAGCCAAATGAGCTCTCCAATGAAGAAAAAGAGGAAGTCCTAAAAGTTCCTTTATGATAGGTTGAACAATGATATGTTCAATAGTGTCATCAACTGCCAAAGTTCAAAGGAGATATGAGAAACTATTCAAGTACTATGTGAAGGAACTAAAGAAGTTAGGGCCAACAAAATATCATTACTCATTCAACAATATGAGTATTTTACTGCCAAATCTAGAGAATCTATTGCTCAACTATATGATAGATTCAATAGACTCATCAATGATCTTAGATTACATGGGAAACTCTATAAGAATATAGACACAAATATTAAATTCATAAGGTCACTTCCACAATCTTGGAATGCCAAGACAACTGTTGTAAGGGAAGCTAAGGACATGAATACCATGTCCTTGGACAAGCTCTATGGAAAACTCAAAACTTATAACTTTGAAGTGAAACAGAGAAGCATGCTAAATCCTGATTTCAAGAAAGAGAAGTTTGTTGCATTTACAGTAGAGACAAGTAATATGAAGCTTGATGGGAAAAGAGTTCTCATTAAGGAATCAGATTCTGATAAAGAAGCTAAAGATACGGAGGTAGAGGAAGAACTCTGAACACCTGAAGATTTAGGAGTCATTGATGAAGTTCTAGCTCTAATAGCTAGAAAATTCAAAAACTTAAATTTGCCAGGAGAAAGCCTGGATTCAACAATGTCTTTTCATCTAAGAAAGAAAGTCAATCTGACAAGGTTGACAGATCTAAGTTCAAGTGCTTCAACTGTGATTCTTTTGGACACTTTGCTAGTGAGTGCATGAATCCTAAGTCTGACAAAAAAACAAGGGGGCCTAGGGATGCTACAAGAGATGAGGATTACTATAAAAAGAAATACTATGATCTCCTCAACAGCAGTAAGGGCAAAGGAAAGACACTAATCACAGAAGGCAAGGATTGGGCTGATTGAGAATCAGAGGATGAAGAATATGTCAACATGGCACTAATTGCCAACTCTTCTGATAGCAGTGACACTTTTGGAAGTCCAAATTTCAAGAACTGCCAGGTAACTGACTTGACTATTTCTTCTACTATGCAATTATCTGATTGCCAAAAAAACTTAACTGACATGTGTAAAGAAATGTACCATTTAAAAGGAACACTTAGATGCTCAATAAAAGAAAATGCTAGACTCATAGACTCCATTGAACTATTAAAGAATAGAAATTCCTTCTTAGAGTCTGAGCTAGGTGTTCTTGAACAAGTCAGGAAAGAGTGCAAAAGACACTAGATGATCTTGCTTATGCTAAACAAATAGAAGAATGACTAAGAACACAAATTAAAAAAGAGCAGGACATCATAAAAAAATGGACCAACTCCTCTAAAATAGTTAAGGAGACAATAGAAAAATATAGCAACAGTCAAAATAAAGGGCTAGGCAATAATAATAAGGTCCAAGGAAAGTAGCCAGTGATTGAGGAATTGCTAGCGCAAGTAAAAGTACTCTAGTAACTATTGCTCCCACCTTTAAAAAGATAAACTTTGTTAAGGCAAGAGCTACTAAGGAAAAATCTAAGGAGACTGTGCTAGAACAAGGAGTTAGTGAGCTGGAAAAGAAATTAAATGACTTCAGGGCCAAAAGCTCTAATCTAAGGCTCACTCACTCATCAGAGGTTAAGCTGAAAAATAATAGGAATGGTAAAAAGGGAATTAAAAAATATACTAATTATACTCATGTTATTAATGTACCTAGGAAACATTGCTGGAAATGTAAAAATCCCAACCACCTTGCTTATAACTGTAAAAATATACCTAGGAACATGTATGCTAGAAACTTACCCTCTGATAAAAGGAAAAAGTTAACTATTAAGAACCACTCAAATGTTCAAAAGGTTAAAAACTGTTATCTGAAATATCCTCTAAAGTTAAGCAAAAATCTGATGCACCTAAGGCTAAGAAGAAAGTTATTTCTTCTAAGTAGTGGGTGGAAAAGAAAGATAAAACTAAAAATCCCTTAAAAACTGCTAATTTAAACTTTAAAAATGCCAATGGACCCAAGCACGTCTAGGTTCCTAAATTAACTTAGCTGTTTATTGTGTGCAAGGTATAAAAAAATAGATTTGGTTCTTGGATAGTGGTTGTTCAAGATACATGACTGGAGACAAGACCTTGCTAACACAATATGAGGAGAAAGCTGGCCTAGGTGTTTCTTTTGGAGATGACAGCAAAGGATATACCTTGGGATATGACAAAGTCACAAATAGAAATGTCATCTTGGAGGATGTAGCACTAGTTGATGGTCTTAAGCACAACTTGCTTAGCATCAGCCAACTGTGTGACAGAGGTTACAATGTTGCTTTCAAAGATGAACATTGCTTGATAAGTGATAGTAGGGATGGAAAAATAGCTCTATCTGGAGTTAGGAAAGGTAACCTCTACATAGCTGACTTTGGTTCATCAAGTAACAATCAGTCCATATGTTTTTCCTGTAAAACATCAGTGGATAAAAGTTGACTATGACATAAGAAGCTTTCTCATCTCAATTTCAAGACAATCAACACTTTGATGAAGAAAGAATTAGTGACAGGTCTTTCGTAATTGGAATTCAATCAAGATGGTCTATGTGGAGCTTGTAAAAAAGGGAAGCAAAAGAAGACTTCCTTTAGAAGTAAGGAGATATCATCAATTATCTGTCCAATACAACTAATTCATATGGATTTATTTGGACTTGTCAACATAATGTCTATCTCAAAAAAAGGTATTCTCTGGTGATAGTTGATGATTTCACCAGATTCATATGGGTAAAATTTCAACATATAAAAAATGAAGCAGCTTAGTTGGTGATTGATCACATCAAGAAAGTGAAAACTGAATCTAGGCTGACTGTCAAAGTTCTAAGAACTGATAATGGAACAGAATTCAAGAACTCCAAAGTTGAATGTTTCTGTGTGGACAAAGGAATATCTCACACATTTTCTACTCCAAGAACCCCTTAACAGAATGGAATAGTTGAGTGGAAAAACAAAACTCTTATTGAAGTTGCTAGAACAATGCTTGAAGAAGTCAAACTGCCTACCTATCTTTGGGCTGAAGAAATTTCAACTGCATACTTCACTCAAAATAGGACATTGATCAACAAAGCTCACAACAAGACTCCTTATGAGCTTATGACAAACAAGAAACCTAATGTCAAATTTCTACATGTATTTGGTGGCAAATGCTTTGTACTAAAAAGTCAAGGTGAGAACTTAGGAAAATTTGAACCCAAAGCTAATGAAGCAATTTCTCTAGGTTACTCTCTAACAAGCAAAGAATACAAGGTCTACAACCTTAGGCTGAACATTGTAATGGAATCTATTCATGTTGCATTTGATGATAAGAAAATAATAGGAATGTAAGATGAAGGAATGCATGAAGTTCTAAGGTTTGAAAATGAAGATGAGACAAAAAATGGTGAAACTGACTCATTAGTTGATGAAGCTGAACCCCAAGAAGACACTCCACCAGTAGATATCCCTTTAACCACTGAGGGGGAGCAGTTAGTGGAGAATGAATCAGAGGATATCTAAACTCCAATCTAGAAATATCCACTGATTTAGGGAAAGCTTCACATGAAGTTGAAAGCACTACACACCATGGAGGACTCGAAACAAATGAAGCTTCTTCTTCAAGAAATTTACCTCCACAAATAAGATGGGCAAGAGATCATCCTATGGAGCAAATTATAGGAGATCCATCTAAAGGTTTGTCAACAAGAAGTGCTACTGAGAATGAATGTCTATACCTCAACTTTCTATCCAAGATTAAACCTAAAAAGGCTGAGGAAGCATTACAAGATTCTGGTTGGTTAATTGCTATGCAAGATGAACTCAATCAGTTTGTGATAAACAAAGTCTAAAGACTAGTACTAAAACCAAAGAATAAATTAATCATTGGTACTAAATGGATCTTCAAAAACAAGTTGGATGAAGATGGTACAGTGACAAGGAATAAGGCCAAACTAGTTGCACAAGGTTATTCACAAAAAGAAAGGATTGACTATGATGAAACCTTTGCACCAGTAGCAAGATTGGAAGCAATCAAGATATTCCTTGCCTATGTTGTTCATGCAAATTTCAAAAGTACCTGATGGATGTAAAAAGTGCATTTCTGAATGGAAAAATACAAGAAGAGGTGTATGTCTAGCAACCTCTTGGTTTTGAAGATCAGAAATTTCTCAAACATATTTACAGGTTAGACAAAGCACTCTATGGACTTAAACAAGCACTAAGAGCATGGTATGATACTCTATCTCAGTTTTTAATTGAAAATAAATTCACTAGAGGTATCATAGATAAAATTTTATTTCATAGAAAATATGTTGGTGATTTAATATTTGTTCAAGTCTCTGTTGATGATATTATCTTTGGTTCTACTAAAGAGAGCTTATGCTCTAAGTTTTCTAAGCTTATGCAAATTAAATATGAGATGAGCATGATGGGAGAATTAACTTTCTTTTTGGGTTTACAGGTTAAACAAAGCACTAATGGAATTTTCATTAGTCAAACAAAATATTTAAATGACCTTTTAAAGAAATTTAATTTATAAGATGTTGCAACTGCTAAAACTCTGTTGGAGCAAAATATGCTCAAGTGTTTGTAGAAAGGAGGGGTTGAATACAAACACTACAAACTTTTTGCTCTTTTTAAAACTTGTTAGCACCAGCTGGAATAACTACAATCACCAGAAAAACATAAATGAAATTAAAATGAACACACAAACATTCAAGTTAAAATACTTGTATTAAAACTTGGGTGTTTTTTTGGAAATCTGTTTAATCACAAACGTGATTAATCAGTTACAAATTCTGTAAAGAGTTACAACTTCTCTGTAATAAAATTATAGTTTCTTTTTCCACACTCACTAGCTACTAATTTCTTTGAATATATATCTGCAAATCTATTACAAAGCTTCCTTCTAGTGTTTGTTGTGTGGCTTCTTGTTTCTTGGCTTAGTTTTCCATGTTACAACTCTTACTGTATGTATAGCAGATTAGTTGGGGAACCCACATGCCAGACATGCTTCAAGTTTCAACATAGTCGTAGTTCTATCACATTAATGTCCTTTAGGAGTGGTGTGTCATACTGTTGTTTGCTTTTGTTGCTTCTTTTTCATCCCCTGATCTGCATGTAATTAATGCTCGAGAGATGTTATTGGTTAACCAAACTTCAAGGAATATTTTTCTAGTTATACCCCTTGCTTCCGTGCCAAGTATCAATGATTTGCATGTAAGTCCTGATGATGTGTAAATTAGGTCATAACGATCCACTGATGTCAAGCCCTGATAGAGACTTGATCAGTGCTTCTGGATCCACTGATGTCAAGTTACTGATGACAACTTGATCAGTGTTTCATTATCCACCAATGTCAACCCCTGATGGAGAGGCTTGATCAGTGCTTCATTTATTCACTGATGTCAAGCCCTGATGGAGGCTTGATCAATGCTTCCTTTATCTACTGATGTTATGACATGCTTGTTATCCACCGAAGGGTTCTACTGACGAGTGATCTTTTGTCATCGCCAAACTTTTTGGGAAATTCTAAGTCATTGCCAAACTCGTCGGGCAAGTTAATTCATCGCCAAACTCGTCGTTAGTGGATAAAAATGACTATCGCCAAAGTCACTTTTTACCCATCGCCAAACTTGTTGTCAGTGGATAGAAATGACTGTTGCCAAACTCATCGCGAGATAAGCTATCGCCAAAGTCATGTTTAGCCATCGCCAAACTCAGCGGGAGGTATGTTGTCGCCAAAGTCTGGACACAAGAGTGTTTCCCCTGATGGGTTCCCCTGACGGGTTCCCCTGATGAGGTCATGCCCCGATGCCTTCCCTTGACGACTTCCCCTGACTAGGTCATCCCCTGATGAGTTCCCCTAACAGCTTTCCCTAACGAGGTCATTTGCCTGACAAGTTCCTCTGATGGCTTCCCTTGACGAAGTCATCACCTAACGGGTTCCCCTGATGGTTTCCCCTGACGAAGTCATCGCATGACGGGTTCCCCTGATGGTGTCATCACCTTGATACAGTATTTTTAGGCTTCCCCTGATGAGTTCTTCTTACCGATGCCTCTTAAAAATACTTCTCCTTTTGATCATCGATACTTTGTTAGCTTTTCCTGGAATGTCTGTTGTGCGGAATATTTATCTTTTTAAGTACCAACAGCCATTCCTTGACACTGTCAAGTCCATTTAAGTAAACACTGATAACTCGCCCAGTGCAGTGTAGTTCATCCCCTGATGACTAAGTCGACCATCAGTGGATGCAAAAACTCATGCAAATATACTAAGGTTTATAGAATACCTTGAGCATTTATAGTTGCACATTTATTCTCTAAACATCATCATTTATATCTAACAATCTCCCCCTATTTATGTTTATCAGTTTGATAACCATAAATCTAACTAATGTACTGATCATGATGTCAAAACCCAAAATTACAAAATTAAAGACATTAAAGAATAAATGTATTTGTATAAATACAAAGAATAAATAAGTACAAATTTATTACTTTCTATATAAGCAAGTTTTTGTTCTTCTTGTTGCTCCTCCTCCACAGCCTTCTCCTTTTGAAGTTGTTTTCCATCTAATGTCCTTGGCCTTTTAGAGTAGGAACAGAAGTCACATCCACTGATGGTTGATTCAACAACAACCCCTGACAATGACTTTGAAGATTTCTCCCCTTTTGAAGAACAAAGAAGATTTCTCCTCCTTTGTGGGATTTCTCCCCCTTTTTGGCATCATCATCAATGGAAGTTGAGAATTGGAATGTGACTGGAGGAACTTATTTTCTCTATATTCTTTACTTACAAGGATCTCATCCTTATTTCCCACAACCTCTCCTTTTTTTATGCCTTCTAAGACATCACTCTTTTCCTCTCCTTTTTCATTGCCTTCTAAGGCAGTATGCTCATTCTCTCCTTTTGTCAAGGTCCTCTCAATGGATTGACCTTGCCTCTTTTCTCTAAGTATTCTCTTAGCCTCACTCAAAGTTGTCCTAATTGAGCTCCTATGGGCTGCATTATCAACAAATGTGGACAAAATAAGTAATGTATCTGCTATCATTGTGTCCACATAAGTGATTTGAGCAGATGTGGAGTGGAAGAGATATTTGTATGTACTAAAGGAAAAGTATAGGTATTTATTGAAGTAGTATTTAATTAACTGAGTATTGGCTCCTCAAAGATGTGAAAATTTAGAGGATCTGATGTCATAACACTTAGAGATTGTGTCATAACATCTGAAGAATGTTGAGACAAAGCAAAAGATATATAGAGGTATAGAAGAGAGTTTTGGCTGAATCATTGAGTAAAGAAGTGATTCATCAAGTGAAGTTGTGTGTGCACTCACTATGTAAGATATCTGCAAGTGGCTCTCAGAGACCCTGATGTTGATTTCATTAGAGGCTATGGTCAGTGTATGTGCCTCACTCAACTATGTCCCTGGTTGGGGACTGTATTCAATAATTGAATCCTTTTAGGAGGAAACAATTAGTGATGAGTGTATTTTCTTATTAAGGTTAGTATCCTTTTTGGAGGATACTGCCTGGTTTGGTTTAGGGTTAACACTCATGGCTGTCATCATCTTCTTCTTCTTTCTCTTCAAGCCAATCACTTCTCTCACCTTGCTCCCCCTCAATAGATGAGGTTACTTCAGAGAGTTTTATATTAGTACCATCAGTCTTTTGATAGATTGAGGGTTGGGTTATTGAGAGTGGTTGTGTGGAAATTGATAATACTACTTGGGTAGGCAAAGAAGTGGTTATATACACACACACACACACACACACACACATATGTACATAAACATATAATCATGTATCAGTAACATTATCAGGAAATTATAAGATGAGTTAGAAATACCAGCACTTAAGCACTTGACAGATTGAACTCCGAACAATTTTTCTGGCATGACTGTAGCAAGTTGATCAAGCATCATCTTGTATAATTCACCATTCCCAGCTCCCCTACTAGATTGACAAAACTGGCTTCATCAAGAGCTTTGGTGAAGATATCTGTCAGCTGCTTGTTGGTTGGTAAAAAGTGTAGTTCAATGGTGCCATTCATGACATGTTCCTTGATAAAGTGATACCTGATTTCTATATGTTTAGTTCTGGAATGTTGTACAGGATTTTCAGCAATTGCAATGACACTTGTATTATCACACAAAATTGGAATTTTGTTGAAATTTAGGCCATAGTCCAATAACTGATTTTTCATCCATTGGATTTGTGCACAACAACTTCCAGCTGCAATGTATTCAGCTTCAGCAGTAGATGTTGATACTGAGTGCTGCTTTTTGCTGAACTAAGATACAAGCCTTCCTTCTAGAAATTGACAGCTTCCTGTTGTACTCTTTATGTCAATTCTGCATCCTCCAAAGTCAGCATCAGAATACCCTAGTAATTCAAATCCAGACTCCTTTAGATACCAAATTCCCAACTTTGTAGTGCCCTTGATATACCTCAAGATTCTTTTCACTGCAATTAGATGAGACTCTCTTGGATCAGCTTGATACCTTGCACAAAGACATGTTGCAAACATGATGTCAGGCCTACTTGTTGTTAAAAGAATATTCAGATATCTCAAGGGTATTCCAAATCTTGGAATTTGGTATCGTAGAGATTTTGGATTTGATCTAATAGGCTATTCAAATGCAGATTATACAAGTTGCAAATTAGATAGGAAAAGCACAATATGAAGTTGTCAATTTCTTGGAAGTAATCTAGTGTCATGGTTTAGCAAGAAACAACATTTTGTGTCAACCTCAACAACTGAAGCAGAATACATTGCTGTTGGGAGTTGTTGTGCTCAAATATTATGGATGAAAAATCATCTAATGGACTATGGTATGGTATATAATCAAATTCCTATATATTCTGACAACACCAGTGCTATTTCCATTATAGAAAATCCTGTGCAACACTCTAGAACAAATCATATAGACAACAGGTATCACTTCATCAGGGAACATGTGATGAATGGTACAATGGAACTTTATTTTGTTTCAACAGAGAAGCAACTTGCAGACATATTCACCAAACCATTGGATGAAGCCACCTTTAACAGGTTGGTAAGTGGATTAAGAATGCCCAACCTTGGTGAATAAATTCTTTGAAAATATTGTGCAAAACTGATAAGTTGCAGCAGTAGTTAATTATTTTCTGATGACTTAGTTATTAGAGACTAATTAACAGCTGGATGAAGCAGTTGAAATTTCTAAAATTTCCCGAGCGCGACAATCTTTTGACAAAATTAATTGTTCATAAAGATAATAACACTATGAAGCATTAGTCAATAATTGTTCTTATTAAAGGATAATTATTAACTGATGATAATGCATGATGTTTAATATTCTTCATCTATTTAAGGATCTTGTTATAGCTGATTCAAGCATTATCTTAACTCTCAACTACTTTATTCTTTATTTCTTCTAATTCTGCTACAATGAAGGTTGTTACTAATAATCCAACTCCTTCTACCTAAGTAGCAAAACCCTCTAAAAACAAGTCTATCTCAAAAGTCACCTCCTCTATCTCTCAAAAGATAAAGGTTATAAAAAGAAAACAACCACAACTAGCAATAGCTGAAGGGGAGGGGGAGGGGGAGCATTTAGAGAAAATTTAGAGGAAGAAATAAGGAACAATGAGAACCCTTGCAGACTGCTTAATATTCTCTCAAAAGGATAATAAGTTCTAAAAGGAAAAAGCACATCTCTAGGTGCAACCTCTCAAAAGGATGTATCTATTAAATATAGTCCACTTCCAATGACACAGATATTTGAGTCGACAATGATCACATCTACAAATACCTTTCAAAAGAAGAAGAAACATGCTCTGATCAATGATTAACCTGTCACTAAATGTATACGCATGGTCTCACATTAATGCTTTTCTTTTCCCTATTCAGGAGGAGCAACTAATATTCAAAGTCTACCCTTATTATTTCTTCTTTTCTCTTTGATATTTCTTTAGAAGCAATGTGAAATTTCTTAATTCCATTGGTTTCAGATTCTTTGATAATTTAATCATCAAAGAAGCCAACTCTTGTAGCTGAAACATAAATAGTAGCTCTCAACTCATTAGTGGATAATACAATTGTATTTTATCAAACATCCACTGATACAAAACACTTACTTCTTATTTTCTACACCACTCCAGGTCAACTACAACAAGAAAAATTTATATTTAGTAAGCCTGAAAGAATTCAAAATGAGAGTCAGACCTTATGTCTCGAAAAAGGTGAGGAAAAAGAAATTAAAGAATTTTTTTTTGGGAAAGTAAGTGTGAGAGGCTGACTTGTAAAAGTCAGGCAAAAGGAGAGGGTGTGAGCAAAGATGAGATCCTTGAAGAAAAGAATAGAGAGAAATTATTCACACTACTATCTATGCAGCTCATATATTCTCTGATCCCCAATTCTAATTAGACATCAGAGGATACTAAGAGAAGAACTTGTGAATGTTTGGTTGGATGCATACAACACAAGATTACTGGATAATGCAGCAGCACACTTCATATCAGAATATTTGATCACACATGGATCTTGTGTAGCTGAACTCACAGAATATTTTTGAAGCATTGATCAAAGAATGAAAAACATGAAGCTCCAACACTACATAATCAATGATCTTCAAACAAAGCTCAAACAATTTTTTCCTGCTAGTCAACCTTTACTGGTGATTTTTACCCACCAAACATTAAAATGCTGATATCAAAAAGGGGGAGAATGATCAAGAAGGGGAAGCAAAGAGAAATTTTGATAAAGACATGGGGAGAATTGTTAAAACTATTAACAAATTGATGGATGGGCATTAAGGAACTTAAACAACAAATCCATCACTGTTAAGTTCATGTACAATTATGTTTTTACATGTTTTAATTCAATTATAAGTAATGGTGTTAGAAGGTTGTGTTTTGACATCATTATCAAACCTTGATTTATGCTTATCATTGATAAACATAAATAAGGGAGATTGTTAGGAATTATAGTTGTTTGTCCATGGAGTAATTGTAGAAGGTTGAATACAATTTCTAACTTTTCTTTGAATTAAACTGTCTAGCACAATTTAAAACTTAAGAACAGTTATAACAACTTTACTGAAAATATATAACAAGTGAAACAGTAAAGCAAATTGCAAGATATGAATTGTGAGAACCTGAAAATAAAAATAGGATTATTATTAATATAAAGGATTAATTCCCAGTCTGTGTAATTAATTTATATCTTGAAATAATTTTTTTTATGTGATGTCTGAAATTTAGTGATGACAATTCTTTTGGGGGACCACCAAAAGGATATGATTATAGGAGTCTCTTATGAGATTAGGAAATCTGTTTGTATGGGGAGAAGTTAATGAAAAGGTTACGTGTTTTAAGGAGAGGGTTACCAGATGATTACGCATGTTGTTATTTAATTAGTAAGTTGTTTGGGTGTAATCAGCTGATTAAGTTTAAGCTGCATGAATGACAACAACTGCTTGTTAATATACCAACTATTAAGATGATTTGATGAGCAGCCATTTTACTTTATCTCAAAACATAATTTTAGCCTACAGCTCTAATCGATTCACGAATACTATAAATACCTCATCTGAGATTAAAATTTCTAATCTCTCTTGTAAGACTTCTCTTTAACCGACAACTCACATAAATTTCAAGTACATTCTCTCGAACAATTGTCCTTTTCTAAAGCAGTCAAGACTTTAATTCCTTCCTTAAAGACGAAGAGGTAATAGCTTCATATTAATCATATACTCTACTTTGCTCTATTTTAGTCTCTCATGCATAAACATTTGAGAGTATTAGGTGTGCATGCTAAGTATCCAAAAAAGAATAAAGCTTCAAAAGTTGCAGTAATATTCTTTTGCATGTGTGTATGTGTGCGTGTTATATAATGAAATAATACGCACAATAGATAGGATAAGGATGCACCCTAAATTGGGTCTATTCCTGGTTAGGCTTCATCCATGGTCATATGAAAGGTCTTTCAGTATTGCAGAGATAAGCTCTAACTTAGTCTCTGATGACTAAAAATGTTAGTCTCTGACAGTAATAATATTAGTCTCCGATGACTAAAAATGTTACTCTCCGATGACTAAAATTGTTAGTCTCTAATGAGTAATAATATTAGTCTCTGACAACTAAAAATGTTAGTCTCTGAAGAGTAATAATGATAGTCTTTGATGAGTAATAATGTTAGTCTCCAATGACTAATAATATTAGTCTCCGATGACTAATAATATTAGTCTCTGATGAGTTTGGCGCTGAACAAATTATCCACTGATGAGTTTGGCACTGGCTAAATAGTTGGCGATGGCCAAAAGAGTTTGACGATTGTTAAATGAATTATCGACAAGTTTGGCAATGAACAAAATTATCCTCTGTCGGGTGAAACATCCCCTTATGACCAAATTATCCACTGATGGGTAATTTATCCCCTGAAGGGTAATAACCACAGATGCGTAATTTATCCCTTGACGGGTAAAATTATTCCCTAATGATTATCCGTTGATGGGTAAGTCATTCCCTGATAACTATCCCCTGACGAAGGATTATTCCCTAACCAAATGACCATCCCCTGACGACCATCCCCTATTTAATGCATACACTCATATTTATTTTTTAAGGCATAGATCTCTCATGTTATATCAACATTTATGTTTTACAAAACATTTTGCGCACCAGTATTTTGAATTTAAAATTAGCTAAGGATGATGTAGGGTGCTTAAGCCTACAGCCTCGGATAGCTTAAATCAACTTGTTGATGTTCGCACAAGAAGTTGACTTAAGGTTCTTGAATGAATCACACGTTCAATACTACTCGAATCACACGAATAGAGTTTTGTTTATATCACACAAACAAGAAGAAAATTGTAGAATAACTCTGAATTTTATTAATCAATCAAAAACTACCTTCGTTGTACAACATGAGCAGCTATTTATAAGCTGCTAAGATTCCTAATCCTAATTGGAAAGAATAATACATTAGAAATAAATCTAATCCAATAAGGAAAAATAACAAACGTGCTTGACTCCATCCCCTGACGGGTAAATTTATATTGTCGGAGACTAAAGATCCCCTATCACCCGTAGTGTCTGATGTTGTAATTTATTCCCTGACACCCGTAGTCTCCGATGTTATAAAGTATCCCCTCATACTTTCCTCCGTATCCCCTGATGCCTATTCTCGGCCAAGTCTTGACTAAATCTCAAACGTGCTTGACTCCATTTTTGAAAGCAAAGTAATAAAAAAATTATAAGCACCTTGCAAAGGATCATAACGCAGATTTGGCCAAGTCCAGGTTTACTTTCCTTCTCCATAGTTCTCCAAACATAGGCCCAATGTCCGAAACTCTTCAAATGTCAAACCTACTGTAATTGACAAGTTCGCTTCAAACTTCTTAGACTTGGATCTAGTAATTGGACCCCTGAGTCTGAGCTCACCATCACCATTTGTTTCCTTCCTGTTCATGCCCACATCAAAGGACCAAGGTAAGTATATATTCACTCTATTCCTTTTTCATTAAATACGTAAGATCATTTATTCAATTTTTTTTTGATAAATTGGGAATAAAATAGAAAGAAAAGGAAGATACAGAAATAAAGAGGGGCATACCCCCTGGCCTACTAGCACAGGGCGCTAGCTAGGGAGACAAATCAACACAGGGAAAACAACAAACTAAACAGAACGTACAGACAAGGGAAGGCAATAGCTAAAACCGCACAACAGGAAAACAACACTAAGCAATATTACATCACCTATCAAGATTGCATCACTAAAACCACGCCATAACCAGGGGGACATCCATACTGTAGCAAATACAGAGAATCAAAACACCAATGCAACAAGGAAGCATCAGCAGAACAAGATCTTCATCACTGCATTGCAGCAGCAACAAAGGTAGATTCTGCGGTAGCAACAACAACATAAAACACATCATTTCAGCAGCAGAAGAAGTTTCTGCAGTAAACAAAGTGATGCAGGAACTGCGCATAGTCACTGCAGCATTGCAGCAGCAGAGAAGACACTGCATTGCAGCAGCAGGAAACAAAGGAGCAGCATTAGAATCACATAATCTACTTCATTTCAACAATAGAGATAACCACTGCATAATCACCGAATTTGGAAAAAACAGGAAATACGAGACCCATTCCTCCCAGTCTACTATCACAGATTAGATACTTGGATACCATCCCTAAAGATAATTTGGAACAAAAAGAACAAAGGCAATGGAATAGAATTTAGAACCAAAACATCCCTTTGAGCATCTAGCTCAATTTCACAATATATAAATTTTGCTTCTTCTTTGTCCTTCTTGGCAGCCATCAGAGCTATAGATTTAAGCTTCTTAACATCCCCTGACATTTCAGATCTTTGTTGAACCTCAAGTTCATATGTCTTTAGGGTGCCATAAAGCCTATCCAAGTCTAGGAGATTCATGTCCTTAGATTCCCTGATGGTTGTCGTCTTAGGATCCTATGATATGGGAAGAGCTCTCATGAACTTTCTGTTCACATCCTTGTTTGCATATGCCTTCCCATATAATCTCAGGTTATTTACCAACCTGTTAAATCTGTCGAACATTTCAGTAAGTGTTTCACAATTTTTTATTGTGAACCACTCATACTGTTGTGTTAACAGCTGTAGTTTATTTTCCCTTACTTCCTCTTTTCCATCACAAAGGATTTGTATGGTATCCCATATAGATTTAGA
>CM025783.1:40101339-40166972 GCA_014636745.2 Centella asiatica | reverse complement strand
TTTCCGGAATACTAACTCCATTGATCACCTCCTGAGGAATGAGCTTCTTTGGGATGTGAGGGCCTTCTTCTAAGATTTGAAGATATTCATCATCGATTGCTCTAAGATGAACTGTCATGCGCTGTCTCCAGAAGAAGTATTTTCCCTTTTCCAACATGGGGACTTTATTGTTGCTAGCTTTGTTGGCCATAGATATTGATCGATTTTAGCAAGTGAAATCTGCTAAGAGGCTCTGATACCAATTGTTAGAACAATATAAGCTCAAGTGTTTGTAGAAGGGGGGGGGGGGGGGGGAGGAATGCAAACACTACAAACTTTTCGCTCTTTTTAAACTTTAGTTGGCGCTGATTGGAAACAGCTACAATGAATAGAAAAACTATAAAATATGAACACACATATTCAAGTTAAAATAGTTGTATTAAAACTTGATGTTTTTCTGGAAATCTGGATAATCTCAAATGTGATTAAATAGCTACAAGGTCTGTAATAAAATTACAGCTTCTAAGTCACACACACTAGCTTATCTTTTCTTTGAATATATCTCTCAAGATCTATTACAAAGCTTCTCTTTAGTGATTTTTTGTGTGCTGTAGTGTTTGTTTGATTTGATGTGCTCGATTGATCTCTCTCTTCTCTTTTTGTGTAATGAGAACTTCTTTGCATATATAGTAGATCAGTGGTTGAACCCACGAGCTGAAGACGTGCTACTTTTCTCAACTCAGCCGCATATATGTCACATCGTTGTCCTCTGTGACAGACTGCTGCTACTTTTTGTTGCTTCTTTTTCTTCCCCTGATATGCGTGCATTTAATGTTCTAGAGTTCTCATTAGACCAAACAAACTTCAAGAAATATCTTTCCAGTTAATATCTCTTGCTTCTATAACAAGCTTCGTTGATTTGAGTGTAAGTCCTGATGACGGGTGTATGCAGTCATAACCATCCACTGACGACAAGTCTTGATAAAGACTGGATCAGGGCTTCAACCTTCACTTGTGTTTTACTTGGTACTTCTTTGATCCACTGATGCTATGACATAAAACATACACTAACGGCTTCCACTGATGCAGTGTTGAGCTTTCCCCCTGACGGGTTACCCTGATGGGTTAGCCTGACACTGTCATACCCTAAAGTTTTTCCCTGACAGGTGACATGCCGTGTCCATGCCCTGACGCGTTCCCCCTGATGAGTTTAGCCAGCCACTGCAATATCCTGACGCATTCCCCTGACGGGTTGGTCTGCCTCAGTCATCTACTGATGGGTTCCCCTGATGATACTTAATCATTGAAGCTTTGTTTGGAACATCTGATGTGCAAAATACTTCAATCTTTTTAGTGTAACAATAGACATTCCTCTTCACTTTGTCAAGTCCTTTAGATGATCCATTTTATGACTTGTCTTGTGAAGTGTTTGATCTTCCCGTGATGAATAATGTTATCATCAGTGGATGCAAAACTTGTGCTGATATTAAGGTTTATAAAGTACTTTAAGTATTTACAGATGCACAATTTATTCTCTAAACATCATCATCATCAATTAACTCTAACAGATCTTGTCAAGAACTCGAAATGGTCCTTCAACTTTCTTTTGCAGTTCAGACCTTCGTTTTAAGGGAAAACGTTCTTTACGAAGGTAAATCCAAACCAAGTCACCAACCTAAAAAATATGGCTCTTCTTTCCCTTCTTTGTACATCGAATGTAAGCCTCATTAGCTCGTTGCAACCGTTTCTGGACCTCTTGGTGCAACTTCTGAACATAGTCTGCCTTAGCTTGGCCTTCTAAATTAACTGCATGTTCAATTGGAATTGGTAACAAGTCCAATGGAGTCAATGGCGCAAAGCTATAGACGACTTCAAACGGACACAACCGAGATCCAGAATGCACACTGTAGTTATAAGCAAATTCAACATATGCGAGCTTCTCATCCCAATCTTTCAAGGAATTTCCCACAAAAGCACGCAATAGAGCTCCTAAGGTTCTGTTTACCACTTTAGTTTGCCCATCTGTTTACGGATGACTAGCTGTGCTAAACAACAACTTTGTTCCCAGTTTATGCCACAAAGTCTTCCAGAAATAACTAAGGAACTTCACATCTCTGTCACTTACAATGGTTTTAGGCATACCATGTAAACGCACTACTTTTCGGAAGAATAGATCAACCACATGTGAAGCATCATCCATTTTATGGAAAGGTATAAAATGTGCCATCTTTGAAAATCTATCAACAACAACATAGATAGAATCTTTGGCCCTTGTTGTTCGCGGTAATCCCAACACAAAATCTATACTTAAATCAACCTAAGGGTGATTTGGAACCGACAATGGCATATATGGTCCATGTGGTTGTTTATGTGCTTTTGCTTTTATGCATGTAATGCATCGCTCAATAATCCGGTGCACATCTCGATCCATACTCAGCCAATAGAAATGTTCTTTCAATGCCTCCAAAGTCTTTCCCTCACCAAAGTGACCAGCAAGTCCTCCTCCACGTGCTTCTCTGATTAATAGTTCCCGTAGAGACGAATTTGGTATACAAACTCATTTTCTTTTAAAATGGAAACCATCATCCACAAAATACTGTCCATTTGTGCTCTTTCCACAGTCTTCCAAGACTTTAGCAAAGAAGGGATCATGTGCATATTGCTCCTTGATCAGATCGAATCCCAACAAGCGAGAATTGAGCAATGATAGAAGAGTATACCTTCTGGACAGTGCATCAGCTACAACATTCCCTTTTCATTGCTTATACTTGATCACGTATGGGAAAGTTTCCAGGAATTCAACCCACTGGACTTGTCGATGATTCAGTTTTCCCTGCCCCTTTATGTACTTCAAGGATTCATGATCAGTATGTATTATGAATTCTTTAGGCAATAGGTAGTGTTGCCAAGTTTCTAAGGCTCGAATTAGTGAGTAAAACTCCTTTTCATAAGTTGAATAGTTTAGACTTGCTCCACTTAATTTCTCACTAAAATAAGCAACTGGTCTGCCCTCTTGCATTAAAACAACCCCTATGCCAATGCCGCTCCCATCACAATCCACCTCAAAGGTACTGTTGAAGTTTGGCAATGCTAACACGGGTGTTTCACACAACTTCTGCTTCAGCAATTCAAAACTTTCCTGGGCAGCTTTTGTCCACCTAAACTCACTCCCTTTCTTTAGACACTCAAGCATAGGTGATGCAATCATGCTAAAGTTCTTCACAAATCTTCGATATAATGAAGCCAAACCATAAAAACTCCTTATATCACCTACTGATTTTGGTTTAGGACATTCATGTATTGCTCTTACCTTCTCTTTGTCCACCTCTATTCCGTTCTTAGACACAACGTATCCTAGGAATATCAATTTGTCTTAAGCAAATACACTTTTCTTCAGATTAGCATACAACTAATTTTCACTTAGGACAACAAACACCTCACATAGATGTAATAAGTGATCATCTACGTTGCTGCTGTAAACCAGGATGTCATCAAAGTATACCACCACAAATTTACCAATGAACCTGCGCAGAACATGGTTCATGAGTCTCATAAAAGTGCTTGGTGCATTTGACAACCCGAATGGCATAACCATCCACTCATATAGCACGTGCTTGATCTTGAATGTAGTTTTCCATTCATCACCTTCTCGCATTCGAATTTGATAGTAGCCGCTCTTTAAGTCAACTTTTGAGAACACTATAGCACCATGTAATTCATCTAGCATATCGTCGAGTCTAGGAATTGGATAACAATATTTAACCGTTATCTTATTGATTGCGCGACTATCCACAAACATCCTCATTGATCTATCTTTCTTTGGTACCAGCAATGCTGGGACTGAACAAGGACTCATTGATTCGCGAACATAACCTTTCTCAATCAATTCGTCAACTTGTCTCTTCAATTCCTTCGCCTCCTCTGGATTGCATCTATAGGCTACTCTATTTGGTAAGGATGTTCCCGATATCAAGTTGATATGATGTTCTATGCCTCAGATTAGTGGTAATCCTTTAGGTAACTCCTCGGGAAACAATGCTTTAAATTCATCAAGTAGCTTTTGAATTCGTGGATTAACAATCATCGAACTCAAATTCATCACTTCACGTGCTAATAACAGTAAGACAACCCCACCATCTCATAGAGTCTCTTCCACCTCATGTCTACTTACCAGTAATGACTCTTTTGTTCCTCTCACTTCAGATGCTTGCTTCGCCTTAGCTCTGGCTTTCCAATCATCCAAAATCTGTTTGGGTGTCATTAGTTTTAACATGGTCTTTTGGCCCTCCTTGTGAAAAGCATAGGTGTTATGCTTTCCATCATGAATAACATGGCGATCAAACTGCCAAGGCCTACCCAAAAGTATATGACATGCGTCCATCTGTGGTATGACATCAAACAATACTTCATCCTTATACACGTTTCCAACTGAAAATGGAATCATGACTTGCTTGTCAACATTCACCACATTGTCTTGATTAATCCATTGAAGCTTGTATGGATTTGGGTGCTTCATTGTCTTGAGTTGCAATTTTTTGACAACCTCACTTGACACTACGTTTATGCTACTCCCTCCATCAATGAGTAAGTTGCATACTTTTTTCAGCACTGTGCACCATGTTTGGAAGATTGTCTCATGTTGATCAACCTCGTCTCTTACCTGGGTATTAAGTAGACGCCTCAATACTAGCAGTTCTCCATTATCACACTCCACTTCTCGACTCTTGCAATCATCGTCATACTCTTCTTCATGTTCAGAGTCACTAATATGAGCATTCTCCATGGCAAACGCCTCCCTCACTTCTTGTATAGTGAAAGTTTTTTTGTTAGGACAATCCATGGCATAATGGCCTAACCCCTTACACTTGTAACAAGTAATGTTACTCAAGTCTTTTTTCAATTTATCCTTCTTACCTATACTATCCACCACTTTCTCTTTGCCTTTACTCTTGGAACCACTTGAGTCAGTCTTCCTGTCCTCTGATCTCCAAGACCTAGTGTTGGTACTAGGCCTTGAGTACGTTCTGTTTGTGTTGGCTTTGCGTTGTCTCTCCACTTTCACAGCAAGCTTTACAACATCTTCGAAAAACACATACGGACTTAGTTCAACCGTGTCTGCTATCTCTCGTTGCAATCCTCTTAAGAAACAAACAATAGTTTGCTCCTCTAGCTCAACCAATTCACATTGTAATTTCAAGGATTCAAACTCCTTTACGTAATCTTCAACACTCATCCCTCCTTGTCTAAGTGTTTGCAGATGCAAGTATAGCCCCTGCTTGTAATAATCAGGAACGAACCTCTTCTTCAACAGGTTCTTCATCACACGCCAGCTAACAATGGGTTCTTCCCCATCTCGCCTTCTTTGTGCAACCAGGTTATCCCACCAAAGGCTAGCATACTTTAAGAACTCCAGGGCTGCCAATTTGCACTTTCGTTCTTCTGTGTGGTTTTGGAATTCAAAGATCTTTTCAACCTTTTGAACCCATTCCAAGAACTCTTCCGGACCACTACTGCCGGTGAAAGAAGGATCTTTAATCTTTATATTTGAATGGCTTTCACGAACATTATGTTGATTGTTACGATAATCAGTTTCCTACTCCTGTTCTGGACCATCAATTTCTCGTGCATGATTGTTGTTATGTCCCAACAATCTGTCCATCATCTCTTCTAGTCGATCCAATTAAGTGGTCAATGTTGCATATTGATTTTGCAACCGATGGATCTTTGCATCTTGTAAGGTTGCTCCACGAGGTAATCCCATATCTCCAATATTAACTTGTCCACTTGAATCAGATTTAATTCAATGAAACCATTAAACAAATTTCTTGATAAAAAATTTCTTGATTGTAGTTCGAACATAAAGTACCAAAATATTCTCTACGTAAGAAACTAGAAAATAAGAAAGAATCACACATTCTTGATTTCTCACTCCCAATGCCAAGCCTTGCTCTGATACCAATATGATGTAGGGTGTTTAAGCCTACAGCCTCGGATAGCTTAAATCAACTTGTTGATGTTCGCACAAGAAGTCGACTTAAGGTTCTTGAACGAATAACACGTTCAGTACTACTCGAATCACACGAATAGGGTTTTGTTTATATCACACAAACAAGAAGAAAATTGTAGAATAACTCTAAATTTTATTAATAAATCAAAAACTACCTTCGTTGTACAATATGAGCAGCTATTTATAAGCTATTAAGATTCCTAATCCTAATTAGAAAGAATAATACATTGGAAAGAAATCTAATCCAATAAGGAAAAATAACAAACCTATTAAAACTAGGAAACAAATACAAAACAAACGTGTAAATAAATAAACTACATGAAAATTAATAACCGAAACCTTTAGTGGATAATTAAGCTATCGGAGACTAATTTTCCTCTAACGAGCAAATTACACTGTCAAAGACTAACTATCCCCTGACAAGCAAATTATACTGTCGGAAACTAGGTATCCCCTGACGGGTAAAGTTAGCTGTCGAAGACTAACATCCCCTGATAGGTAAATTTATATTGTCGGAGACTAAAGATCCCCTGTCACCCGTAGTCTCTGATGTTGTAATTTATTCCCTGACACCCGTAGTCTCCGATGTTATAAAGTATCCCCTGATACTTTCCTCAATATCCCTTGATGCCTATTCTCGGCCAAGTCTTGACTAAACATAGGCCCAATGTCCGAAACTCTTCAAATGTCAAACCTACTGTAATTGACAAGTTCGCTTCAAACTTCTTAGACTTGGATCTAGTAATTGGACCCCTGACTCTGAGCTCACCATCACCATTTGTTTCCTTCCTGTTCATGCCCACATCAAAGGACCAAGGTAAGTATATATTCACTCTAATCCTTTTTCATTAAATACGTAAGATCATTTATTCAATTTTTTTTTGATAAATTGGGAATAAAATAGAAAGAAAAGGAAGATATAGAAATAAAGAGGGGCATACCCCCTGGCCTACTAGCACAGGGCGCTAGCTAGGGAGACAAACCAACACAGGAAAAACAACAAACTAAACAGAACGTACAGACAAGGGAAGGCAACAGCTAAAACCGCACAACAGGAAAACAACACTAAGCAATATTACATCACCTATCAAGATTGCATCACTAAAACCACACCATAACCAGGGGGACATCCATACTGTAGCAAATATAGAGAATCAAAACACCAATGCAACAAGGAAGCATCAGCAGAACAAGATCTTCATCACTGCATTGCAGCAGCAACAAAGGTAGATTCTGCGGTAGCAACAACAATATAAAACACATCATTTCAGCAGCAGAAGAAGTTTCTGCAGTAAACAAAGTGATGCAGGAACTGCGCATAGTCACTGCAGCATTGCAGCAGCAGAGAAGACACTGCATTGCAGTAGCAGGAAACAAAGGAGCAGCATTAGAATCACATAATCTACTTCATTTCAGCAATAGAGATACCACTGCATAATCACCGAATTTGGAAAAAATAGGAAATACGAGACCCATTCCTCCCAGTCTACTATCATAGATCAGATACTTGGATACCATCCCTAAAGATAATTTGGAACAAAAAGAACAAAGGCAATGGAATAGAATTTTGAACCAAAACATCCATTTGAGCATCTAGCTCAATTTCACAATATATAAATTTTGCATTTTATTTGTGAATTAAGGCAATTTCCATGTAGCTAAACTGGGTTGTAAGCGCAGCGCTTTGGGAAAACCTTTCCAACTGTGAAGCCTTAACTTCACTGTACTAATACAATCCTGAGCCACCTGTAAGTCATTGTGACCTTGACCTCCATGTCTCCTAAAGTTTCTTTCGAGCTATATTTTGTATATCACTATTGTTATACATAATCCAACCTGCCATGCCCATTATTTAAGCGAGGATAGAAGAGCTGAACCTGTAGTTAAAGAAAAGGTGAGCTGAAGTTTCTTCTGGTTCATCACAGAATTGGCAAGGTGTGACTATTTTTGGAAGAATTTTGTTTTGGACTGCTAGCAAACCGAAAAAGGACATTTGAGGGACATAAAGTGAATTCCATAACAGGTTGCACCAGGGAGAATAAGGAAGTTTCCTTCAGATCGAGTTCCAAATTTTACTTAACGTGATCTTGGAAATGTCTTCACCTTGCCAGAGAATCATGTCATGGTCCCTGCTTGGCTTAGGAAGTTGAGTAATAGATGTTCTCAGATTAATCAGCAGTGTGTAATTTGATGTAGGCAAGGACCAAGAGTTACCTGATATAAAGGAGTTTAGTTTAGAGCAGAAACCGCTATGTGCATTGGAGATAATGGGCATATGTGGCCGGCTGGCCAGGGGCTGTGAGGAGATCCAAGGGTCTTGCCAAGTAAGAATATTACATCCATTTCCCACTTTATAAGAGATAAACCCCCGTGCTAAGTCTCGAAGTTGGAGAATTTTCCACTAGATCCATAAGGAGTCTTGAGATGCAGGAACTGTCTAGAAACCATAACGAGAAAGTTTATAGTTTCGGATACAGGTGACCCAAGGGTAATTGCAGTTCCAGTCAATAATCTGCAGCAACCTATGTAGGATTTGAGCTTTATTCCAATCTTCCACTTGCTTAATGCCAAGACCACCTTCCCTTCTAGGAAGGGCTACATGTTTCCAAGCAACTTTGCATCCGTAATTGGAAAGAGAAGAACCTTTCCATAGGAAATGAGTAAAAATTTGAATGATCTTTTTAGAAACAGCAGTAGGCAAAATGAAGTGTGCAGTCCAAAAAGCTTGAATGACAAAGAGGATAGATTTAATAAGCTAAATTCTGCTTGCATAGGATAGATAACAGTTAGTCCAAGATCTGATTCTAGAAGTGATCTTATCAATCAGAGGTTTACAAACGAGGGAAGAAAGTCTAGTTGAAATGAGGGGCACCCCTAGGAACCTCACTGGCAGCGTGCCTAAAGGAAAACCACATCTATCCAAGATTTGGGATTTAATGTCCTCCCTGACATTTGAAAGGAAACAAAGGCTTTTCTAAAAATTAATGGACAGCCCCGACAGATTTGAAAATTCCGTAAGCCTTTCAAGAAGCATATTTACAGAGGAAAGGTCCCCATGAGAGAAAATCATCAGGTCATTTGCAAAAATTAAGTGAGTGAAGCCACCTATTTCTGTTTTCCTGTGGAACTTGAAGCTGGGATTTTGGCTAACAGAATCCAGAATGGTGCTGAGAACTTCCATAGCAATAATGAACAGATAAGGTGAGAGAGGATCACCTTGTCGAAGACTCTTCTTACCATCAAAGTAGCCGCAAAGCTCTCCATTAACTTTAACCGAGTATTTGGCCATAGTAACACATTCTTTAATCCATCTGATATATTGCTTAGGGAATTCCATTTTATTCAGAACTGCAAAGATAAACTCCCAATTTACTAAATCAAAAGCTTTGCTTATGTCAATCTTAAGAGGGCATCTGGGAGTGCCTCCTACATGATGATAGTTATGCATAAGCTCTTGAGCAAGAAAGATATTATCACCAATGCTCCTGCCTTGAATGAAAGCTGATTGGCGATTTGAAATAATGAAGGGGAGAGTCTTCTTAAGTCTGTTGGCAAGAATCTTTGATATGCATTTATAAATAGTAGAACAACATGAGATAGGGCAAAAATCCCCCATCCTTGAAGGATTTTTAATTTTTGGTATAAGAGTGATGGCTGCGTGGTTTAGCTCTTTAAGCAGTTTTCCAGAGTGGAAGAAGGCTTGAATAGCTTTAGTGAAATCTGCTCTAACAAGATCCTAAGGAGATATGAATAAATTTGCATTGAAGCCATCAGGACTAGGAGATTTGTTTTTGGGGATAGACTTTAGAATGGCCAGAATCTCTACATTGATTCAATTTACGTAAATAGTTAATGTTTTTTTTTCGTGGATAAGTAACGTATGATTCATTGATCTGATGTACGTGAAAAGATGTTGTATATTGAACCAAGTATTATTGGGCGGTTGCTAGCTGTTTTAATTCGCTAGCATGCCAAAGGAAAATCCTATATGGATATAGAAGTTTTATTTCTTATCCTATACTTGTAAAGTATATCTGTATAGGTAACTAAAGGCTAGTGGGTTGCGATGGCATGGCACCCGACCTATGATGATAGGGAATGAAAAACTGAGGCATCGACAATCAGACCCTCGCAGACTTATGCTTTCTGTGTTGACTACGTATGTCATTATGATGAAGTCAAACGATCAGGCTGACCAGTTGATATGTCGTTTGATGAAGATATGAAGTCAGATAGTGATCATGCTGGCCAAATGATGCACTATTTGACGAAGAGAAGGCACAAATGAATGATTCAAATTTCTTTCTAGAAAAGGGTCAACCCCTCGTTATCACTTGAGAACCCTGAAAGCTACATGTTCATTAAATCATCAGGAGGTGCTGAGATTATTTCACCCAACCTCATTAAACACTTACGCCTTATGAAATGCTTGTTTTTCAGGACTTATCCAGCTTATGATTATATACTTGCTGAGCGTAAATCGCTCATGTGGATTATTATGAAATGTTTTATAGGTCATGATGAGAAGACTAAGCCGCCTAATAAAAGAAAGGAGAAAATGACATAGTGAGAGTTTCTTGATCGCTCTCCTATGGATGGCCTTTAAAGGGAAAGTGAAATGAAAGGTCATCATAGAAATGTTTAGATTGTAAGGCCAGATGGGCCATTTTTAGACTTATCTCGTTGAAGCTTCTTTGGTAGCCAATCTCTCCTTATTGGACCACCATTTATATTTTAATTCCACTGTTTTTAACATGAGTTAGTGGATTTGTGAACTCAGCCATGTGTCATCCCATATGTCATTTTTAGTCTCTGAAAATTTTATCCCCTGACAGACAGTCCCTGGTGCCGAGAAATTTATCCACTGACGCTGAGAAACCTATCCTCTGATGCCGAGAAATTTTATCCCCTGATGCCTAGACTCTGGTGATAGGTAAATGACTTTGGCTTTAGTAAAATCATCTCAAGGCTACTTTAATGCATTCGAGTGTCTTTGCCTTAGTCTCTAGTAGTTTTAACATTAGTCTTCAATGAACAAAGACTTAGTTTCTGATGAAAAAAAACATAGTCTCTGATGAACAAAAACTGAGTCTCCGATGAACAAAAACTTAGTCTCCGATAAACAAAAACTTAGTCTTTGACGAACAAAAGCTTAGTCTTCGAGAGGCTAATTTTGCTTGACCAACTTTGACTTTTGTTAAGCTCTCTAAATGCATTCCTTGTAGTCTCTAATGGTCACTTGTAGTCTCTGAAAGTAGATTCTCATAGTGCACTACTGCAGGTACATGTACAATTACAAATTAAACAATTCTAAGTGTTTATACATCATCATCAAATGTTATAATTCCTAACAATCGCCCCTTATTTATGATTTTCAATGATAAGCATAAATCAAGGTTTGATGATGATGTCAAAACTCAACCTTCTAATACCATTTCTTAGACTTGAATTTAAAATATGTAAAAACATAATTGTACATGAACTTAACAGTGATGGTTTTGTTGTTTCAGTTCCTTGATGCCCAACCATCATTTTGTTAATATTTTGAACAATTCTCCCCTTGTCGCTATTAGAATTACTCTTTGTTTCCTTTGCCTTGATCATTCTCTCCCTTTTTGACATCAACATCTTAATGTTGGAGGGTAGAAATCACTAGTATAGGTTGACTAGTAGGAAGAAATTGTTTGAGCTTTGTTTGATGGCCATTGATTATGAAGTGTTGGAGCTTCATGTTGTACTTTCTTTCATCAATGCTTTAAAAACATTATGTGAGTATAGTTGCACTTGACCTATGTGTGATCAAATATTCTGATATGAAGTGTGCTGCTGCAACATCCAATAATCTTATGTTGTTTGCATCCAACCAAACATACACAAGAGGTGGTGTGTGAAAAAAATTTCTCTCTATTCATTTCTTCAAGGATCTCATCCTTGCTCACACCCTCTCCTTTTGCCTGACTTTTACAAGTCAGCCTCTCAAACTTACTTTTCCAAATTTTTTTTTTGCTTTAATTTCTTTTTCCTCACCTTTTTCAAGACACAAGGTCTGACTCTTATTTTGAATTCTCTCAGGCTCACTAAATATAAAATCTTCCTGTTGTAGGTGACCTGTAGTGATGTAGAAAATAAGAAGTGTTTTGTATCAGTGGATGTTTGATAAAATACAATTTTATTAGACACTGATGAGTTAAGAGCTGCTATTTATGTTTCAGCTACAAGAGTTGGCTTCTTTGATGATCAAATTATCAAAGAATCTGAAAACAATAGATTAAGAAATTTTCTATTGCTTCTAAAGAAACATCAAAGAGAGAAGAAGAAATAATAAGGGTCGACCCTGTGTGTGCATTTAGTGACAGGTTGATCATTGATCAGAGCCTGTTTCTTCTTCTTCTTGTGAAAGGTATTTATAGATATGATCATTGTAGACTCAAATACTTGTGTCCTTGGAGGTGGACTGTTTTTAATAGATACAGTCTTTTGAGAGGTTGCACCTAGAGTTTTGCTTTTTCCTTTTAGAACTTAATATCCTTTTGAGAGAATATTAAGCAGTCTCCAAGGGTTCTCATTGTTCCTTTTTTCTTCCTCATAACTTTCTTCATGATTGTAATTTTCTCCATGGTGTTCAGTGATCTCAGCTTCATAGGAAACTCCCCCTGAATTAGTGCTCAGGTCAGGGTTTAAGTTTTTCCCTGATGGTGCATTCCCTAATGGAGTATCCCCTGATAGAGTATTTCCTGAACTGTTGTCCAAGAGATTTACTCTATCTACTGAAGGGGCTTCTAGATGACTTGAATTGTTATCAGGGATTACTAGATTTTCCATTGATTTGCACACATCAGCTTCATCATTTGATGAGTCATTTTCAGCTTCTGTTGACTCATTTTTATTCTCAAACCTTAGTTTGTCACGTCTTCCTTCTGCATCATCATGCATTCCATCAATCTTTTTATCATCAAAGGATACATGTACTGATTCCATAACAATGTGGAGTCTAAGGTTGTAAACTCTTTATGCTTTTCTTGTTAATGAATATCCTAGGAAAATTGCCTCATCATCTTTGGCATCAGATTTTCTTAAGTTTTCTCCTTGATTCTTGAGAACAGAGAATCTGTAACCAAACACATGAAGAAACTTAAGTGTGGGTTTTCTGTTAGAGTGTATGCCCTAGTGGCCAATTATGTAATGATTGTGACACTATATTTATGATATGTTTTGGTTAAATGATAATTTCTTTTATTATGTTTTATTTACTGCGTTATATAAATGTTAACATAATAAATGTCCTTAGAAGAATGATACTAATTATATGGATTCAAGTATGTGACTTGAATATGAGATCATATAAGTATGTAATGTATCATTATTCTTAAATGTCCCCAGTCGAGTATCATTGTCAGTGGGACAACAATAATACATTGAGACTAGTATGTGGATTAACTGATGGCCATATCTCATTGGTCATAAATATATACGAGATATATTAAGTTGATACATAGGTACATGTTAGAGAACATAGTACTGGACAGACCCACCATGAGAATTCTACATGGAGTGTTATGCTATGTGTCATAAGTAATTTTCATAGTGACAATGATGTAATGGTCCTTCGACCTGAAGTCATGACATTTCTACATAAGGAGTTATGCGTTTTGACATTATCAAAAGTCACCTTTAACCGGGTGGATGATAAAGGTGATTGTTGGATGCATAATGAGTTATGTGAGAAATGAGAATGATGTAGATGGAATTTAACCCTCTTATAAATTAGGGGTGATATCTATAGGCCTCTTGATTGAGTGAAACTATGAAATGCATGGCCATGCTCAAATAGAGATTTGTTTCATATAGTTTACTCATTGATCAAGAAAACTGAGATTAAATTATGAAGAGGATGACACATCCATGCTTTGAATTTAATCTTAGATATCATGGTTAAAAGGATTAAGTTACATTGAAACATTGGTCACGAAAGGTAACGTCGAATCTATGACTTTATTATTACTTGGGTAACAGTGATGTATTACTAGATGCCGCTCACTGTTTATAATTTTGTAATATGATTTAAAATTATTGCCAACGTAATAATAACCTACAGGGTCACACACAAAGAACATTCGTCAAGGAGATATAATTTAAATGTCAATGATTTTAATATATTAATAAGATTGATTTAATTAAATCATGGCTTTAAATTATATATATATATATATATATATATATATAATCTGTATGAATTAGAGTCCTTTGGAAGGAAATAAGAATATATATTTATTTGTACATATAATTAAGTGAGACTTGATTAAATATATATATCTAATAAATATAAAATTCGGATTATAATTCTCCTAATTAGATTACGTTTTGAAATTACTCTATAAAAGACTATATACATGATATATCAGCTATTCTCTCTAACAAACGTTTTACGTAGCCGCTCATAAGAGAGAGACTAGAGTTAAGAGAGAGAAAAGAGATACAGATCATACAGCTAGTACTGTAACTCTTCTTGTTCGAATCGTGAGACGGTTCGTGGGTGTTCGTGTGGATACCGTAAAGACGCTGTCCAGTTGGATTGCGTTAAAGATTTGGAGACGATCAACACCTTCACCAAAACTTCAGATTCGCACAATTAATCGGTAAAATCTTAAACTATCTGTATTAAATTGTTTCGCATAGATCCTTGGGTTTGAGTTTCGTTTTGTTTTATTTTAATCGTATTTTTCTGCTACATTTTGATGATACAAAACCCAACATTTTCTTCTTGTCATGAGCCCATAAGAAGACTTTTGATGAGCTTTTACAATCATTGATCTGTTTTGAGTGAAGCAAGCAATAGAGATTGCTTCAACCTAGAAGTAGGTAGGTAACTTAGCTTCTTCAAGGATGGTTCTTGGAGCTTCAATCAAGGTCCTATTTTTCCTTTAAACAACTCCATTTTGTTGAGGAGTTCTGGGAGCTGAAAAGGTGTGTAAGATGCCTTTTTACACACAAAACATCTCCACTGTTGAATTCTTGAATTCAGTCCCATTGTCACTTCTTAAGCCTTTGACTTTCTCACCAGCTTCAAGTTCTATTCTTTTGATGTGATCAATGATTAGCTAGGGAGTTTCATCCTTGGTATGTAGATACTTAACCCATGAGTATCTTAAGTAGTCATCAACAATTACAAATGCATACCTTTTCTTAGATATAGACATCACATTAACAAGACCAAATAAATCCATGTGAATTAGATGGATTGGTCTTGTTATTGATGATGCTTCTTTATTATTATTATTCTTTTTGCTAAATACGAAAATATATAAAAGGAAAATGATACAAAATTAACGATAGGCATCCCCCTTAACCTACTAGCACATCTCGCTAGTTAGGGAAAACAAGCCAAATCTATGTGTATAAGCATAAACCTAAACATAAAGCATTAAGAGACAAGGCAACTGATACATAAAAACAAAGTAATAAATCCTTTGATGGCATAACCTCCACTGGCCAGAATCCCCTGATGGATACAGCAAGAAATCTCCTGAAACCAGCAGCAGTAGAACCCCTGATGCATGCAAAATGAAACAATATCCTGCAACAGCCAAGACTGGAAACCCTTGACGACCAACAACAAACAATGATAAACATCATCAGCATATAGCAGCAGCAAAATAGTAGCAGCAACATACTGCAATAACAACATACAGCAGCAACAAAACAGCAACAACAACAAAACAACAGCAGTAGCATACAACAACAACAAAACAGCAGCAGCAACATACTCTGACGTCATAACCTCCGCTGGCCAGAAGCCCCTGATGAATGCAACAAGAAATCTCCTAAAATAGCAGCAAATCCCCTGATGCCTGCAGACCAAACCGCTGACCATTAGCCCTTGAAAGAACTGAATTAGCTTGCAGCCCCTGATGGAATTGCACTTGCCAGCAGACCCTAATGGAATTGCACTAGCCAACAGCCCCTAATGAAACTGCACTAGCCAACAACCCTTGATGGAACTGCGTTGTCCAGTAGCCCCTAATGAGACTGCACTGACCAGATGGAACTGAATTGGCCAGTACCCCTGATGGAATTGCACTTGCCAGCAAACCCTGATGGACTGCATTGGCCAGCAGCCCCTAATGAAACTACACTGGCAAACAACCCCTGATGAAACTGCACTAGCCAGCAACCCCTGATGGAACTGCGTTGGCCTGCAGCCCTTGATGAGACTACACCGGCCAGCAGCCCCTGATGGAATTGCGCTGGCCTGCAATCCCTAATGAGACTGCACTGGCCAGCAACCCCTGATGGAACTACACTGGCCAGCAGCCCCTGATGGAACTGCACTGGCCAGCAGCCCTTGATGGAATTGTACTGGCCAGCAGCCCCTGATGGAACTGAACAATCAAAACTGTCATTCCCTTGATGGTAAGCAACATCCCTTCAAGTAGCATACAACCATAAAACCAGCCAACAACAGCAGGACACAGCAGCATATAGTAGCAGCATATAACCTCTGCATATAACAACAGCAAACAGCTAGCATACAACCAACATACAACCATCAAACCCAACAGGAAAATGGACTAGAGAGAAATATGCCACTGAGGGAGTCTAAAACTCATCCTCCTATATTTTGCATGAGAGGCAAGCCTACTTTTGATGATAAGAATAATTTCAGCTATAATGGCATGTGAGCTCCTACCATCGTTACCATGCATCCTGCCATATCTTTCAGACCAGATGTGATAGACAATAGTGTTGAAACTGAACCATATCAGTTGGTTTCGAAAAGAATTAAAATTTAAGGAATTGAGGTTGTTTAGAAGTGCATTCCATATAAAATTGGGACCATACCAACCAGCTTTTCGAAGGATAGCATGAACGATCTTGAAAGAATAGTTGCATTGGAAATATAAGTGGTCAAATGTTTCAGGTTCAAAGTTGCACAAGACACACAGATTTGTGATATTCAGGCCAAAGTTGAACAGTTTATCCAAAGTCCATAGGCTTTTATGACAGCACAGCCAGTTGATGAAGGAGTAGCGCGGAACAGCAAGATTATTCCAAACAACACGATTCCAAGTAACTTTCTGATTCCTTGTGCGAATATCAGACCATATGCATGTAACATTAGTTATATTAATAGGAACATTATTCCATTGCACAATATCATGATTCATGATGTTGAAAGGAGTAAGGTAGTCAAAAGTGTTCCTCCAATTGATAATAAGATGGTGATTAGAAAGTGGGAGCCTCCAATTGCCATTGAACATGATATCTGAAACCATAACATCCCTTCCTAGTCCAGTTTCAAGAATGATTGGGTCATTAATAGAACTGGCTAATGATTACGAGTTGAGCCAAGGGTCAAACCACAGGCTCACTTTTGAACCATCACCAATAGAGTAATTGATGAACTGTTTAGGAGTGTCTCTAAGGGATAGGATTTTCCTCCAAGACCACAAGGATTGTGCATTAGCCTTCATAGACCAAAAATTGGATTTTTTAGTGACAGTATTACGAATCCATAATTTCCATAAGGATTGAAAGTGAGGATTTATGATTTTCCATACCCTGTAAAGCAAATGACCACGATTCCACTCCCTCGAACATTTAAAATCCAAACTTCCCTCGTCCTTAGGAGAACAAAGCTTCGCCCAGGCAACTTTGGCCCTATGGTTGTTAAGAGTAGAACCTTCCATAAAAATCTGGTGAAAATACTTTGGAGCTTCTTGTGAATGTAACTGGGCAGCATGAAGTGTTGAGCCCAATAAGATTGCATGGAAAAAAGAACCACTTTAATGAGTTGAATTCTACCAACAAAGAAAAAAGAACCATTTTGGAGCTTCTTTATTTTGAAGGAAATTATCTTTTATTTTCCCTTCTGACAAGATACACAAAGACCATCTTGAGCAAATTCAAGTTATGGTAATCCTATCACTAATCCTTTTCTCACCAAACTATTGATAGTCTTGAAGTTTAGGTGAGATAGCTTCTTGTGCCATAGCCAACTTTCATCTGCTAATGCTTTGCTGTAAGAACATGTGTATTGTCATTCATTTGTTAAGCAGAAGTCGACTATGTATACATTGTCTTTTCTAACTCCAGACAATGTAACATCTCTGGTCTTTATGTTACTTATAAGACATTTTTCATCCTTATAAATAACTTGATAGCCTTTGTCAGAAAACTGACTAACACTGAATAGATTGTGCATTAGGCCATCAACCAGAGCTACATCTCAATGATGAAATTTTCATGAACTACTTTGTCATATCCCATAGTGTATCCAATGTTGTCATCTCCAAAGGACACTTTTGGGCCAGCTTTCTCCTCAAATTGTGAGAGCAGGGACTTATTTCTAATCATTTGTCTTGAACAACCACTATCCAAGTACCACAACTGCTTCTTCTTCTTGCCCTACACACACATGTAAACTAGTTAGATCTTTTAGGAACCTAAGCCTGCTTGGGTTTTGATTTAATAGTTTTAATCACAGGTTTAGTTTTGTGTTAGTGCAATATAAGCTCAAGTGTTTGTAGAGGGGGGGGGGGGGGGGGGGATGAATACAAACACCTAAAACTTTTCGCTCTCTTAAACTTAAAAGTGCTTACTGGAAACAGCTGCAATGAACAGAAAAACTATAAGAAATGAACACACAGATTCAAGTTAAAATAGTTGTATTATAACTTGATGTTTTTCTGGAAATCTGTAGAATCACAACTGTGATTTACAGCTACAAATTCTGTGAATAAATACACAACTTCTCACACTCACTAACTACGAAAACTTTTCTCTGAAAAAATAAATCTCTCAAGAAATATATTACAGAGCTTCCTAGTGTTGTGTGCTTCTATTTTTGTTTTTGTATGTTGGATAGATTCAATTTGTGTCATTGTTGTAATGAGAACTCTTTTGCTTATATGTCGAACAGTGGTTGAAATCACGTGCTTGAGACGTGCTGCTTTTCTCAACTTAGCAGCAAGTATGTCACATCGTTGCCCAATGTGTCAGACTGCTGCATGCTTTGTTGCTACTTTTTCTTCCCCTGATCTGTGTGCATTTAATGTGTGAGAGTTCTCACTGGACCAAAAAAAACTTCAAGAAATATCTTTCCAGTTGATATCTCTTGCTTCTGTAACACATTACGTTGATTTCCATGTAAGTACTGATGACAGGTGCATGCTGTCATAACGATCCACTGACTACCAGCCCTGATGGACTTTGATCAGTGCTTCTGGATCCCCTGATGCTTATTGACTGGATCAGGGCTTCAACCTTCACTTGAGTTTCACTCAGTGCTTCTTGATCCTGATGGTTATGACTGATGGTATACACTGATGGCTTCCACTGATGCCATGTTGGTCATTCCCCCTGACGGGTTACCCTGATGGGTTGGCCTGACACTAACATGTCCTGAAGTGTTTCCCTGACGGGTTGGTCCGCCTTTGTCATCCCCTGACAGGTTTCCCTTGATTGGTTCCCCTGATGAATTCCCCCTGATCGGTTCCCCTGACGAGTTCCCCCTGATGGGTTGCCCCTGACTAGTTCCATTGACGGTACTTAATCAACGTAACTTTGTTTAGAATATCTGATGTGCGGAATACTTTGACTGTTAACAAGTAACATCAGACATTCTTCTTCACTTTGTCAAGTCCTTTGGATGTTCCATTTTCTGACTTGCCTTGTGAAGTTCTTGACCATCCACTGATGAATAAGTTTATCATCAGTGGATACAAAACTTGTGCTGATCTTAAGATTTATAAAATACCTCAAGTATTTACAGTTGCACAATTTATTACATAATCATCATCATCATCATTTAACTCTAACATTTTGGTTATTGGTTGTGTATTCTTTTTCATTTCTTTTCTCTTTTTAGGAGATGAAAGATCCACCTTGATCCTAGGTGGATTATGAACAACCCTTAACTTTTGAGGAGACATTCTCCTTGTGTTATTGTGAACATTAGGCATAGAGGGATAAACGTAATAATAGTTTCTATAAGCTTTGCAAGAATATGATGGATGTCTAAAATCATCATAGTAATGATATAACATATATTGAGGTGGTGCAATGTATGGACAAGGAGCTACATAAGAAACATGAGGAACATTCATGTTAACAGTAATTTTTGTGCATTGAGATGTAAGGTGGTTGGAGTTCCCACACTTGGTGCATGTATTCCTAGGTGCATTAGGTATTGGTGCATAATTACTGTATTTATTAATACCTAATTTATCATTCCTTTTTTTCTTAGACTCAGATATTGGACTACTTTTTAGCTTTTCTTTTAATTGTTTGTTAGTAAGCAAACCAACATTCTTTGTAGCCTTTTTCTCTAGCATTGGTTCCAAAGTTTTCTTTACAGATGTGGAATTTACAACTTTAGAACTTTCACCTATTCAATCTTACCAGGTTTAACAAATTTAATTGGTTTTAATTTTTAATGTATTTGATCTGGTAGGATCAAACACAGGTTGCGGAAAATAACTTTAGGAAGACTCCGTAAAGAAATCAATCACTGAGAAATCAACACTAAAGGATCAATCTGTTTAGTTTGCTTAAAGAAATTAATCACCCGCAAGCTAAAACAAATCAGTTGTGTAAGTATAAATGAATTAACCACCAACTTTCGGATAAACGTAAGTAAAAACTCACAAAATTTTATTAATCAAAGTCTGAATAATGAATAATACAAGCAACTATTTATAAGCTGAGATAAAACCCTAATCCTAATTGGAAAGAATATTACAAAGGAAAGAAATCTAATCTAAATATGAAAAATAACAAACCTATTTTAAATAGGAAATAATCACTAAATTCATACGAAAAATAATAAAATATAAGAAATAAAACAACTACACCCGTTAGTGGATAATTGAGTATCGGAGACTAATTATCCCCTAACGGATCAAATACACTATCGGAGACTAAATCATCCCCTAACGGATGAAATAGGCTGTCGAAGACTAAATTTCCCCTGATGGGTTAAATTAGTCTCTGATGACTAAACTAGTCTCCGATGTACAACTTATCCGCTGATGATGACGTCAGCCGTATTCTCCGATGCAAAAAAGATCCGTTGATGACATCATCCTTAGTCCCTGATGGCTAAACATCCCTGATGCCAGAAGCATCCCTTGACCCCAGTCTCTGATGACTATCTCTCGGCTAAGTCCTGAAGTTGCTTAACTCAATATTAACAAGTAAAGTAACAACAGGTTGACAAGTACTTCCTAACCAACATCCCACAAATGCATCAATAGAAAATAAATCTAAGGATAATTCCTTCCAAGAAAGATTTATTCTTCCGTCCGAAGCTGCATCCGCTTGTTTGGCACTCAATGACTCCAACAGATCAATTTTCCTACTATTTTAGATTATGTGCTAGCTTCTATTTCTTTATGTTTATCAGTGGTGATGGGTTGTTCACCAACTGATACAACAATGGACATTTCTGAGTATCCTAATCTAGCCTTTTGATTAGGATTTTGTGAGTTTAAAAGATCCTACACTTTGTCTAAGGATTGTGTCCATTGTTTTATTTTATCTTGTTCAGCCTTGAGTTTTTTCAACTAGATAAACTTCTCTTTTCAAGGCATTATCAAGATGTCTCTTAGCATTAAGAGCTTCAGTTTTGGCCTTTTCTAAAATTAATAGAACAGATTCTAATAAAGTATTTCTCTTAGAAACAACATTATTGGTCTCAGTAATCCTATTGTTTTCTTTTGTAGGAGATCTTAAACTAGCATGCAAGTCATAAATCTCTTTGGTCTTTTATTGAATGATAGCATCACATTCATTTTTAGAAATTGAAGAAATATTGAAGTTATTTACCTTAGTTAGTGATCACTTCTGTGATTCAACTTCTCCTTCGGACTTGCTTGAGGATTTAGCCATTAAAGCCAAATTTACAATCTCTTATTCAACATCAGATTCATCTGAATCCACCTAGTTCTTGCCTTCAACTATATATGCCTTTCCATTTTTCTTGAGAAAATCAAAGTGCTTCTTTTTATAATATACTTGATTATCCTTGAAGTCTTTCTTTTTCTCAGATTTGGGCTTCTTGCATTCACTAACTTTGACTTTTGTTGAGCTCTCCAAATGTTAAGGTGAGCATTAGAGACTACAATGAATGAATTTGGAGAGCTTAACAAAAGTCAAAGTCAGTTATTTCTGGTGTAGTAAATCCATCAGAGGTGATGTTAGGTACAAGCTTCTTTATTTCTGGAGGACCTTTTTCAATAATCTCCAGGTATTGGTCATCTTTTGCATCAATATAACTTAAGATCCTTTGTTTCCAAAATGAGTATTCACCCTTCTTGAGTTGTGGAACTCTAGTGTTGTCCTTCTAATTACTTATGATCTCTAGATTGAATTAATCTAGAATTGCTTTGATACCAATTGTTTATCCCGTGGAATAATTGTACACGGGGGGGGGGGGGGGGGGGGGAGTTGAATACAATTTCTAACTTTTCTTTGAATTAAACTATCTAGCACAGTTTAAAACTTAAGAATAGTTATAACAACTTTACTGAAAAGATATAACAAGTGAAACAGTAAAACAAATTGCAAGATATGAATCAACAATATGAATTTGTATTGTTAATCAGTTTGAATCTTTATAATTTTTTCTGGTAATGATTACCAACTGCAGTTACAACATTCCCCTACTGATATTAATTAGTCTAATATTGATACTGAAAAGGCTCTCCTTACAGCTATTGAGGACGCTATGGCTAAGGAGGAAATAATCTTAAGGCAAATATCTAGAGTTTAGTGGCTTAATTGTGGGGATAAGAACTTAAATTTTTTCTTTGCTCAGTTGCAGAACAGATGGAACCAGAACAAAATCCTCTTGCTTAATGATGCTCTAGGCAACCCTCTCCATAACCAAGATGATATTAAGAGGGAAACAGTGGGTTACTATAAAGAACTTCTTGGTTCATCCGTAGCCCTTTACCTGGGGAAAGAGGCTCTTCAAAGGTTCATTGCTAAATCTTTACCCCAGGATCTGGCCATTAGCTGATTAACCCCATTTTTGCAGATGAGGTTTTTAACACTCTAAAAAGTATGAAAAGGAACAAAGCCCCTGGACCTGATGGTTTTAATGTTAATTTCTTCCTCAACACTTGGGGTACTGTTGGAGATGACTTTATAAAAGCTGTCCTACATTTCTTTAATAATGGTACGATGCTCAGAGAAATTAATGCTACTGTTATTGCTCTGGTCCCGAAAGTTCAAAATCCAACTGTTATGGGAGATTTCAGACCTATTTCTTGCTACAACACTCTATACAAGTGTATCTCTAAGCTTGATTTCCCCAGAACAGGCGACTTTTGTCAAAGGAAGGAAAATTGGGGACAATATCCTCATTGCTCAAGAATTATTAAGAGGTTATCACAGGGAAGTAGGGCCACCTAGATGTGCTTTAAAAATTGGCCTTCGCAAAGCTTTTAACTCGGTCAGGTGGGATTTTCTCCTTGATACCTTGAAGTTGATAAACTTCCCTCACCAATTTGTTGGTTGGATAAAATCGTGTATCTCTACAGCCATGTTCTCTGCTAAAGTTAATGGCTCCTTGCGCGGCTACTTCCAAGGAAAATGGGGGATACTTCAAGGAGACCCTCTATCTCCATACTTATTTGTTATTGTAATGGAGGTGTTCAGTATGATTTTGGCAAAGCAAACTATGGACCCCCTTTTCTCTCATCACTAGAGAGCGGGGAAAATTTCTCAGCTCATCTTTGTTGATGATCTCATGCTATTTTTCAAAGGCGATGTATCCTCAGTCAAAACTCTCCTCTATGCCTTGGATATATTCTCCTCCCTCTCGGGTCTTCAAAGGAATGCAAACAAGAGCCATTTATTCTGCTCAAATATAAAATCTGAACATCTGCAAGAGATCTTGGCTCTATCCACTATGCAAGTCACCAAAGAGCCTGTGAAGTTTCTCGGAGTTCCACTTATCTCCAAAAAACTTTCAGCCTCTGATTGCGAGCCCCTTATTCAGCTAATTACCAAGAAAATAAATTCCTGGACTAACAAGTTCCTATCCTTTGCAAGCAGAAGACAACTTATCTGTTCTGTACTTTTTGCTATACAATCCTACTGGAGCAGAATGTTCCTCTTTCCCAAGTATGTTGCGAGGAAAATTGACAAAATTCTTATGTCTTATCTTTGGAGAGGTTCAAGCACTTCACGCATAGCCTGGTTTACTATTTCTCTCCCTTTTAAAGAGGGTGGGCTTAGTATTAAAAAGGTGGAGGAATGGAACAAAGCACAACAGATTCATCTCCTCATTTCCTTAATTAATCCATGCTCCACGAATCTCTAGGTAGAGTGGGCTTGAAGTACACTCCTAGGAAAATGCAAATTCTGGACTGCAAAGATTCTTTCAAACTGCTCTTGGAGTTGGCAAAAAATTCTACATCTATGCCCCCTAGCTCTCAAATACCTAAAATATGTCCTTGGATATGGAAATACTTTCCTTTTATGGCAAGACCCTTGGTGTGATTTGGCTCCTTTATGCTACAAGCCAACTGATCTTCTTATCCAGGAACTACAACTTGATATTAATTCCCATGTAAGCTCCATCATCTCTGGTGACCAATGGTGCTTTCCAATGAACTACCATGTATTTATTATCAATCTTAAAAACAAGATTTCTGCAATTCCTATTGGTGGTAGCTGCTCAGACAGTAGTTTTTGGAATGGACGTGATATCAACATAGTCAGAGTCAGCCATATATGGGAATCCATCAGACTTGGGAGCCCCCAAAATCCTATATGGGAGATAGCTTGGCACCCTTTGCATATCCCTCGCTTCTCCTTTATTCTTTGGCTAGGTCTCCACAATAGGCTTCTTCCCCGTTATGTTCTCCCATGCTCCCTGTGCACTTCTGCTGATGAATCCATGGACCACTTGTTCTTTTCTTACAAATATTCTTATAAGATTATGGGCGAGCTATTACACCTCCTGGATAGAAACCTTTCATGGACAGATTGGGATCATGTTTTGGGTGACTTTCTCCTAGACACAAATCAAAAGTTTTGGTCCTACATCAAATGCCTAGTCTTATCTGTCTTTGTCTACAAGATATGGGGTGAAAGGAATTCTAGGATCCATAATGGTACCTCCACTCCTGAAAGTTGTTTAGTTTTTGATGTGATAATATAATTAAAAGTAAATTGCATGGCTCCCGGAAATTCCACAAGCTTAGCAAACTTTTTCCTTGTTATCAGAATTGGTTACTGTATGGAACTGCTTATTTATAATATGGTAAACAAACTTTAACATGACTGCATATGGTTAGAGGCTGTGGGTTGCTCTAGGAGATGTCAGATTGCATCGTGGGTTGGCCTGAAGACAGCTCTTGGGCTGTCAGGGGATGTCGTGCCTGCATCAGGGGATATCTAATGACCATCAGGGGAAGGCCTACATGCATCAGGGGTTACGCTGTCAGGGGAAGAGTAGCTTTGCCGAGATCAGGCTGAATATGTGTTAGGGGTTTTCGAGCCAAGCTTCAGGGGAAGGTGAGCTTTGCAATAGGATAATTAATCTTCGGTGGATAACTATCCGCTGATGACTGCCTTCTGTCATCAGGGGATAATTATCCACTGACAGGCCTTTTGACCCATCAGGGGATATCTGCTCGCATCAGGGGATGTCTCCTACTTTAGCTGTCAAGGCAATTAGGACATACTACTGTTAGGGTATGCCCTGTCGGTCATTGTTGTTTGTTGTTATTTTCTTGTTCTCCTAGCTAGAGTCTATATGTTCTAGCAGGTCGGGGGGCATGCCTCTCATTATTTTTGTAATTAATTTTCTAATTTTATATTATACCCAACTTAACAAAAGAAGAGATTACCAGCTGCAAATAACTCTGTTGAAAAATAACAACTACACTCTAGAAAAAATGATTTCTAACTACGCAAGTTCTAAAAACTTGCTACTCTTAAGTTATGAAAAACTTGTTTCTCTCAAGTTATGAAAAACTTGCTTCTATCTGAGATAATAAGAATACTTGTGTTTTTGTGTATCTCAGTATGTTATGTTATATCCTATTTATCTCAGCTGCTCCATGTCTCTATTTATAGACATAACTCCCTTGTCCTCTAAGCTTCCACAGTGAGTTTCCTCCAAAAATATCTCTGATATTCTTTGGTAATTCAAGCTCTGTCACACAACTTCTCCTTTTTGCATAACCTTTCTTGCACACCAACCTGTTATGTAACATCTCTAGTGTATCAGCATGCCAGCTTCCTGAATTTCCTCTTGGAGTTCCCGTGATAAGTTATCTCTGCAGTGAATAATTTATCTCTATGAGATTCCTGATTTTTGATTGGACTAGCTTCCATATTTTACTCTTTAAGTTTCTATAAGCTACAATTGCATTTTTTATACTTGCAGTTTTATATGCATGCTTGTGGATAAGTATGACTTATCTCTATATCAGTGTTCACACATGCAGTGTATAGCTTATCTCCTTGAAGCATCTTTGGTAGCCAATCTCTCCTTATTAGAACACCATTTATATTTTAATTCCACCATTTTTAACATGAGTTAGTGGATTTGTGAACTCAACCATGTGTCATCCCATATGTCTTTTTTAGTCTTTGAAAATTTTATCCCCTGACAGACAGTCTCTGGTGCCGAGAAATTTATCCCTTGACACTGATAAACCTATCCCTTGATGTAGTGAAATTTTATCCCTTTATGCCTAGACTCTGGTGATAGGTAAATGATTTTGGCTTTAGTAAAATCAACTCAAGGCTACTTTAATGCATTGGAGTGTCTTTGCCTTAGTCTCTGGTAGCTTCAACATTAGTCTCCAATGAACAAACACTTAGTCTCTAATGAACAAACACTTAGTCTCCGATGAACAAAAACTTAGTCTCCGATGAACAAAAACTTAGTCTCCGATGACCAAAAATTTAGTCTCCGAGAGGCTTATTTTATTTGACTAACTTTGACTTTTGTTGAGCTTTCTAAATGCTAAGGTGAGCATCAGAGACTACAAGGAATGCATTTGGAGAGCTCAACAAAAGTCAAAGTTAGTCAAACAAAATAAGCCTCTCAGAGATAAGTTTTTGGAGAGAAACAAGTTTTCATAACTTGAGAAAAGCTAGAAATCATATTCTAGAGTGCAATTGTTATTTTTAACAGATTTGTTAGAAGCTGGACATTCACACCAATGAGCTTTTGTAATATTTTATTGATTTACAAAAGTTCAGAAATACTTGTGATATATTGTATTATTTCAATTTCGCAACTTTTAATATTGTATATTCACTAAACTCACAAAGTTTGAAAAAATTTTGGTTTGTATTCAACTCCTCCTTCTACAAACCATCTTGTGGGACAAACAACATTGCTGAGTGTATTACCTAGGTGAGGTACTCAACAGGGTATATTCCTTGTGATCCTTGCTGAATTCTGCCTTAAAAAATATTTTGATGTAGTTTCCTCCTTGCTTAAAGTGCTCACAAGGCAAGGGTATTAGCCAGGTTCCATTTTTCAAGTGCTTGCTGAAATTTTGACTTAGAAAAATTTCTTCAATCAGCAGGCATTACTCCTTATCTTGTAGAATTTTGACCTTGCAAAAATTAAGTGCCTAATCAGCAGGAGATAATACAGATTGTTAATGCACCCCTACTTATATTAGCCTTAATTATAAAGAATAATTGAATTTACTTTTATAAGAATTGATGATGTAATATAGTTTTTGCTTAATCGATGTAAAAAAACTTAAAGGAATATCCAACTTATTAGGTAGATATAAATAGTTTTAGTTAAGCAAGGACTTTGATCACAAGTGAAGACTATGCTCATCGATCAGAAGGTATGTTGAAGCTGCGAAGAAACTTTGAAGGACAGGCTTACTTAGAATGGAAATAAGCAAGGTCCTATATAGCAAGATCATTTACTTAGATTCAAGCAAGAATGTCAGAAAATGACCTTACTTTTTAACCTGCTTAGTCAACTTCTAGAAGGTTTTTCAAAAAGCACTAGAAGACAAAATAACGACTACTTTATTGACGAAGCAAGGAACAACAGTAAATGTACAAGTCTCTATCAAGGCCAACTCCTAACGGATATATTTTAAATTCCGAACAGATAAATTTTTGGAGTAGTATAAAAAGGAGCCTTAAATTTCATTTATTACAACTGAACAACCAAGAAATTGTTCTGAGAATCTGTCATCCTATGAGTTTAGCAAGACACGAATTTACAAGCTTGACCAAGTGTTATCTAATCTGCTCAACAATGCTTTTACTGCTTAGAGATAGCAAACAAGATCTTTTTTATATTGTAGTCTGTGTAACTTAAGCAGGTTTTAGTGACTACTATTTTCATAAGCAAGCTTTTAAATTTTGAAAAACACTATTCACCCCTCTTTCTAGTATTTTCCCTTTGAGACCTAACAAGTGGTATCAGAGTTTAACACTTTTTGCTAAGCTTTAGATCTTGTGAGGATCCAAAGTTATGGTTTTAAGAGTGATTTTGATGGCAAACCCCCAAAGATAGATTTGCTAATTGGAAATTGAGAATACATGTGTACATGGATACAATTGATGATGAAGTATTTGGAGCAATAAAGTTCAGGCCCTATAAACCAGAGAAAATTAATACTACTGAACTAAACAAGTTAATACCAAAACTAAGAAAGGAGTGGACTGTCGAAGAGAAGAAGCTGGTAGGATTTAACAAGAAGGCGATGAACATTCTTTTCATGGTTCTTGAAGAAGATATGTTCGAAAATGTTTAAAACTGTGCATCTGCTAAGAAGTCTGGGATGCCCTGCAAGTTCTAAATGAAGGCATAACAGAAGTGAAAGAAAATAAGCAATCTTTGCTTATATAATAATATAAAATGTTCACTATACAATAAGGAGAAAACCTTACTGCCATGTATGAAAAATTCACTGTCCTACTCAACAATCTACGAGCTCTCGGAAAGATCTATGATACAAAGGACATAAGATCTATGATACAAGAAACAAGGACATTATGCTACTGACTTTCAGAGCATAGCAAAAGAAGAGAAGAAATACCCTGCTCAAGAAAAGAGCAAGGGAAAAGAGTACTACAAGAAGAAGTATCAACAAAAGAGCTTCAACAACTTTAAGAAAGACAAGGGACTCATTGCTGAAAAATCTTGGAGTGACAATGATAGTGAATCAGAAGTGTCTGGACCGAAAATAGCAAACCTCAGTGGCATCGAGCTAAGGAGTTTGAAGTCAGCAGAGAAGTCAATCTTATTGAGTTATTTGATTTCGACTCCCATGACATCACTGAAGCTGAGTTGCACTCCCTACTCAAGGATGTTGCATCTCAGTGGCATCGCTATAGGAGATTGCTGAGAAGTACTTCAGCGGAGTCTTCTCAACTGATGTATTTGATCTGGGAGGATCAAAGACAGGTTGCAGAAAAATAACTTTAGAAAGACTCCGTAAAGAAATTAATCACCAGGAATCAATACTAAAGGGCCAATCTATTTAGTTTGCTTAAAGAAGTTAATCACCCGCAAGCTAAAACAAATCGGTTGTGAAAGTATAAAGGAATTAACCACCAACTCTCAAGATATTTATAAGTAAAACTTACACAATTTTATTAATCAAAGTCTGCCTTTAACAAATATTATGAACAACTACTTATAAGTTGAATAACAAGAAAATCCTAATTCTAATCGGAAAGAATATTACATTGGTAAGAAATCTAATTTAATAAGGAAAGAAAGAAAACAAAATTATTACAATTAGAAAACTAATAAAAATAATTTAACAAACTGAAACTGAGAAAAATAGTCTCTGACGGATTAAATGAAATTAGTCTCCGACAGACTTAATTTGCACTTAGTCTCCGACAGTACAAATTATCCCCTGACAAGCTTAGTCTACGACAGTATAAGTTATCCCCTGACGAGCTTAGTCTTTGACAGTATAAATTATCCCCTGACGAAACCTTAGTCCCCGATGACCATTTTATCCCCTGATGCTAGTGCTCGACAACCCCTGACGCATCCCCTAACTCCAGTTCTCGGTAACCCCTAACGCCAATGCTCGGCCCATTCTCGGCTAAGGTATGAAATTACTTAACTCCTTATTTACAAGTACAGTAACAATAGGCTGACAAGTACTCCCTAACTAGTATCTTGCGTTAGCATGAATGGAAAATAAATCTAAGGATATTTCCTTTAAAGCAAGACTTACTCTTCCATCCGGAACTGCATCTGATTGCTCAACACCCAATGACTCCAATAGATCATCAAATAAGGAACAAGAACTTTGAAATCCTGTTTGCACTTGAAAATGTTAAAGCAGAGAACTTAGAGTTCAGAGTTGCTAATGATGAGAGGAGTTTGCTTAGACAACATCTTAGAGACTCTCAAGAGAGAGAGTCTAAGTTAACCTCCCAAGTTGAGGAATTAACTACCACAATCTCTACTTGGAACAAGTGATCCTCAAATGCTTGTGCTTTGTTGAAAAGCCAAAGAAATTGGCTAGATTAAGGAGGTATTGGATCTGGAACTTGCAAAGTTCTTGCTGAAGAAAGTGGAGAAAGTGAAGCTAAATCTATCAACAGGGAGATCTCTATTCATTCAGCAGAGTGTGAACCTCCTGTTAAAACCAAGGGTAACAAAAATGTTACCTTGCTACAACACAAACTCCCTGTTTATTGTAACCATAAGCAGGAACGTGGCTTTACTAAACAAACCAAAGGTGGAAAGTTTAGCAAGATCCATCTTCCTCCTACTCATCGTTACAACAAATCTAAGGAACTTAGAATTTAGCAAAGGTTGGATTATGAGCAAACACTGGAAACCACCTCAACATAAGAGAAGAGGTAAGCAACACACACAACACAACATGCTGCATTTGAGATTTTATTACTGCTATAGGATTGGTCACATTGCTTCTCTTTATCTTGCAGATCCTTACTATATTATTGGGTCTTAAAGACCAAAAACGAGACAAGTATGGGTCCCCAAGGGTACTAATCTCTCTGGAACTAAGTCCTGTTGGGTACCAATATAACTCTGCTTATGTTTTGTAGGTCATGAGCAAGGAACAAATTTGCTTTAATAAGGTTGGTTATGTGGAGGGACTCAAACACAACTTGCTTAGTATAAGCCAGTTGTGCAATAAAGGGCACAAGGTCATCTTCTTAAATAATCAATGTTAAGTAAGAGAGTTTTAAACGAACTCTCTGAAGCTTTCTGACTTAAGAAATGGTAATGTTTACGTAGTAGATTTGGCTAAGCTAAGTCCTGCTCAAACAACATGTTTTCTTGCTAAAGCTTCAGCATATGCTTCTTGGATATGTCATAAAAGACTTTCTCACTTAAACTTAAGAATGATTTCAAAACTCGATGCTAAAGATTTAGTAAAAGGTTTACCAAAATTCTCTTTTGAAAAAGAAAAACCATGTAGAGCTTGCCAATTTGGTAAGCAAACAAAAGAATCTTTCTTAAGGAAATATGAAAAATCAAATTCTATGCCTGCTCAAACTATTACATCTTGATTTGTTTGCCCTAATATTAACTAGTCTTGGTGGAATGAAATATGGATTCACAATTGTGGATGATTTCACAAGATATACATGGGTATTATTTCTTGCTCACAAGAATGATGCATTAGCAGAATTTGAGAAATTCAACAGACAAGTACAAAACGAGAAGGATCTCAGAATCAAGTCAGTAAGAAGCGACCATGGAAAAAAGTTTGACTTAAGAGGCTTCATTGAATTCTGCGATAAGCAAAGAATTTCTCTGCTCCAAGAACTCCACAACAAAATGGGATGGTAGAAAGAAAAAATCAAACCTTGGAAGAAACAGGAAGGACATTGCTTGTTGATGCTAGACTCCCTGAATGTTTTTGGGTAGAAGTTGTCAACACTACCTGCTACACTCAAAATCATTCACTTATCCATCCAACTGTAAGCAAGACTCCATATGAATTATGGAAAGGAAGGAAACCTAACATTAGATACTTTCACATCTTTGGATGTCTCTGCTATGTTCACAACAATGATAAGGAGTATTTATCTAAATTTCAAGCTAAATCTGATGAAGGTATTTTCTTAGGTTATTCTACTTATAAAAAAGCATATTGTATATTTAAGAAAATAATTTTAACTGTTGAAAAATCAATACATTTAGTATTTGATGAAACTAACAATGAGGAATCAAATGGTTCACTCCCTCTTATAATTGAGCAGGAACAAGATCTACCTAAGCATGACAAAACACCTATTGAGATCAAGGATAATTTTGCTGAAAAACCTTAAGAACCTTCTCAATCCATTACAAGCACCCTGCTGAAATCAAAGATGATGAACCCAACTTGGAGGAACTAAGGCAGCAAGATATCTGAAAGGATCTATCAACAAGGATGAATTGGACGAAGTCCCACTTTAAGAATTTAATAAATGGAAATCCAACAAGTTCAGTAAGGATAAGAAGATCTGCTCAAAATGAAAGTAATTTTCTAAGTTTCCTATCTCATATGGAGCCCAAGAAAATAGAGGAAGCCCTTGCTGATACTGATTGGATCATTGCTATATAAGAAGAGTTAAATCAATTCAGCAGAAACAATGTTTGGAACTTAGTTCCTAGGCCAAGAAAATAGGCACCGAGTGGGTATACAGAAACAAGATGGATGAATATGGAATCATCACTAGGAACAAAACAAAACTTGTGGCAAAAGGCTACTCACAAGAAGAAGGGATCGACTACGACGAAACCTTTGCTCCAATAGCAAGACTTGAAGCCATAAGAATATTTCTTGCTTATGCTACCTATCAAGACTTCAAAGTTTTTCAAATGGATGTCAAGAGTGACTTTCTAAATGGACAACCTTAGGAGGAAATCTACGTAGAGCAACCCCCAGATTTTGTTGATCACTCTCATCCAAACTATGTATATAAGCTTGATAAAGCTCTATACGGACATAAGCAAACACCTTGGGCATGGTATGCACTCTATCATCCTTTTTAATTAATGAAGGTTTCAATAGAGGTAAAGTGGACACAACTCTCTTTATTAGGAAACATAAAGATAAAACATTACTTGTACAAATATATGTAGATGATATTATTTGGTTCTACTGATGAAAAACTTTGTGCAAGATTTGCTAATCTTATGTAGAGTAAATTTGAGATGAGTATGATGGGGGAGTTAAATTTCTTCCTAGGACTTCAAGTTAAGCAAAGTACGGATGACATATTTAAGTTAATCAAAGTATACAAAAGACCTGCTTAAGAAATAGGAATGGAGATCACTAGTCCTGTGAAGGCTCTTATGTCATCAACAACAAAGTTAGACAAGGATAAACAAGGTAAATCTGTAGATGTAATGAGTTATAGAGGTATGATCAGATCCTTATTGTATTTAACTGCCAGTAGACTAGATATAATGTTTTCTACATGTATATGTTCTCATTTTCAAGCTAATCTGATGTGATAAGATAATCAACTTATAGTTAGTTTTAGTTAATTTATAATTTTCTAGCTTATTAGGTAAGATTGGTGTGATAAAGTGTGCATCAGGGACTAGCCTAGCCGAGACATGGCCGAGAACGTGCATCAGGGGATGCCGAGGCAAGCATCAGGGAATAATTATAACATCGGAGACTACAACATCAGGGAATATAATTCAACATCAGAGACTACGGGCGTCAGGGGATCCTTAGTCTCCGATAGTGTAATTTGTTTGTCAAGGGATAGCTAGTCTCCGATAGGAAATTTGTCCGTCAGGGGATAATTAGTCTTCGATAGCTTTATTATCCACTGACAGTTTCAATTATTATTTTTCATGGATTTTAATTATTTTTGTATTTGTTTTGTATTTGTTTCCTAGTTTTAATAGGTTTGTTATCTTTCCTTATTGGATTAGATTTCTTTCCAATGTATTATTCTTTCAAATTATGATTAGGGGTCTTAACAACTTATAAATAGCTACTCATATTGTACAATGAAGATAGTTTTTGATTGATTAATAAAATTCAGAGTTATTCTGCAATTTCTTCTTGTTTGTGTGATATAAACAAAACCCTATTCGTGTGATTCGAGTAGTATTGAACGTGTGATTCGTTTAAGAACCTTAAGTTGAATTCTTGTGCAAACATCAACAAGTAGATTTAAGCTATCTGAGGCTGTAGGCTTAAACACCCTACATCATATTGGTATCAGAGAAAGGCTTGGTGTTGGGAGTGAGAAATCAAGAACGTGTGATTCTTTCTTGTTTTCTAGTTTCTTACTTAGCGAATATTCTGGTGCTTTGTATTCGAACTACAATCAAGAAATTTTTATCAAGAAATTTGTCTGATTGTTTCATTGAATTAAATATGTCTGATTCAAGTGGACACGATAATATTGGAGATATGGGATTACCTCGTGGAGCAACCTTACAAGATACAAAGATCCATCGGTTACAAAATCAATATGCAACGATGACCAGTCAATAGGATTGACTGGAAGAGATGATGTCCAGATTGTTAGGACATAACAACAATCATGCACGAGAAACTGATGGCCCAGAATAGGAGTAGGAAACTAATTATTGTAACGATCAATATAAAGTTTGTAAAAGACATTCAAATATGTGAGAACCCGAAAATGTTAATGAATTTTTGTTATGAGAATTATTTTATTTTCTGCATGAAGGTTTAATTTTTTATTGGGTATAAATGATGAAAATTATATTTTCATATGAAAAATTCAATGGCAATGTGATGTCCAAAAAGGTTTTTAAACGTATTTTGTACACAAGTTTTCAAATGGATATTTTATACAATTTTCTTATTCTTCAAGTTTCTCTAAAGGAAGGGAAATATTTGTTTTTCACGTGAGGAGGAGGTTCACTGAGTGTGAACAGGCTTAGCTACAGTGCCCGTTTTGAACCCAACTACTGAGGGACAATAGCATTTAATGCATATCACCTCCATCATTACCCTAGAGTGGGCTATGAAAAATGACCAATGGACATTAGCAGCCATTGCAACCACTCTTTTCTCATCAGTCATTTCTTTTCCTTTCACAGCCAACGACTGATATCAAATTAATCCGACGGCCTTTGTTGCTCAACAGGTGATATATATCACGTTGTTATAACCCTAGTTGCACCGTCATAAATTTCTCTACAGTATACCACCAAACCCAAGCATACTCTCAAAGACAACTGTCCTTTTTGAAAGAACAACTAGAGCTTCTAACTCTTTCTTGCAGCCAAGGAGGTAAGAATATTTCATTAAAGTTATGCTCTATTTCTTACACTTTGTTTCTGTCATGCATATCATGTTTAATGCCTTGTTCATTCATTTCTAAAAGGTATGATATGATGCATGCTTTTAAAACCCGGAGTTAATGCCATTTATTCCGAAAAGTTGTCCAAGATAAGTGTAAATTTGTTGACAACCACCTGGTAGACAAGCCCTTAACTACCAAACATTCTTTTTGTCAGTAGTTACAATCCCATGTTTGAGTATTTTCTTCAACCTGAGATTTGGACCCTAAACCATGTCTAGGAGGGCATGCAAACCGTAGGAAATGTTATGTATCCTGAGAGGATGATGAGAGTTAACCTAAGTATGGTTATAGTTGAGAACATCACCCATGGAGGAATGAGAAAGACACCACTGTATCTGAGGCAAGTCTTAACTTAGTCTCTGACGAGATGAGTTAGTCTCTGACGAGATGAGATAGTCCCTGAGACTCTCTAAGTTAGTCTCTGATGAGATGAGTTAGTCTCTGATGAAGGAATTTTTAGTCTTTGATGAAGGAAGTTGTTAGTCTTTGATGAAGGAATTGTTAGTCTCTGATGAAGGAAGTTGTTAGTATCTGATGAAGGAAGTTGTTAGTCTCTGATGACTAAAGAGGTTAGTCTTCGAAGAGTTTGGCGATGAACAAAGATCCCCTGATAGCCGAGGAGTTTGGTGCTGAGCAAATCATCCACTGATGAGTTCAGCGATGACTTAGCAAGTTCGGTGCTGAACAAGTTGACACCCGACTAGTTTGGCGATGGCTAACTAAGTTGGCGCTGAACAGGTTATCCCCTGATGAAGTTCAGCGATAGTCAAGTTACCAACCGATGAGTTTGGCGGTGAGTGAATTATCCCCTGATGGGTATGTTATCCCCTGACGGCTATCCCCTGATGGGCGAGACATCCCCTGACGGGTGAGATATCCCTTGACGACTAGTCATTCCCTGACGGGTAATTAACCCCTGATGAATGATTATTCCCTGACGTAGCAGATTATCCCCTGACGTGCAGTCTGCCTTCAAAACTATAAAACATGATTTTCTTAAAATTATTTATGATGTTTAATTATGTATTCACCCTAAACAGTTTTTATAACAGTTTTGGAAACCTTAAAAGTTTAAGGACATCACATATGCACTTTCTCTCATATTTTCACCTAAGTACTAAATTTATTTTGGGATATGTATATTTTACAGAATCTTTCCCTCTCAAGTAAATTAAAGTTGTTTGTGAGCAAAGGACTGAGGCAAGTATATACATTCAATCTGATGTTTATTTCAATTTAACGCATTATCATTTGATTCGATATGCGTGCAAGGCTTGAATTATATGTTTCAATTGTTTTTATGATTGAGCATGTTATGCTTTAGATTCTACTAGCATGATATGAATGATAATGCATGGATATAACCGAGATTTGATTATCAGCTATTGTTTTTCATTATTATATCCGTGCTAATGGATGAGAATGATATGTCTCTTAAATGGGGCATGAGAATGATGCCCCTTAAATGGGTTATGCCACATGGTTGGCAAGAGGAAAGGAAAGGTGCTGATGTGTTCTTCACCTGACCTAGAGGAATGATAAGTGACTATGTAGTCCACTTAAGAGGGATCATGCGGTCCAGTTTGGCCAGCTGTGTACTGTATGGTTAGCAGATCCACGGGTTTAGCCCCCGATGGATATTTTGAGAAAGTTATGCTTAGGTGTATACGTGTCTTTCTTCAAGGAGGATCACATGTTGTGTATCATCAGTGAATCCTCAATGATCTTTGAAGGTTTCCGAGGCCTTAGCATTGTTTCACCAAGCCTCACGAATAGATTTGAACTTCCTTCGATGTTCCAGATACATTCCTTTAAATTGTTTATATACTTCTTTGATGTGTATATACTTGCTGGGCGTAAATCGCTCACCCATGTTGAATTTTAATGTCTTGCAGGACATAATGCTAAGGCTGAACCCTCTGATAAGGGGAAAGCAAAGATGATAAACTACTAAGTTATTTACTATTTTGATAACAGTGAGGAAGGAAGGAAGATATGAAGGAAGGAAAGAAGATATTAGAAGTAGTGATAATTTTGATTTGTAATTAAAGATGATGTAATAGCTTCCGCTGTAATTGTATTACTCTTGGGTTGTAATAACTCTCTAATACTGCCCTTATCCAGTATTTATACTATGAATGGATGTATGGTTATCTTTTCCTTCTTTTGACGATGCCCTGATCCAGTAAGAGATTTTGGGGTCGTCACAGCTGATATCAGAGCCCAGTTACGGCCAGAAATGATTCATAAGGAAACACTGCCCGTAAGCTGCATCCAGTAATAGGGAATACTGCGGTATGTCCCAGAATTCCTCAAGAAAAGAGAATTTGGGAAGTTGACGCTAGAATGTAAGTACTAAGGTATGTTAATGAGTCCAAGTTTGAGGATTTATTAGAGTGGAGTTATTGAAAATCCTTAAGGATAGGACTGCTTAGTAATGATAAGAGCAAACGAAGGCACCACCCTTTTGACTTATCGCTGCGTTTTGTTTTATTAAGAAGTTTAGAATTACTGACTTGGGTTGTTTCATGTAGATGGCTAGAGATCGCTCTAGATCCCTCGCGCTTTTCCGTAGGGTAGATAGCCTAGTTTTCGACGTCTCATCTGACGAGGAAGAGGAGCCTAGAGTAGAGTCTCCATCGTTCACTCCTGCATCACCAAGCAGGCACTAACCATCTCCAATGCAAGAGGGCCCTAGGCTTGCCCCAGTGCCAACACAAGAAGTCGGACCCTCTACCGTTCGTCGGGGGCCGCGCATTCGCCACACAGCACGTAAGAGTGTACGATGTCATCATTTCAACCGTAACCAGGGTATGGCACAGAATGCTCCTACAGCAGGACATGATACTCCAAGACTCGCCTTGCCCTTACCTCGGTTATCCCACGACAGAATAGTACGTGAGTATGATGTAGAAGTTTACCATCGCTTGGCAACGTGCACCATGACAGTCTGAAGACAGGCTGCCACTATTGCTAGGTTTCACACAACAGCGTCAGCCTGACAATCATCTTTTTGGTTAACTCAGAGCCTGTACCATATTTGGAGATGCATGCACAAGTGGTAGCAGCAACAACAACTAATCCCACGGTGACATATTTGGAGCAAATGAGCAACTACTGCGCGCGCCGCATTGAGGAGACACGTATGTAGTCTCGGCTTTGGGAGAGGGAAGCAGAATGTGAAGGATCATTGGACACGGAAGACGAGGAGGATTAGTTATAGAAGTTGATGTAAAATTTAAGTGGAGGTTATGTTGTGTTGTTTTGAACTTGATGGGTAGTTGCGACTATCACATAATGTATTTTGGGCTTGTGTCAAGCTTAAGAATGTTTGAGGATGATGTCTATGACAGCCTCCTATGTACATGAATGATAAATATTTTGAAGTATCTAAATGCTTACGTGTTGCTTAATGCTCTTCACTTTATCAAGTTATAAAGTCTTGAGCCATACAAAGAATGGAATGTTTCGTGAAGGATGTTTAACTCTTTATGTATATTATTAGATTATGGCCAGAGGAAGGAGACCAGGAAGACCTGGGAGAAGAAATCTCTATAATGATTTGTCAAGGTCTGAAAATTTGGCACGTTTAGAAAGAGAAAACCAAGCAGATAATGCCGACGAAGTTGTCGTAGAGGACGACAGCTCAAAGGAAGTGGTTGGGATGAACCGCAATCCCCCACATGTTCCATCACCACCCCCTGTCAACAACAATAATTTCGCCAATAGCAATGCTACAGGGAATATGAACGACAACCCGTTAGTTCAATTTCTTCAGATTATTCGCGAGGCCGTGGCCGCGAACCAACCACCACCACCACCTCAACCACCAAGGCCTACTGCCCGTGGTTCATGTATCCGAGAGTTTACTGGCATCAACCCACCGACCTTTGATGGGAAAGGAGGACCCACTGCAGCACAATATTGGTTGGAAGAGATTGAGAAAGCCTTCGACTTAGTAGATGTGCCAGAAGATTGTAAGACCAAGTATGCGGCTTTCATGCTGAAAGAGGAAGCCAACCACTGGTGGAAGGGTGCCAAGAGAATGGAATTGGCAAAAAGGGAAACTGCAAGGAACACCAATACAGTGATAACCTGGGAATTGTTTACCCAGAAATTCAGGGAGAAATTTTACCCTCCTAGTGTTTCTAATGCAATGGAACTAAGGTTCCTAAATTTGAAGCAAGGGTCCATAACGGTGGACGAGTATGAGGCAAGGTTTAATGAACTAATGAGGTAAGCTCCTCATCAGGTGAGCGATGAAGGAAGGAAGGCCCGAAGATTTGAGCAAGGATTGAACCCTTGGATCCTGAGGTAGGTAGCAATTTTCCAGCTGGAAACTTTTGATGCAGTTGTGGAAAAAGCGAGAATCGCAGAATGGAGCAATAAGACGGTATATGAGTACAGTCGGGAAAACAAGAATGAAGGGAAGAGAAAAGGAAATGATAAAGGAAACCACCAGAATTTTGGTGGTGTGATTGTGAAGAAAGAAGAAGAAAGCAACAATAATAGTAGTCTGATCAATAATGGAAAGAGGAAGTGGAGGGAGCAATCATCTGATGGCATTGCAAGAAGGACTGTTGTATGTTCAAAGTGTGGGAAGAACCATGGCTCAACTCCATGCTTGAGGGGGAAGGATGTTTGCTTTAAGTGTCGCCAACCAGGACACTTCTCCTCAAACTGCCCAACGTTGAACCCTGCCGCGGTTCTGCCACAAAGGAGATCACAACAACAACAGCCTCAACAATTTAATAGACCGCTTGCTGCAGTAAGGACATGTTATACATGTGGAATGGAAGGGCACATTTCTCCTAATTTCCCTCAAAAGAAAAGTGGCAGACCAATGTTAACAGGAGCCAACACCGTGCCCGTGCGGCCACAAGCAAGGACTTACAATATGACGGTGCAAGATGTTGTGGTTTCTGATGATGTTGTGACAGGTACACTACTAGTGTACTCCATACCTGCACATGTGTTATTTGATTCGGGTGCTACTCGCAGTTTTATTTCTGAACGATTAGCTAGTAGCATGCTAGTATTGCCTTAGCTTCTACCTAATCCCTTGGAGGTAGTCGTTGCTAATCGCAAAGTAGTGAACATTTCTCATGTCTACCGTAACTGCACCTTGAAGATAGATCAGCATGAATTTCTTGTTGATCTTATTCCTTTTCCTTTGGGAGAATTTGACGTAATATTGGGAATGGACTGGTTATTTAAATACCAAGCCAACATTGATTGTGAGAAGAAGCGTGTAGTCCTACGCTCTCCCCAGAAGGCGAAGGTTTGGTTCCATGGAACCAAGATGGTGAAATCATCACCATTCTTGACCATGATCCAAGCACAGAAAATGGTTCGCAAGGGTTGCGAAGCCTTCTTGGCTTATGTGCATGATACTGACAGGGATGAAATTAAGATCGAGGATGTCCCTGTTATAAGGGAGTTTGCAGATGTATTTCCAGAAGAGTTGCCTGGATTACCTCCGGATAGAGAAATGGACTTTGAAATCAACTTGATCCCCGGTGCCGCGCCAATCTCCAAGGCCCCTTACCGCATGGCACCATCTGAGCTAAAGGAACTAATGAAGCAGTTACAAGAACTCTTAGAACGAGGATTGATCAGACCAAGCGTTTCACCATGGGGAGCGCCAGTGCTATTAGTTCAAAAGAAAGATGGATCAATGAGACTCTGCATTGATTACCGAGAACTGAACAAGGTCACAATCAAGAATAGGTACCCCTTGCCGAGGATAGATGACCTTTTTGACCAGCTCAGAGGAGGGAGGTACTTCTCGAAGATTGATCTTTGCTCAGGGTATCACCAATTATAGATCAAAGAGGAAGACATACCGAAGACGGCATTCCAGACTCGTTATGGTCACTATGAATTTTTAGTGATGTCTTTTGGATTGACGAACGCGCCAACAACTTTGATAGATTTGATGAATCACGTCTTCAAACCATTCTTGGATAAGTTCATCATTGTTTTCATTGATGACATTCTTATTTATTCGAAGATGTCGGAAGAGCATGAGGAACACCTAAGGACAGTGCTGGAGATTTTAAGAAAAGAGCAATTATTTGCCAAATTTTCTAAATGTGAATTCTGGCTAAAGGAAGTGAAGTTTCTTGGTCATGTGATCAATGAAATTGGTGTCACAGTGGATCCCAGTAAGATAGAAGCAATCATGAGGTGGCCTCAGCCAACAAACCCAACGGAGGTCAGGAGTTTCTTAGGTTTGGCAGGCTACTACCGGAGGTTTGTTAAAGATTTCTCAAAATTAGCCGTGCCTTTGACGAACTTGACGAGAAAGAACGTAAAATTTGATTGGACTTCTGATTGCGAGAAGAGTTTCCAGGAATTGAAGACAAGGTTAACTAAAGCCCCTATTCTGACCCTACCGGATGACAAGGGCGATTTCGTTATTTATAGCGATGTTCATCAGAGACTAATTTATTTTATGCTGTCAGAGACTAATTTTTTTGTCTCTCGGAGACTAACAACTTTGCCCATCGGTGGATATTTTATCCTCCGATAGCTAAAACAACCCATCGGTGGATTTTGATCCTCCGATAACCTGTAGTCGAGTCTTTATGTATCTGTTCCATAATGGAAAAATATTCATTTTATCTTTTCTAAATAATTGTTTATCAAAGGATAAATTATCAAGAAGAGTCCTAGCTTAAGGTACATAGGAGCCTTTTTGACAACAAAATTTTCAGAAATAAAGAATGGTAAAGTTTAAATATATGTAGAGACTTCTTTCTTAAATAATTCAAGAGAATCGAGATTGCCCATGTGGTTTATCTCTATGAGAAATCATAGGGAAAGAAATATGTTTTGTTTAACCAAGGTTTCATGCAGATTCTTCTTCAGGTTAAATAACTAAATAGTTAAAACAAATAACTTAATAAAAGCTTTCAAAATTACCTTGCAAGCTTTTACTTCTGCAGTATACGCTGTAGAGATATTATTTTGAGTTTGAGAGTGTTTACAGAGGAGGAGGAGTAAGACAAGGGTCCTCTTTATATAGGAGAGCTAGGAGAAATCAAAATATCTGATGTGAGATATTTCTCACTTTAGATTAACATAGGACGTGAAATTAACTAAACCACTAAGATAAGATAAATAATTACTTGATCATTACGTCCACATGTAAATGTGAATTTCTCATAGGTGTCAAAAGGTAGTACTTCATATTACTAATGACTTAGCATCTGCAACGCTTACTCATAGTAAGGAAAAATTATTATTTAACTTACTCTCACCGTAACAGTAATCCTTATTAATGCTCAAATTGTTACTGTTCAAGATAATATCTTGAACCGAAATTTGTTTCCTCCAGTATTTATAGAGGAATATTTTATTGTAACCACAAATAAACTTTTGACCAAAGTTTATTTTAAAAACTTTAATATTATAATAATGGTTATAGAAAGTTTGGAGCTTTACATCTTCCCTCCCTTATAAAAATTTTGTCCCCAAAATTTACTCATAAAATAAGTGAGGATACTTTTTAATCATGTCTTTTTCTAGCTCCCACGTAGCTTCTTCAACGTCGTGGTTCCTCCAAATAACTTTTACAGAGGGAACTTCTTTATTTCTCAATTTCTTAAGTTGACTATCCATTATCTGGGTTGGCTCCTCTTCATATGTCAGATCCTCATTTATTTCAATAGGTTGATAATCTATTATCCTTTTGAAATCAGGTTTATAAGGCCGTAGAACCGACACAGGAAACACATTGTGGAGGTGGCCTAAAATTGGAGGTAATGCCATTTCGTATGCTATAGGTCCTACTTTTGTTAGTATCTCAAAGGGTCCAACATAACGAGGCTCAAGTTTTCCCCTTTTTCCAAATCTTGTAACTCCCTTCCAAAGGGATACTTTAGCAAAAGCAAAATCTCCAATGTTCATTAGTTGGTCTTTACGATGTTGTTCCGCATAACTCTTTTGCCGATCCTGGGCAACTTTCATCCTCGGTCGGATGATAGTAACAGCTTTTTATGTTTGTTGGATCATTTTTGGTCCTTCTAACCTTCTTTCTCCTACCTCATTCCAATGTAATAGAGTTCTACACTTCCTACCATAGAGTGCTTCAAAAGGGGCTGTACCAATACTGGCATGGTAGCTGTTATTGTATGCAAACTCTATTAATGGTAAATGTTCATCCCAACTTCCTTTAAAATCCAATGTACAAGCTCTTAACAAGTCTTCCAGGGTTTGTATTGTTCTTTCTAACTGTCCATCTATCTGGGGATGATATGCAGTACTCATATCTAAATGGGTACCAAGATATTCTTGAAACTTATTCCAAAATTGTGAAGTAAAATAAGGGTCTCTGTTTGACACTATTGATACTGGAATTCCATGTCTACCTACCACCTCTTTCACATAGAGTTTTACTGGCTGATCCATCTTGGAGGTATCTTTTATAGATAGAAAATGTGCTGACTTGGTTAGTCTATCAACAATAACTCAAATAGCATTACTTCCTCTAATTGTAGTGGGTAATCCAACTACAAAATCGATTGCAATAAGTTTTTTTTGTTAGATTGGAAATGTAATAAAGGAAAAGAAGATACATAAATAATGAGGGGCATACCCCCCCCCCCCCCCCCGCCCCCCACCTACTAGCACAGGATGCTAGCTAGGGAAACAAACCCAAACAGGAAAAGGCAGCAAGCTAAACAGAAACAAAACAAACTAAGCAACAACCTAATCACATGAAAAGGCAGCAACCAACCCCACTGCAACATCAGAAGCATCACCAAGCATGATTTCATCACTATAACACAGAAGCAACACCACTGCAGCAGCAAAGAAAACATCACTGCAACAGCAGAAGAAACACAGAAAAGCCCCCGAAGCAACAATCACAGCCCCAAGAGCATAACAACCCTCTCAAGGGGGAAGATCCCAACGAGAGAGGATGTGCTGCATCTGTTGAAGATTAGCAATGGAGAGAAGTCTAAGCTTGATGCAGTTCATTACCTCCACCAAGAGAACAACAAGAGGCTTTCCTTTGCACGAGAAAATTCTGTCATTGCACTCCTTCCGAATGTAGTAAATTAGAGCATTGAGCAAGAGCTTAAGAATGAACATATTAGTGGAGATAATCCTGGAAGAAAGAAGATCTAGAAGGAGAGAAGACCATCTGGATAAGGAACCTTACCAATTAGCAAGAGTAAATAAAGGCGTTGCAACCTGCTTGCTGTAACTACAATAAAAAAAAAAAGATGATACCGAGATTCACTAGCAGATTTGCACAAAACACATAGGGGGTCCAGAGATAAACCATGATAAAAAAGAAGGTCCTTTGTAGAGAGACAGTTGAGACAATAGAGCCAAGAAATAAAAGAAAATCTTGGCACGTACATCTTGTGCCAAATGAGCCCACACCAGGAGACTTTTGGGGAAGGAGCATGAATGTCCTCCCAAATGTGTCTAACTTTGAGAACAGAAGGACTTCTGAGGTTCCACAACACAACATCCTTCATCGAGAAAATGCACATGTGATGTCCTTAAACTTTTTAATGTCTCAATTTGATATAAAAACTGTTGAGGTTAAATAATTAATTAAAACATCTTAAAATAATTTAAGAAAATAATATGTTATAGTTTCAAAAACAAACTGTGCATCAGGGAATTACTTCACTTTAACTCATCGGAGACTACGGATGACGTCATCAGGGACTAAATTTAGCCTGTCGGAGACTAAGGCTGACGTCATCAGGGACTAAACTTAGCTTGTCGGAGACTAAGGTTGACGTTATCAGAGACTAAACTTAGCCTGTTAGAGACTAAGGCTGACGTCATCAGAGACTAAGAATTCCTTCATCAGAGACTAAGAATTCCTTCATCAGAGACTAAGTTAAAACTTGTCTCAAATACAGTGGTGTCTTCCTCACTCCTCCATGGGTGGTGTTCTTAACCATAATCATACTTAGGTAAAAACTCATCATTCTCTCAGTGATACATAACATTTCCTATGGTCTGCATGCCCTCCTAGACACGGTTTAGGGTTCAAACTCAGGTTGAAGAATACTCAAGCATGGGGTTGTAATTACTGACAAAAGAATGTTTTGGTAGTTAAAGGTTTGTCTACCAGGTGGTTGTCAACATTTTTACACTCATCTTGGGTAGCTTTTTTGAAATAAATGACATTAACTCTAGGTGTTAAAAACATGCATCAAATCATACTTTTGGAAATAAATGAACAAGGTATTAAACGTGGTATGTATGATAGAACAAAAGTGTAAGAAATAGAGCAGGACTTTAATGAAATGCTCTTACCTCCTTGGCTGTAAGAAAGAGTTAAAAGCTCTAGTTGTTCTTCCAAAGAGGATAGTTGTTTTGAGAGTAAGCTTGGATTTGGTGGTACACTATATAGAAGTTTATGAAAGTGGGGCTAGGGTTGTACCAACATGATATAAATATATATATATATATATATATATATATATATATATATGTATATATGTCACCTGTTGAGCAATAAGGGTCGTCGAATTTATTTGATATAAGCCGTTGGCTGTGAAAAGAAAAGAAGTGACTGGTGAGAAAAAGGGTGGTTGCAACGGCTGCTAGTACCCATCGGTCGTTTAGCATAGCCCACTCAAGGGTACTGATGGAGGTGATGCACATTAAATGTTACTGTCTCCCAGCAGTTAGGTTTTAAAATAAAAATGGGTACTGTAGCTAAACCTGTTCACACTTGGTGAGCCCTTTCCCGCGTGAACACACACTCTCACAAGATAATTCTTGATTGTAATAATCTTTTAAATACTTGAGCTTCAAAATACATTTAAAATCTTTTGGACATCACATTGCCATTGAATTTTTATAAGAAAATATAATTTCATCATTTATACCCAATAAGGAAATAAACCTTTATGCAGAAAATAAAAATAAATATCATAATCAAAATTTCATTGACATTTTTGGGTTCTTACACAAGAGGACGATTAAGGAACCAGGGATCAAACCAAAGACTGATCCTAGACCCATCGCCAATTTGATAATGAATGAAAGGCAAGGCTACATCTCTTAAATTAAGAATCTTTCTTCATGTCCAAGTGAAAGTCTGAGAGACCCGAAGAAGCCAGAAGTGTTTATTCTTGAGAGGAGTGCTTCAAATCCAATGAACCCAGAGAGAATCATAAGAGGGGTTCATAACCTGCCATAACCTAAACAGAAGATGCGCTTTATTCCACAATCTTGTGTCTTTAAAACTCAGACCGCCCTCGAATTTTGGAGCTAGAATGTAATGCCAAGTAACCTTGTTTCCATGTTGATCGAGAGAAGTACCTTTCCAAAGAAATCTTCGCAAGATGGAATTAATTTGATTGTGAACATTAGCTGGGAGAAGAAAGTGTTGTAGCCAATAGTTTGTCATGGACAAAAAGACAACTTGGATTAACTGGGCTCTACCTGCATAAGACATAAAATTTGAGGTCCATTTAAAGATTCTCGAGGTGATACTTTCTATCAGGGGGCACAATTACTAGCAGTAAGCTTTTGAGAGATGAAGGGAACTCCAAGAAATTTGAAGGGGAGATTTCCAATAGGGAAATTAAGCATGGAACTAATGAAAGAGGCTTTCGGATCAGAAACATTTGAGAAGTAACAAGAGCTCTTGGTAGCGTTCACATGAAGACCAGCTAGAGTAGTAAACTCATCCAAACAACCCTTGAGGATTGAAACAAATTTTCTATCTCCCTTGCAGAAGAGGAGGAGGTCATCAGCAAAACAAAGGTGTGAAAGCTTTAACTCTTTAGTTTTGCAATGAAAAGAGAAATCCGGCGAGTTTGTACCAACCACTAGTAAAATAGACAAAACTTCCATGGCAATAACAAAAAGGTAAGGGGAAAGAGGATCCCCTTGCCTAAGGTCTCTTGATCCTTTGAAGAAGCCACACAGGGTGTGACGACCCCAAAATCCCTCACTGGATCAGGGCTTCATCAAGAGAAGGAAAAGATAACCACACATCCATTCATAGAATAATTACTGAAAGAAACAATATTAAAGAGTTATTACAACCCAAAATATTACATTGTCAGCGGATGCTATTCTGTTTCTATACTATAATTCAAAACATCACTTCTCAGATCATCTTCCTTTCTTCCCTCCTTATTGGCATTACAAAGGCTAGCCAACCTCAGTAACCGATCATTTTTGCCTTTCCCTTGTCCGAGGGCTCAACCTTTATATTCTGTCCTGCAAGACATTAAAATTCAACAAGAATGAGCAATTTACGCCCAGCAAGTATATAAATAATTTGGGAAAACAAATCTGGAATGTTTCAAAGAATTCAATTCTGCTAAGAGGCTTACTGAATCAATACTAATGCCTCAGAAATCTTTAAGGAATCTTTAGGACTACTGATGATAAACAATTGTGTAATCCTTCTTAAAACAAAGCATAACTTCCTTGAAGTAAAAATATCCATCAGGGCTAAAACCGCTGGATCTGCTAACCATACGGTATACAGCTGGCCTAACTGTGCCCGCATGATCTCTCCTTGTGTGAACGTACGTAGTCACATAAAATTCCTCTAGGTCAGGTGAAGAACAAATCAACACCTTTCCTTTCCTCTAACCATCCATGTGGCATCACCCTTTAAGGAACATAGCATTCTCATTTATTACATAGATATAATATTGAAAGGAAATAGCTGATATAACAAAGCTTCTTTATATCCATGCACTTTCATTCATATCATGCTAGCGGAAATTAAAGCATAGTATTCTGTTTCAGAAGGAAATTAAAATATAAATGTCATAATTTTGTACGCATGTCGAATCGATTGATCATACGCTTAACTGAAATAAGCATAAGAGTGATAATATACTTGCCTCGGTCCTTTGCAACAAAGATTCAAATTCAACTTACTAGTGAGTGAAAGATTCTGTAAATTATGCAAGTAATATTTTAATACTTTAATAAGAATTTATGAAAGAAAATATGTATGTGATGTCCTTAAACTTTTACTGTTTTAAAGAATAACATCATAAAATAATTTTAAGAAAATAATGTTTTATAGTCTTGATAACAGACTATGCATCGGGGAATAATTTTCTCATTAACAAACTTGTCAGGGACTGATATCCTTAGCCATCAGAGACTAGGAATTTCCTTTATCGGAGACTAAGAAATCTCCTTCATCAGAGACTGCAGAATTTCCTTCATCAGAGACTACGGAATTTCCTCTATTGGAGACTATGGATGACGTCATCAAGGACTGAACTTAGCCTATTGGAGACTGAGGAATGACGTCATTAGGGACTAACAACTCATCAGCGACTGATGACGTCATCTTAATTCTATCGGAGACTAAGGGTGACATCATTAGAGACTAACTTCTCATCACAGACTGATGACGTTATCAGGGACTAAACTTTAGCCTATCGGGGACTAAAGCTAACGTCATCCGAGAGTAAATAACCCGTCGGAGACTAATGACGTCATCGGGGACTAAACTTTAGCCTGTCGGAGACTAAAGCTGACGTCATCATCAGAGATTAACAGAATATCTCATCAGAGACTACGAATATCTCGTCAGAGACTAACAATATCTCATCAGAGATTAACAACATCTCATTAGAGATTTACAACATCTCATTAGAGATTAACATTAGAGCTTGCTTCTGCTACGATGGAAGACCTATCATGCTCAAACTCAGCTTATGATGTCTTATGAAGATGCAAAAGAATAAAAACTTAGCATAAATCTTTGATGCTATGCATGAAAGAAACTGAGTAGGGTTCCAGATTCTTACCTCTTTGTTCTTAAGGGTGAAATCAAAGCTAGTCTGAAAATAATTTTTCGAAAGAAGAACTTGGAATTTATGGAGATGATAAGTTTAAATGAAACTCTGAAAAGAGAAATTTTGGTAAAGGAATTAAAATTTCATCTCAAATGAGGTATTTATAGAGCTCAAAGGCAGTAAGCTAAGGTTACGCATTGGAATCAAACGATTGGTTAATTTGGACGGTAAAACGGCTGTTCATCATGAATTCTTGACAGCAAACAGCTGCTGTCCTACATGCATGAAAACTTAGCCACCTAAACAGTTTCTAATCAAACACGTAATCACAAATGTTACGTAACCCTCTCCTCTTCCTCCATGCTGTTCAATATAATCTTATATTGGATTTGCTAATCCCCTTTTTGATACCTTTTTAAGGAACTTAACCTCCTTATCATGAATATCACATCATCATAAAAATTTTCATTGTATATATGAATTTATCTTTCATATTTAAAAAGGCTAACTCCATGCAAAAATATAATAACACAAAATAAAATTATTTCTTACCGTAAAATACATTTAAAATTTTTCGGTTTCTCACACAGGGAGCCATTAATCTTAACGAAGTAAGAAGCTGATGTAATATATTCCTTGATCCAAAAACAGAATTTTGGAGGAAAATGAAAAAGCCTTAAGGCTGCCAGCATAAAATCCCAGTGGATAGAATCAAAAGCTTTTTGCAAGTCAATCTTGATGGCACATTTGGGGGAGCCCTTAGAGAGGTGAGAGTTTCTAAAAAGGTTTTAAGCAACCAGAATATTATCGCCAATTGTCTGTCTTGGGACGAAAGCAGATTGAGACTAAGAAATAATAGAGGGAAGAACTTGCTTGATCCCATAGGCAAGAACCTTTGTTATAATTTTATAGATGGTATTGCAGTAGGATATGGGACAAAAGTCATTCATTGTGGACGGGATTTGGTAGTTTGGGATGAGGGCAATTGTCGTCGCATTAAAGCTTCCGAGAGGGATGCCAATAAAGAAGAAAGCATGAATAGCAGCAGTGACATCACCACCCACAATGTTCCAAGAGCTAGAAAAGAATTCCCTAGTGAAACCATCCAGGCCTGGACATTTGTGGCCTTTAAGAGGCTTAACTGCCTTGAGGATCTCTTGGGGAGAAACAGGGCAATTCAAACCATTAATTTGATCATCAGAGAGGGTGGCATAGGCAGTTAAGAAAGAGAGATCAAGATAACTTCTAACACCAGGAGAGGAGAGGAGCCTTGAGAAGTGATGAATTGCAATATCTTTGACAGCGTTATGCCCTTCCACAAAATTTCCAGAAAGGTCTTGGATCTGAAGAATCTTATTCCTATTCCACCTTGAAATGGTGTTGTGGAAAAAGAAATTGGAATTTTTGTCCCCATCCTTAAGCCAGGAGATACGGGATTTCTGCTTATGAAAGACTTCTTTTTTATGAAAAGCTTCCCAGTAAGCCTTGGAGTTGGAGCTCAGCTTATCCATGAGAGAGGAATTGAGGGGGTCAGTGAGAAGAGTCCTTTGGAACCGAGCTTAGCTTATCTCTTGCCTCCCAAACATGGGTTGAAACATTACCCCACTTCTTATTTAAGTCAATAAGGGCTTTCTTCACATTTCTTAGCTTCTGAGAGAGCCGCTGAATAGGGTTGCCTGAAGGAAAGATAGCCTATGCAGTACTAATAGTTGAAGAGTAATCTTGGAGCGCCATAAGATGATTAAAAAATTGAAAAGGTTTAACAATCTCTGGGGATTCCATACCAATGACGATGATCATGGGGCAGTGGTCAGATAGACCCATAGGGGGGAAATAGCAATAAGAGAGGGGAAAGTCCAAGGATCACCAAGGATTAGTTAAAATCCTATCCAACTTCTTGTAGCAGGGGTTGTTTTGTTGGGAGTTCCACCAGGTGTAAGGAGAGCCACTGGCTCTAAGATCCTCCATAGAAATATCCTGGAGATAGAGTTTCATGTCAAGCATCCCATTATCTTGACGAGCGTTTCTAGAAAGGATGTCCTGGATTGAAATAACTTCATTAAAATCTCCAACTAAGCACCAAGCAAGAGTTGAGCAGGAGCGGGAGATGTCTCTGAGGTCTGCCCACAACTGTCTTCTGTCTTGTTCTGTGTAAAGGCCATAAACAAAAGTCACAAAAAAGGATGTACTGAGATCAGTAGTACCTGCTTTACAATGAATGAATTAGGAGGAGAAAGATAAAGCACTTACGTTCCAGAGGTTTGGGTTCCACCTAACCCAAATCCTCCCATTGGGGTGATAGGAATAATTATTGAGTCAGGACCAAATTCCATTAATCTTTCTAGAGATCCGATGGGCATTAGAAGCTTTGAATCTAGTTTCAAAAAAACCTCCAAAAGCAATATTATTTTCCAAAAGGAAGTCCTTTACATGGGTAATTTTTGGACCATTATTTAAACCCCTTAAATTCATTCCACAAAAACTTATCATAATAAACTGATTTATTTAGAATTAGAGCCCCTATTTTGGGCTTGTAAGCCAGACTTTTTTCTTCCTTTTTTCTTTTAAGAGGAGGGATTACCTGTAGGGGGATTAGCTACGGGAACTTTAGGAGGAAGACCATCAATCATTTTAGCTCTAGTAAGAGCATTATTAGGGATTGGGGGAGAGATATCCTTTGTCCGACTAAAAGCAACCAAAATATTAACCACAGGTGCAAAGTTGGTGGGAGTCATAATTAGAGGGGACTTAGGAGGCTCAGAGAAATTGCCTTTCTTTGAAACAGTCTTCCAACCTTCATTGACAGAAGCTTGTGGGGTAGACCTAGCAAGGGGGAGGGAAACTTTCCCCAAGCCAGAACCAGGGGGGTCAGGACCAAGAGCTTGGGGGCCATTTCCTTAACAATAGCTTTTGGGACCCATCGATAATTTATATTTGGGCATTTAACATGAGAGTGACAAAAAACTTTACAACCAGGACAAAACTGAGGTTTATTGAAGTATTCAATTTGCACATCCTCAAAGACTTCGACAATGTTACCATCTGATTTAGAATGGTAGATGATGAGAGGGAGAGTCTTCGGAAAGGTGCAGGCCACATCAACTTGGATACAAATTCGAGCACAAGCCATATGATCAATCTGGGAGGTAGCTTTATCTAGGTACAAGGGGGTTCCAACACCAGAGGCAATGTAGCTTAGGCCCTCTATTGTCCAGAAATGGGAACTTCAGAAAATTTAACCCAAATGGGGACATAGGTGCATTTTTCCTTTGAGACCTCTTGAGGGTTGCAACATGATTTGTTTGTTTGAGATGTACCAAGGGCCACCAGCTAAAGCATTATCCCTTCCAACAGCAGAAATGAATTTGCAAACAAAAAGTCCCTTGTGGATAGTGGTTTTAACAAAGCCCCAATGACTCCACACCTTCTTTACAAAAGCGTCCACCATAGGGAAAGCAAGTCTAGGACCAAGAAAATGGCCAATGAGACTAAACTCACATTTTTTTACACTTGATTCAAGAACTAAAATGGGTGGTCGGATGGTGACCTTCTCATCAGAGATAAGGGGCGAGTAAAAGGAGAGTGGGACTAGCTTGGAGTCATTCGAGAGGTCCTTGGACACCATTGAGCTCCAAGAAGGCTTAACAGGGGCAGGGGGATTGGATCTGAAACAGGGATATAGAATTCCGCTGTAGAAAGAGACAAAACAGGCTCTTTCCCCTTGTCACTAGCAACTGTAGCTGCCGGAGTGGGACAAGCTACAGTAATAGGGCCAGGGGAAGAACAAGTCGGTTTGGGTAACTAACTAGAGTTATAAATCTTGTTCATGTCATCCAAGGATCATCCAAGAGATGCTATGAAAGCTTCAAGTTTCATAACCTTCTTTCTTTCAAGGACAACATTTTCCCTATCAATTCTAGAAAGCATAGCTGCTGCTTGAAAAACCCCAGTAGAGTTTTGACCAAGGGAGCTAGGGACAAACTCACCTTCTTCATCATCTGAGTCCAAATCAATAGTGTGGACAGAGGATATTTTCGCAGATTCCATTAAAATTGGGGTAATAGTTGGTTCAGACTCAACCATCATAATAACCTCATCCACGGGGGGGACAAGGTTTTCCATAGGAAACCAGGGGAAGAAGGTAGCAAAGAAGCAAGAGAGAGAAGAGATTTGGTAGGGGAAGGTAGCAAAAGGGAACAATTAAGGTTTTAGAGAAGGATTTTAGGGTTTATAGGGGGTTAGAGAGAAGGAGGAGCATTTCGGATAAGGGAATTCCATTGCAATAAGTTCTCATTTCCATTCTGGAATTTCCAAGGGTTATAATAATCCACTTAGTTTCTGATGTTTTGCCTTCACTCTTTGACAGGTTAAACAATGACTTACCCACTTTGCAACTTCCTTTTTCATGTTGGGCCACTAATAATTCAGACGCAAATCCTCATACATTTTGGTACTTCCACGATGTATCAAGAATTTTGATTGGTGTACCTCTTGTAGGATCTCATATCGTAAGTCTTTCTTTGGAGGTATCTAGATTCTATTTATAAATCATAGTAGACCTTTAGTATCTATTTTGCACTTTCCTTTTTCTTTTACTAAAAGTCTCTCTTAATCTTCTTGATGGTTCTCTTGTGCTTTCTTGATTTGATTGTACAATTAGGGTTCCACCTGACTCATTTCTCCTATTTGTACATTATCCTCTATTAACAATACACTGAGTTGTAATCATTCTAAATCCTTGCACAACTCAGTTTGTGAGGTTATGATGTTCAAATGTTCACGCCTATTCAGGGCATCTGCTACTACGTTAGCTTTTTCTAGGATGGTAATTTATTGTACAATCATAGTCCTTAATTAATTCCAACCATCTACGTTGTCTCATATTCAGCTTCTTCTGTGTAAAGAAATACTTTAAACTCTTATATGATTTGTGTATATCTCACATTTTTTCCCATATAGATAGTGTCTCAAATCTTAAGTGCAAAAATGATTGTTGCTAGCTCCTAGTCATGAGTTGGATATCGTTTTTCATATTCCTTTAATTTCCTTGTTGCATTAACACACAACTAAGTCCTTGTAGAGATGTATCACTCTAAATAATAAAATTTCTTATGTCATCAGGTAAAGTCAGGATTGGTGCCATTGTTAATCTCCTTTTCAAATCTTTGAGACTTCTTTCACATTCCGAAGTCCATGAAAATTTCACTACGTTTTTGGTAAGGTTGGTTAGTGGTACGACTAGTTTTGAGAAGTCTTTTACAAATCATCGGTAGTAACCAACTAGTCCGAGAAAACTTCTTACCTCAATTGGAGTAGTATGTTGAGGCCATTTAGTCACTGCCTCAATTTTCATTAGATCCACTGATAATCCATTTTTGTCAATGACATGACTGAGAAATTTTACTCTTTGCAACCAAAACTCACATTTAGACAACTTAGCATACAATCTCTCTTTTCTCAAAATCTCCATAGTAAGTCAAAGATGTTCTTCATGCTCTTTCTTTGTTTTGGAATAAACTAAAATATCATCTATGAACACAATAATGAACTTGTTAAGATAGGGTTTAAATACTCGATTCATTTGGTCCATAAATGTTGCATGGGCATTTGTTAAAAGCAAACGACATTACAAGGAACTCGTAATGTCCATAACGAGTTCGAAATGCTGTTTTCAAAACATCATCAGCCTTTACATTTAATTGGTGGTATCCAGACCTTAAGTCAGTCTTAGAAAAGTAGGCTGCATCCTTTAATTGATCAAAGAGATCATCTATTCTTGGTAAATGGTATCTATTCTTAATGGTTACCTTATTCAATCCACGATAGTCAATGCATAGACGTATTGATCCATCCTTCTTCTTCACAAATAAAACAGGGGCTCCCCATGGTGAAACAGTAGGACGAATGAAACCTTTATCTAATAATCCCTACAATTGTATCATTAATTCCTTTAATTCTATTGGGACCATACGGTATGGTGCTTTTGATATTGGTGTTGTACCAGGAGTTAATTTAATGCCAAATTCTATTATTCGGTCAGGAGGTAAGCCTGGTAATTCTTTGGGAAACACGTCCTCATATCCTTGCATCACTGGAATGTCATCTACTGTAGATTTCTCTGTAGTAATGTCTTGGACATAGGCTAGGAAAGTTTCACATCCTTTCTTACTTAGTTTCCTAACTTGAATGTTAGAAAGGATATGGCTAGAATTTGTTGGTTTGGTTCCATAGAAAGTTATCTTATTGTTTTGAGGTGTATTAAGTAATACACGCTTCCTAGAACAATCAACCTTAGCCTTGTATTTTCCTAACCAATCCATACCCAGGATCTCATCAAAGTCCCCCAATGTAAAAGGTATCAAGTCTGCTGGAAACTCATACTTTCCTACTTGAATGATACATTGATTTAAAACTTTTGTAATGTAATACTTCTCTTGATCGACAATCATAACTTCTATTGGATTGAGCATTTCTTGCAGTTCTAGTTTTAGTTTCTCAGCTAGGTGCATAGAGATAAAAGATCTAGTTGCTTCTGAATCAAATAGTATGTATGCTAGTATAGAATTAACTAGAAGCATACCTATCACCATATCAGCAGATTGTAGTGCATCACTGATAGTCATGTTATAAGTGCATGTCATGGGACGTGCAGAACTTGCATTAGGACCAGTTGGTGGCCTTTTCTCTCCCTCAATGAGCTTCCTTGCTTTCTGGGGGCAGTTCAGCGAAATATGACCTCTCATGCCACAGGTGTAGCATATGGAATAGGTAGGTCTTTCCAGATTCTAATTCTGAGGCCTATTATGGCTTATTTTAGGAGGGTTGGGGCAGTCCTGGGATATATGTCCCAGTTGTTTACACCGATAACATACTTTTAATCCTTTCAAACATGGTTCCTTCCCATGGTTCCTATTACACTTAGGGCAAACACTTCTTTTATTACTCTCCGTTGTGTCTCCATTCTAACGACGTTTGTTTTTATTAAAATTTAGACTAGTAAGACTTCCCATTACAGGTTCTTGTTTAATCTGTGAACTTTTTTGAGGCCTAATCCTCTTCCAAGTGATGTCATCCCTCTTTTCCTTATCACGATTGTATTTTGCAAGGGTTTCAATCTCTCGTTCTACGATTTTGGCTTTCTTAACTACTACATAAATACCATTCAGTGCTAAGATTGCCACTTTATTGCAGGGCTTAGGATTCAATCCTTGCTCGAAACGTCTTGCTCTCCTTTGTTCGATGTCCACCTGGTGTGGAGCGATCCGGGACAGTTCAATGAATTTTGCTTCGTATTCGGCTACCGTCATACTTTTTTTTTTAAATTAAGGAAGTTGATTTCCATTTCATCAGATATACTTAAAGGGAGATATGTTGCAAGGAACATTTCAGTAAACCACTCCCAAGGAATTTCCCTATTGTTGTCATGAGCAGCTTGTTAAGTTAACTCTAACTGTTCTTCATTCTGCCACCAAAAGTTTCCTTCTCATGTTAACAAGTAAGAGGAAAAGGTAGTTTTTTGAAGATTTGAAACCTCACAAATTCTAAAGGCTTTCTCAACTTCCTTGATCCACTCACGGGCTGCTATTGGACTTCCTTTTCAGTAAATATAGGTGGTTTTAAATCCTTAAAATAATTAAAAGTAACCCTATGTGTTGGGTTACTAGGTTGAGGATTTGGTTGGGTATTCCCAAGTGCTTCTTTCAGTAAGTTTACAAGCTCTTGCATAAGGTTAGTAGTGCTAGCTTCGGTTTGGCTTTCTTGTTGGAGGGGCCTTCCACGACCACTACGGTTTCCCCTATTCAATTTCTATTTAAACAACACATATTATTGTAAATTCTTTATTTGAAATTGCTTCTATTTTCATCTTGTCAATTATTATGTAAGAATATAATATATCACACGAAAGTAAGCCAAAATTATATAGATTTGTATTCATCATTTTTACACAGGATGCAAAATTGGAGACATGCTAAGTCTCCTTTCCCAGGTTGGCTTACAAGCCTAATCCAACCATAGGATATGATGACGCAACAAAATGTATTCTATCATTTACTAGTTCATATTATCAAAACATAACCCTCTATTACCAAAAGTCATTAAAGAGGATACTAATTACACATATATACATATTCAGAACTTCGTCATAGTTAACTAAGAAATACTTTCTCATCCTCAGATCAGATAGTCCTCACTAAGTCTTGAATAGACCCAGGTTACCATGACATCCTCAAAGGCACGGGCTAATCTTAATTGATAGTCTGAAAAGGCCATCAGGGCCTCCATCGATGCCTTAGAAACTGGTGCAAATCGTCTTGTTTTAGACATTTGCTGATCAATAGCTTGCATCGCCATTCTATACTTAGCTTCGACACAGCACTTGGCGAATCACCAGCGCTCCAACATCTACCTACAATCACAAGCCTCCCTAACATGGCAAAAAGTCGCCTTTTCCCTATCTGTAAATCATCTTCATAATATCTGAGCTGGTTTCGAAGCCTCTGCTCCATACTTAAAACGTCTGCAGCCATAACTGGTACTAAAGGTGCTAGTACAGAAGATGGAACTGGTGTAGGTGGGGGTACATAGGTTGGCTCATAACAGGTATGGAAGTTTGTGGGAACAATGATGTGAGCAGGAACTATAACGAGCCAGATTCGTCTTCCTTAGAAACTCTACATGGATCAGATGGCGATGGTGAGGTAAGGCTTAGAGGTCCAATTACTAGATCCAAGACTAAAATTTTTGAAGTAAGCTTAGCAACTGCAGCAGGTTTAACATTTGAAGAGTTTAGGGCCTTGGGATTATGTTTGGAGCATTATGAAAAAGGAATAGAAACTTGGACTTGGCCTAATATGTATTATGATCCGTTGATAGGTACTTGCAATTCTGTTATTACTTTGCTTTCAAAAAAGGAGTTAAACACGTTTGTAGCTTAGCCGAGACTTGGTTGAGAACTGGCGTCAAGGGATGCCGTAGAAAGCATCAGGGGATGCCGAGAATATGCGAGAATAGGCGTCAGGGGATAACTAGTCTCCAACAAGTTAATTCGACCTGTCAGGGGATACTTAGTCTTTGATAGGCAAATTCAATCTCTCAGGGAATAATTAGTCTCCGACAGATAAATTTGATCTGTTAGGGAATATTTAGTATCCGATAGACAAAATTACCTGTCAGGGGATAGTTAGTCTCTGAAAGACAAATTATCCACTGACAGTTACGAATATTGTTTTTATGTATTTATTTACTTTCCGTATTTGAATTGTGTTTGTTTCCTAGTCATAATAGGTTTGTGTTTCTTTCCTTGTTAAAATAGATATCTTTCCAATGTATTATTCTTTCCAAATAGGAATAGGTTTTTTTAACAGTTTATAAATAGCTACTTGTATTGTATAATAGAGGAGATCAAGATTTTGATAAATAAATTCAGAAAAGTGTCTTGCATGTTTTTCTTTATTATTTGTGAGATATAAACAAAACCCTATTCGTGTGATTCGAGTAGTGTTGAACGTGAGATTCGTTCAAGATCCTTAAATTGACTTCTTGTGTGCATATCAACAAGTTGATTTAAGCTATCCGAGGTTGTAAGTGTTGGGTTTCGAAGAATATAAACGCGCGGAAAAATACGATTTAAAATAAAACAAAACGAAACCCAAACCCGAGGATCTATGCGAAACAATTTAATACAGATAGTTTAAGTTTTTACCGATTAATTGTGCGAATCTGAAGGTTTGGTGAAGGTGTTAATCGTCTCCAAATCTTTAACGCAATCCAACTGAACTACATCTCTACTGTATCCACACGAACACCCACGAACCGTCTCCCAATTCGAGCGAGAAGAGTTATAGTACTAGTTGTACGATCTGTATCTCTCTTTTCTCTCTATATCTCTGAACTCTAGTTTCTCTCTTATGAGCAACTAGGGTTCTTAGAATACGTGAAAACGTTGGTTTTAGAGAATAGCTGATATATCATATATATAGCCTTTCATAGAGTAAATCCAAAACCTAATCTAATTAGGAGACTTAAAATCCGAATTTTATATTTATTAGATATATATATTTAATCAAGTCTCACTTAATTAATATATATATATATGCACAAATAAATATATATTCGTATTTCCTTCCAAAGGACTCTATTTCATACAGATTACATATATTAATATATATGTATATAATTTAAAGCCATGATTTAATTAAATCAATCTTATTGATATATTAAAATCATTGACATTTAAATTATATATCCTTGACGAATGTTCTTTGTGTGTGACCCTGTAGGTTATTATTACGTTGGCAATAATTTTAAATCATATTATAAAATTATAAACAGTGAGCGGCATCTAGTAATACATCACTGTTACCCAAGTAATAATAAAGTCATAGATTCGACGTTACCTTTCGTGACCAATGTTTCAATGTAACTTAATCCTTTTAACCATGATATCTAAGATTAAATTCAAGGCATGGATGTGTCATCCTCTTCATAATTTAATCTTAGTTTTCTTGATCAATGAGTAAACTATATGAAACAAATCTCTATTTGAGCATGGCCATGCATTTTATAGTTTCACTCAATCAAGAGGCCTATAGATATCACCCCTAATTTATAGGAGGGTTAAATTCCATCTACATCATTCCCAATTCTCACATAACTCATTATGCATCCAACAATTACCTTTATCGTCCACCCGGTTAAAGGTGACTTTTGATAATGTCAAAACGCATAACTCCTTATGTAGAAATGTCATGACTTCAGGTTGAAGGACCATTACATCGTTGTCAATATGAGAATTACTTATGACACATAGCATAACGCTCCATGTAGAATTCTCATGGTGGGTCTGTCTAGTACTATGTTCTCTAACATGTACCTATGTATCAACTTAATATATCTCGTATATATTTATGACCAATGAGATATGGCCATCAGTTAATCACATACTAGTCTCAATGTATTATTGTTGTCCCGCTGACAATGATACTCGACTAGGGACATTTAAGAATAATGATACATTACATACTTATATGATCTCATATTCAAGTCACATACTTGAATCCATATAATTAGTATCATTCTTCTAAGGACATTTATTATGTTAACATTTATATAACGCAGTAAATAAAACATAATAAATTATCATTAACCAAAAACATATCATAAATATAGTGTCACAATCATTACATAATTGGCCACTAGGGCATACACTCTAACAGTAAGTTGACCACCCTACATCATATTGGTATCAGAGCAAGGCTTGGCGTTGGAAGTGGGAAATTAAGAACGTGTGATTCTTTCTTGTTTTCTGGTTTCCTGTGTGGAGTACATTTTGGTGTATTGCATCCAAACTACAGTCAAGGATTCCCTATCAGAAACTTATCTTGATTGATTCCATTAAACTGAATATGTCTGATTCAAGTGGAGATAATAACATTATAGATACAGGTTTACCTCGTGGAACAACTTTGCAAGATGCAAAGATCCTACAATTACAAAATCAATATGCAACAATGACTACTCAATTGGACCGGCTAGAGGAGATGATGGCCAGGTTGTTGAACCATGACAACAACCACGAAAGAGGAATTGATGGTCTAGAACAAGAACAGGAAACTAATGCTCGTAACGATCAACATAATGTTCGTGAAAGTAATTCAAACATAAAGCTGAAAGTTCCTTCTTTCATCGGAAGTAGTGATCCTGGAGAGTTCTTAGAATGGGTTCAAAAGGTTGAAAAGATCTTTGAATTCCAAAACCACACAAAAGAGAAAAAGTGCAAATTGGCAGCCTCAGAGTTCTCAAAATACGCTAGTCTTTAGTGGGATAACCTGGTTGTGCAAAGAAGACGAGACGGGGAAGAACCCATTGTTAGTCGGTGAGTGATGAAGAACCTGATGAGGAAGAAGTTTGTTCCTGATTATTACAAACAAGAGCTATATTTGCATTTACAAACACTTAACAAGGGGGCATGAGTGTTGAGGATTACGTGAAAGAGTTCAAATCCTATTAATTGCAATGTGAACTGGTTGAGCCGGACGAGCAAACTATTGCTCGATTCTTGAGAAGGTTGCACAGCATATGGGATATAGCAGCTCTGAATCTCTATCTTCTAAGGGAGTTCCGCAGACAAAGCATCACAAAATTCGTTATTTCCTTCCTTCATGTCATAGTCATAACACAACGACTAACTACGAATCCAGACCAACAATACCTTGTTTGCGTATCATTGGGAAGTGCATTAACATAAATACAAACAAAAGTGTGTAAACTAGAAAAATGAGTCAAAGTGGAATAACTAGTTACACTTCCTGTAACCCTACAATTTGCTAGAGAGGGTCCAAAGTAACCCGAGTGAACATTCAAATATCTGTCTTGTAAATAAGGCTTGTTTAGGCAACGTTTTTGCCCTTTGTTGCCTACCTTTCATTGACCCCAACAAAAGCTTACTCCAAGATCTCAGCTTGATAGTAGATACGGTTGAACTTACACCGTATGTATTCTTTGATGATGTTGTAAAGCTTGCAGTGAAGGTGGAGAGGCAACGCAGAATGAATTCTAACAGTTCATACTTAAAGCCAAGTAAAAACACTAGCTCTTGGAGATCGGAAGATAGAAAGACGAAATCAAGTGTTCTTGAATATAGGCAAAGAGAAGGTGGTAGATAGTATGACAAAGAAGGATAGGCCAAAGAAGGATTGAGCAACATTATGTGTTATAAGTGTAAAGGACTAGGCCATTATGCCATGGATTGCCCTAACAAGAAAACTTTCACTATACAAGAAGTGAGGGAAGTGTTTGCAATAGAGAATGCCTATGTTAGTGATTCTGAGCCTACAGAGGAGTATGATAATGAGTGCAAAGAACAAGAAGTGGAGTGTGATGATGGTGAGCTGCTAGTATTGAGGCATTTGCTTATTGCCAAAGTGGTAGACGAAGCAGATCAACGCGAAATCATATTCCAAACAAAGTGCACGGTGATGAAGAAAGTGTGCAATTTACTCATCAATGGAGGAAGTAGTACGAATGTGGTGTCAAGTGAGGTTGTTGAGAAGCTGTAGCTCAAGACAATGAAACATCCTAGTCCATACAAGCTTCAATGGATTAATCAAGACAACGCAGTGAACGTAGATAAGCAAATCTTGATTTCATTTTCAGTTGGGAGCGCGTATAAAGACGAAGTGTTGTTTGATGTAGTACCACATATGGACGCATGTCATATACTTTTGGGGAGGCCTTGGCAATTTAATCATCATGTTATTCATGATGGAAAACACAACACCTATGCTTTTCACAAGGGGGGCCAAAAGATAGTGTTAAAGCCTATGACACCCAAACAAATTTTGGATGACCAAAAAGCAAGGGCTAAGGTAAGTAAGGCGTCTAAAGTAAAAGGAGCAAAGGAGTCTTTGCTGGTAAGTAGACATGAGGTAGAAGAGAACCTGTGAGAGGGTGGGGCTGTTTTGTTGTTATTAGCACAAGAAGTGATGAAGTTGAGGTCGTTGATTGTTAATCCATGAATTCAGGAACTACTTGATGAGTTTAAGGCGTTGTTTCCCGATGACTTGCCCAAAGGATTACCACCAATCCGAGGTATAGAACATCAGATTGACTTAATACCAGAAGCATCTTTACCCAACCGGGCAGCCTATAGATGTAATCCAGAAGAAGCAAAGGAATTGAAGAGACAAGTTGATGAACTGATTGAGAGAGGTTATGTACGAGAATCCATGAGTCCGTGTTCAGTACCGACGTTACTAGTACCAAAGAAGGATGGATCAATGAGAATGTGTGTGGATAGTCATGCGATCAACAAGATAACTGTTAAATATCGTTATCCAATTCCTAGGCTTGATGACATGTTGGATGAGCTACATGGGGCTGTTGTGTTCTCGAAATTGACTTGAAAAGCAGATACCATCAGATTCGGATGCGATTAGGGGATGAATGGAAGACCGCGTTCAAGATCAAGTACGAATTGTGTGAGTGGTTGGTCATGCCATTCGGATTGTCTAATGTGCCAAGTACATTTATGAAGGTTATGAACCATGTTCTACGCAAGTTCATTGGTAAGTTTGTTGTGGTATATTTTGATGATATCTTGGTTTATAGCACGAACATGGACGAAAATTTATTGTATCTACGTGAGGTGTTCGTTGTCTTAAGTGAAAACCAGTTGTTTGCTAATGTGAAGAAGAGTGTATTTGCCCAAGATAAATTAATATTCATAGGATACATTGTGTCTAAGGTTGGAATAAAGGTGGATAAGGAGAAAGTGAGGGCAATACAAGAATGGCCAAAACCAAAATCAGTAAGTGATATGAGTTTCCACGGTTTAGCTTCATTTTATCGACGATTTGTGAAGAACTTTAGCATGATTGAATCACCTATGCTTGAGTGTCTAAAGAAAGGAGGTGAATTCAGATGGACAAAAGCTGCCTAAGAATGTTTTGAATTACTGAAGCAAAAATTGTGTGAAACACCTGTGTTAGGATTACCAAACTTCAATAGTTCATTTGAGGCAGATTGCAATGCAAGCAGAGTAGGTATAAGGGCTGTTTTGATGCAAGAGGGAAAACCAGTAGCTTATTTCAGGGAGAAGTTAAGCAGAGCACGTTTGAACTACTCAACTTATGAAAAGGAGTTCTACCCGCTGATCCGTACCTTAGAGACATGGCAACATTACCTTTTTCCAAGGAGTTCGTAATACATACTGATCACGAATCCTTGAAGTATATTAGGGGACAAGGCAAATTGAATCGTAGACAAGCCAAGTGGGTTGAATTCCTAGAGACTTTTCCATATGCGATCAAGTACAAACAAGGCAAAGGAAATGTTGTAGTTGACGCATTGTTAAGGAAGTATACTCTACTGTCTTTGCTTAATTCACATTTGTTGGGATTTGACTTGCTGAAGGAACAATATGCACGTGATCCGTTAGGGGATACTTAGTCTCTGATAGGCAAATTCGATCCGTTAGGGAATAATTAGTGTCCGACAGACAAATTTGATCCGTCAGGAAATATTTAGTCTCTAATAGACAAAATTACTCGTCAGGGGATAATTAGTCTCCGAAAGACAAATTATCCACTGACAGTTACAGATATTGTTTTTATGTATTTATTTACTTTTCGTATTTGAATTGTGTTTGTTTTCTAGTCATAATAGGTTAGTTTCTCTTTCCTTGTTAAATTAGATTTCTTTCCAATGTATTATGTTTTCCAAATAGCATTAGGGTTCTTAACAACTTATAAATAGCTGCTTGTATTGTTTAATAACAGATGATTGTTATTGATAAATAAATTCAGAAAAGTGTATTACACATTTTTTTTTCTTGTTTATGAGATATAAACAAAACTCTATTCGTGTGATTCGAGTAGTATTGGACGTGAGATTCGTTCAAGATCCTTAGATCGACTTCTTGTGTGCACATCAACAAGTTGATTTAAGCTAACCGAGGTTGTAGGCTGACCACCCTACATTAGCATCATACCACATGTATGCCTGCATAAACAGCTCTGTTATATGCTGAAGAATAGTAAATACATCACTTCCAAAATCATGTATAACAGAACAACTAAGTTATACATTGGAAGAATAACAAATATATTACTTGCCTTGATCGGGGTGACAACATATGATAGGTTTAAGTGTTCCCGTGAGATCTATTTTATGATCCATAAATGATTAAAAGGTAGAACTATAGTTATATTTAAGTAACAAGGTTTTTTAGGTAATGATTAGATTGTATATTTATTACTTCTTGAATACATCTAATGATGTTGCATAAACTTGAAATGGTTATACTAGTTATTGTGCATCATGGGATGGTTTATACTTGTTAGTGGATGAGGTCTTAGCCGTTGGTGGCCGGGCCACCCGGGGATGACCCACCATCGAGCCACCCCGGGATGACCCACCGCCGGGCCACCTGGGGATGACCCACCGCCGGGCCACCCGGGGATGACCCACCGCCGGGCCACCCGGGGATGACCCACCACTGGGACACCCGGGGATGACCGCCGGGCCACCCGGCGGTGACCCTCGGCCACCCGATGGTGGTCACATCACCAAACTTATCAGTAATCAATTTGACTGACAAGTGCATATACATCTTTTTTTTCCACATTGGATATTCATCCCTCTTCAGAATAGGGATCTTGGTTCCACCATCACGTCCTACATTATACGCAATCATGTTAGAGCTGCTTGCTTCGTCGTTGTTGGCCATCTCAGAATCTTGTTAATTGAGTATTTTCAATTAGTGGCTCTGATACCAATTGTTTTCCTAGTGAGACGACCTAGAACTTGTAGAAGGGGGGTTGAATACACGTTCTTACAACTTTTTCGAATTCTTGTTCTTTAAGAAATTAAACTTTTCTGCGGAATATAAAGAACAAAATCAAAACTCTATAAACAATTGCTTTTATTGATTTAACAATTGATTACAAGTTTTCTAACAATCAAGACAAGCTTTGATCGTCAGCTTCTATTCTGTATTTCAAGAAAAAATACAACTCTTCTAATTCTATACAGCTTCGTATTGTTACCCTGTAATTTTATAATTACAGCTTCTAAAAACT
>CM025783.1:40034590-40086667 GCA_014636745.2 Centella asiatica | reverse complement strand
TTAATCCCTGATGCGTATAATCCCCGATGAGTTATTAATCCCTGATGAGGTAATCCCCGATGGGTTAATCCCCGATGGGTTGATAATCCCCGATGGGTTAATAATCCCCGAAGGACTGATAATCCCCGATGGGTTACTAGTCTCCAGTGAGTTAAAGCATAGTACTTCCCTGATGCGCAGTTTGTTTTAAAAACTATAAAATGCTATTTTCTTAAATTATTTTAAGATGTTTGAATTGATTTCTTAACCTCAATAGTTTGAGACGTTAAAAGTTAAGGACATCACATGTGCATTTCTCCCTCATATTTTAAACCCAGATAATAAATTCATTTTTGTGATATGTATATTCTTACAGAATTTTCCACTCGCGAGTAAATTAAATTTGGTAGTGAGCAAAGGACTGAGGCAAGTATATTCACAATCTCATGCTTATTTCAGTTTAACGCATTATCATTTGTTTCGATATGCGTAGAAGGTTGGATTTATACTTTCATTGTTCTGATGCATGAGCATGCTATGCTTTTGATTCTGCTAGCATGATATGAATGATGATGCATGGATATAAATGAGCTTTGAATTTCAGCTATGTTTTCAATCTTATGTCTATGCAACGAGAATGTGAATGATGCCCCTTATGGGGGTTATGCCACATGGTTGGCAAGAAGAAAGGAAAGGTGCTGATGTGTTCTTCACCTGACCAAGAGGAAATGTTATTTGACTACGTAGTCACTCAGAGGGATCATGCGGTCCAGCCTGGCCAGCTGTGTACTGTATGGTTAGCAGATCCACGGGTGTAGCCCCCGTTGGATATTTGAGAATGTTATGATCAGGTGTATACCTGACTTTCTTCAAGGAGGGATCACAAGTTGTATATCATCAGTGAATCCTCAAAGATTTCGAAGGTTTCTAAGGACTTGGTATTGCTTCACCAAGCCTCACAAACAGAATTTGAATTTCTCTCCTTTGATTTCCAGATGAAATTCGTTGAATTATTCATATTTGCCTCTACGTGTATATACTTGCTGGGCGTAAAACGCTCACCCATGTTGAATGTTAATGATTTGCAGGACAGAAAGCTAAAGCTGAACCCTCTGACAAGGGGAAAGCAAAGATGATAAGCTGCTAAGTGTTTATCTTTTTGATAGAACTGATGAAGGAAAGAAAGAAATGAATGAAGGAAAGAAGGAAGACGTTTGAAGAGTCGATGAGATTTATTTTGTTATTAGGAAATGATGTAATAGCTTCCGCTATAATTACTTAATTCTTGGGTTGTAATAACTCTTAAATGCTGTTTTTATTCAGTATTTATTTGGGAATGGATGAATGGTTATCTTTACCTTCTTATGATGATGCCCTAGTCCGGTATGGGATTATGGGGTCGTCACAGTTAGCATGGCTCCAACTTTATCTGGTCTGCACTATTGCACAACCTCAGTTCTTTGCATCTTAATTATTTTAAGAGTCCGCTGATATGGATCAATTTCAACATTGTAGTATATCGCATCTGGTTTGAAATAAATGGTATGATGCATGATATAACTGGTAGGACCCTTAAAGCACTTATTACTCAAATTACCTATATCATCAAAAGTAGGCTTTTCTCACATGCAAAATTTAGGAGACTAAGCTCTAGACTCCCCTAGTGGAAATTCTCTCCCTAGTCAAAATTGTCCTTAGGAGGTAATAATATGGTTTTCAAAGATTATTCAGAGGTTATTGGGTCTTCAGAAGTATTTTGGGTTGCAGAGGTTATCTCTCCATCGGAGGATAATTATCCACCGGTGGATATTTAGACTTCGAAGGGTACTTGGTCTTTAGAGGGAATTTGGTCTTTAGAGGATAATAACCCTTTAGTGGGTATTTATCCTCCGATGGCATCAGAGGATAATAGTTCCAAAGGATAAAGTCCATCGACGGATAAATTGCATTGTAGGATATTGCCAATAGACCTGCGTCGAAGGATATAACAGTGTTCGGACCTGCTTCGAAGGATGTAGATATAGAGGCTTCAGAGGATATTCTTCATCCATTGTTAGATTGACTTATAGGCATTGAAGGTTATTGGCTGGCATAAGAGGATATTACCATTAGAGGTTTTAGGCCTTCGAGAATATTTTTCCTCTGACGAGTTTTACGTCAGAGCATATTTGTCCCCCGACTTTCAAAGCTTCTGAGGATATTTTATCCATTGATGGCTGGGTATTGGAGGATAATTTATCCTTCGACGAGTTTTATTCCCTGTAGGTCCTTGCTTCTTCAGTCTTGTTTGTTTGACCGAGACTTCCTTTTTTCCATTATAACTTTTTACTTTTTGTTTCCCTAGCTAGCGGATTGTGCTAGTAGGCCGAGAGGGATGCCTCTCGTTAATATTGTAACTTTTTTCTATTTATATATTTTTCGCAAAATTAGCCAAGAAAAGAAAAGAAAAGTATTTCATGTCTTGGTCAGTAGACTGATCATCACTAATTTGCTGCATGGTTGTGGAGTTGATTAGGGTTGGATAGCCAATGACTTCTGTAGCAACAGGAGATTCAACATATGTTGTATCTTCCATTGTGGATTTGACCTCATCGGCTTGGATCAGTGCTTCAAAGTATTCAACCATCTAAAAGACTTCTAAGGGCATAGAAGATTCAACAGACACATAAATATCTTTTAATAGATTTTATGCTTTGTCTGTTTGTATCAAATATTCGAAATAGTTTGCCATTTGGAGTTCAGTATGGTTGATCTTAGGAATTATAGCATTTGATGATGATGTATAATACTTAGAATTGCTATGGTTTGTAATTGTACTAGAACCTGCTAATGTACATCAACAAATAAATTGCAACTGGTTTTATCTAAGTATTATCCTCTAATAGTATAAATTGTTCATCAATGGATAATAGACGAGTCAGTGGAAGTTATCCTCTGACAGTGTAAAATATGCATCAGAGGATAATTCATCACAACAGCCATCAGAGGAAAATCAGCTACAACAGGAATTGAACTTGAAGATTGTTGAACTGAACTAAACTAAAGATTGAAGATTGCTGTAAGAACTGAACTTAAACACTTATCAACGGTTGAGTTGTAGCAATGGATAAGTATTTTTTTAGTAGATAATATGCATCAGTGAACAAATGGTCATCAGCAGATAAATTGTTTATCCACAGATAATGACCATTAGCAGATAATCTACACCAGAAGTCATCAACAGATAATGACTATCAGTGGATATTGAAGATTACATATAACTGACTACAACAGACCCCTACTAGAGTTCATCAGCAAATAAATTCTTCATCAGTAGATACAAAGTCATTAATAGATATTGAAGATGACATGTGGATGATATATAGATGTTGTCTCGGTGAGACAACATAAAACTTGTAGAAGGGGGGTTGAATACAAGTTCTTGAAATCTTTTTCAAATTCTTGTTTTTTAAAGTAATATAACTTGCGGAAAATAAAGAACAAAAAACAAGAACAAATTTATAAATAATTTCCTTTATTAATTAATAATTGATTACAAATTCTAACAATCACAAATAGATTGTCAGCTTCAATTTATGTACTGTAAATATACAATCTATGAAAACATATAGCTTCTAATACAACTTTGTAAAATTAATTACAGCTTCCAAATCTGAATCGTAATTCAGCTTCTAATCCTATTCAATATATGTTTTCTATATACAATTGGAATAGGTTGGCTCTTTTTTTAATTCCTAACCAGCTTCATCTTCAATATCTCTTCAATGTCCATGTCGAAATCAACTTATAATTCAAATAGACCTCTGTACTACATCAGAGAGTAATCTCCTCTTTAATCTCTGATTGCTTCAACTTTAGTCTCTGATTAACTACGTTTAGTCTCCTACAGATTAAGCTTAGTCTCCGATGACTTAAGCATAGTCTCTGATGACTTAAGCTTAGTCTCCGATGACTTAAGCTTAGTCTCCGATGACTTAATCTGTAGTCTCCAACAAACTTTTGCCTTAGTCTCTGATGAACTTTCCCCAGTCTCCGATAAGACTAAACATAATCTCTGACTTGTTGAAATCTCTAATGCATTTCTAATAGTCTCTTACAATACAAATTAACTTACTCTCTTATAATAAATATATTACAATCAACAGAGAGTACACTACCAACTACAAAAACTCAAATGCTATAGACTAGCATTAACTGTACATTTGTATTTCTAAGTATTCTAAGTACAATCATCATCAAATGTTATAAAACCTAACAATCTCCCCCTATTTATGATTATCAAATTGATAAACATAAATCAAGGGTTGATGATGTTGTCAAAACTCAAAAATTACAAGAATAACTTAGAAACAAAAATTTAAAGAATGTGTTAACTACAAATGTACCTGAACTAAGATCTTCGATCCTAAATTCATCTTCACCAAGACTCAGGTTTAAATCCTATAAGCCTGGCTTCAAAAATGAAAAACCAACAACTACAACTTCACCCTTTCTTCTTGTCGATTTCTTTGACTTTATCTTCTAGCAGCTTTCTGAACTTGATCTCATCTTCATCAATTGAATCTTTAAGTAAAGCTATGAATCCTTCGAGTTCACTTTAGGCTTGCTGTGTTGATCTGTTTTTCATAGTCAAAGAAAATCACATCTTGATGAAAATTCTCATACCATAACCCATAAGGAAGTGGAGGAATATCTACTTGTGGCAATTTAATTAATTTTGCCATCTCTTCAAGTTCCTTTTGAATTTGCCTCCTGAGTTCCAAATTGGGCACAAAATTCTCAGGTATAACAGACAATAGCCATTCCAGATCTTTAAATGACCTCATCTCCAGGCTTGGTTTAACTAGACGCAGAATCTCTCCATCTTTTTGAATAACTTTGAGATGTTCCTCATCCTTGTTATTCTTTTCAATACTGATGAACTCAACACTCTTCTTGAATGCCTCCTTTAACTCAGAAGTTTTAGCCACCCCAACCCTGGAGATTTTACTACTCGGGATTGATGTAGATTGTCGAGGTTTAAATAAAGTCAACAGAGAAGTTTTAGATTTCTCTTGAGGGTCACTCATCACTGGGTTCCTTTTAGCACTTCTCTCAGCCTGCTCAATCTCCTTGTTTCTCCTTCTAAGTTCTGCAGACTTTTGAGCTCTGGTTTTCTTTGTTGCCAGTGCATTTTTCTTCACTTCTTCCTCCTCCCTAGCTGTAACCATTTCTTTTTCCTTTTGCAATTTCTGAGCAAGCAATACATCAGCTTCAATCAATTTCTGCTCCTGAGGATAAACTAACTCTACTTTCCCATCCACTATCAACTCAACTAGAGTGGGAAAATGAGCAGTCTTCTTGGCATCCCCTAATAGCTTAGGCTGTCCTGATTGAGTAGACTCTTTCTTCTTCTCTGGATCCTCAACCAAAATTCCCTTGCCTTTGTCTTGTTTTGTAATTAGGACTATTGCAGTGGAAGGAGAAGCTACTACTGTTATTGTTGTTGTTGGTGGTGGTGTTGTTGTTGTTGTAGAAATGCTAGTGATGTAAGGTGTTTAAGCCTACAGCCTCAGATAGCTTAAATCAACTTGTTGATGTTCGCACAAGAAGTCGACTTAAGGTTCTTGAATGAATCACACGTTCAATACTACTCGAATCACACGAATAAGGTTTTGTTTATATCACACAAACAAGAAGAAATTGCAGAATAACTCTGAATTTTATTAATCAATCAAAAATTATTATTCATGTACATTACAAGCAACTATTTATAAGCTGAGATTAAAACCTAATCCTACTATAGAAAGAAACCTATTTTGGAAAGAAATCTAATTCAATAAGGAAAGGAAAACAAACCTATTATGATTAGGAAACAAATACAAAACAAATGCGGAAATAAATAAAATACATGACAAATAATAACCAAAACTGTCAGTGGATAATTAAGCTATCAGAGACTAATTATCCCCTAATGGCCAATTTTGACTATTATAGACTAACTATCCCCTGACAAGGCAAATTACACTGCCGAAGACTAACTATCCCTTGACAGTAAATTTGTACTGTCGAAGACTAAGGATCCCCTGACGTTCGTAGTCTCTGATGTTGAATTCTATTCCCTGATGTCATAGTCTTCGATGTTATAATTATTCCCTGATGCTTGCCTCGGCATCCTCTGATGCCCGTTCTCGGCCAAGTCTCGGTTAGGCTAGTCCCTGATGCACACTTAATCACACCAATCTTACCTAATAAGCTATAAAACTATAAATCAACTAAAACTAACTATAAGCTGATTATCCTATCACATTAGCTAGACTTGATGGTTGCATTAAGGTCTCTATTGGCATCTTGTAGTCTTGTTAGTTCAACCATCAAGCTAACATAACTTGTGTTTTTCTTAGTCACAACTGGTTGTTTTCGAATTTGAACTTGAATTGTCGACCTTGACTAACTACTCTCCCCCTTTTTGACATCAGAATCTAAAGGTGTAGGAGAAGCAGTAGCCAATGATGGAATGGCCTGATGTAGAAGTTGTGTGAGATTTTGAAGTTCGAGACCAAATTGATCTTGTTTCTGCAGAATGGACTTGATATTTGATTCTAGTGCTTGAAGTCTCCTCTCAGTTATGGATTGCTCCTTTAGACGTATATCAATCGAATTAAGCATCCGCCTAGGAAGGTGACCTTCATAGCACCTTCTGAGTTTGTCTGTCTCCAGCTCCATTCTAGTCTCAACATCTTGGAGTGCAGCGTTGAGACCATTGATCATGAAGTGCTGGTACTTCATATGTTTCTTGTCAATTTTGATCAATTCCTCATAGACTGCACTAGGAGTTAACTCAGCTGTACCAGACCCTAATGTGGTCAAATAATCTTGTCTAAGTTGGGCAGTTGTTTCATCTAAAGTATTTGTGTAGCTTGCATCCAGCCAAGCGTCCACATCTGCTTCAATCTTAACATGTTTAGGTTCATGTGCAACTTGTGTCTTCAATGCTGATATTTGATCTTGTTGTTGTTGAAGTCCATATAAGATTTCAAAATCAGCATTGGATATTTCAGCAAAGAGTTGGAGAGCTTCATCCCCTGGCTGCGAGCTTCCCCCAATTTCCTCTGTTTGGGAAGTTGTTGGTGGAGCAGAGGAAACTTGAGCTTCAAGTGAGGTGGAAGGCTCAACACGTTTGAGAAAATCACATGCTGAGAATGTATTTTTCTCTCTGTTATTTTGTCTAAGGATCTCATCCTTGCTCACACCCTCACCTTTTTCCTGAAGTTGGACATCCAGCTGCGCTATCTCTCCTTTTTCCAAGCTTTCTAAAGCTTAACTCTCAAGTGTTTGTGTTATCTCTCCTTTTTCCAGGTAAGGAGCCTAACTCTCACTAATTATTCTTTCTGCTTCACTCATTTGGATATTATAACTTTGTCCTACAGAAGGAGGAGGTAAAGAAGAAATAGTTGTTACTCCAAGGAGAAGGGGTTCCCTTTGTATATCAGTGGTTAGGGATCTCTCCAAGGAAAATGTTGGAGAACTGATTGCACTTGTACTTTGAACAAGTGGTTCTTGTGTGTCAGTCTCTGGTGAGATATAAGCATTAGTCTCTGGTGGAGAACTAGTCTCTGGTGGAGAACTAGTCTCCGACCAGTACATGTGAGAACTAATGTCTGATGGCTTAGCTTGATCCACCTAGAATGTTGGCTCTTCTTGGAACAAATCAAGAAAATTTGAACTATCAAGTTCTAAAGAATCAAGAATAGGTGAAGAGATAGGTGAATGTATAGATTGGAGTGTTGGCTACTCCTCAAGAACAGAAATTTGAGGAGTATCAATTTGAAGAGACTTTGTGTGTGCACTCCTTGTGTCACTCTTTCTTTTTGATCTTCTCTCTCTTTGGGTTTGCCCCTTTATATGTACAGGGGATTGTGCAGACTCTGTTCCTGTTGTTCCTAGTTGGTAACTTTCTTCAATGTTAGCATCCTTTTGGGAGGATGTTAACAAAGTGCTGCTTTCCCTGTGAACCTCCATTGCCTTTTGAGAGGCAATGGATTACTTTTAGCTTAAGGTTAACACTCTTTTCTTTCTCTGAGGAGCCACCTCAGCTTCCTTTACTCCCTCAGCCTCACTGTCACCCTCTTTTTTTTTTTTTCTTTTAATGGGTAACTTTGTGGCTTTCGTTGTTTTTACAACCTCAGTCTTTTGAGAGACTGTGGAGGGGGCTACAGATTGTTGTTGTGAAGAAGGTGTTGGAGGATCAACAAGGTTTCTGGTTTGTTGCTCAAGATCCTCAAAATAAGATGAAGTATAAAGGTTGGAAACCTATCTATGAGAGTTGATCTCATGATAGGAGGAAAGGAAAGAGGAACCTTTACCTTTGTTGCCTTTCTCCTCACATCCATGAATATGCGTTTACTCTACAAAACTGTTGGCACAACTTGCATACTATTGATATTTAGGTTAGGAATCAGATAGTTTTCAATCATCATCAAAAACCTAGCATAATAGATTTTATTTTTATCACCAGTTTTCAATTTAGCCATGAAGTTATGCAGAATTAACAATCCTAAATTTATGTGCTATCATACAATGCACTATATGCAATCTGTTGTGTGAGTGTAGTGATGACATCATAACCACTACATTTAGAGGTGAATGCTTTGGTGATAATGTCAAAGAACAATGACCATTTTTGTCTTAGGTGAGGTCTAGTAATTGAACCTACGGATGCAATTTCTTCATCATAATGCAGGTTTTTAAACATGGCAAAATTTTCCTCATCAGAGGTAGGAGGATCAAATGTATCATGGATAGGCAAATTTAAAGCTTTGTTAATTACTTCATGATTAATGTTATATGAGACATTATCAAAACTAAAGGTTACCAGAGGAGCGTCTTCACTCTAATCCTGAATGATAGCAGTGGACCACATGACAGTGATGATGTCCGCAACTTGAGTGGGAGCTTCGTAAATGGCATGCGACAGAGGTGAAGCTTGAAGAAAATCCACGAATGGATGGTATTGCATTTCAAACTCATTCTTGTTGGAGACTCCAGCATGATTTGTCTTGATAAAGTCAAAGTCGCCGAACTTGAAGAACACAGTCTTGGATGCCATTGTTGATACATGTGAAAAGCTTGAAGAAATTCTTTGTAAAGGGGTTAAATCACACAGATATGAGAGAGAAAGTTCTTTGAGTGAATGAAATTGCAGTTGTGTTTGAACAAAGTATAAGAAATGTTTGCAATTCAAAAAATACTGAACGGTTTTCAATCATGGGTATATGAGTAACTACCAATTTACCCCTTATCAGAGACTGCCCTAGTCTCTGCCACGTTCACTCATCAGAGACTAAAGTAAGTTAGTCTCCGATAGGTTATTTTTATTTACTCAAAGACTAATTAAAAACAACTATGAGAGACTAATTTTAACTAGTCTCTGATAGGTTATTTTTATTTAGTCAGAGACTAATTAAAAACAACTATGAGAGACTAATTTTAACTAGTCTCCAATAGGTTATTTTTATTTAGTCAGAGACTAATTAAAAACAACTATGAGGGACTAATTTTAACTAGTCTCCAATAGGTTATTTTTATTTAGTCAGAGACTAATTAAAAACAACTATCAGGGACTAATTTTAACTAGTCTCTGATAGGTTAATTTTATTTAATCAGAGACTAATTAAAAACAACTATCAGGGACTAATATTAACTAGTCTCCAATAGGTTATTTTTATTTAGTCAGAGACTAATTAAAAACAACTATCAGGGATTAATTTTAACTAGTCTCCGAAAGGTTATTTTTAACTAGTCAGAGACTAATTAAAAACAACTATCAGAGACTAATATTAGTCTCTCACTCAAATTCCTTCAGAGACTAAATTAAATGAAAATTCCATCAGTTGATTGCTTTATCTGTAATCCTAAGAAAAATGTCAACTCACCAATTATATCTAAACTACATCAACTTTGAAAATCTTTCACATAGTTTTTCATTCGTAGATCCAAATATAATATCATCCACATATATTTCCACAGTATTAAATCAGAACCTTGTTTTCTATAGAAAAGTGTTTTATCTATGATACCTCTAACAAATTTATTTTTAATTAAAAATTGAGAGAGAGTATCATACCAGGCTCTGGGTACTTGTTTTAAGCCATAAAGTGCTTTATCTAACCTATAGACATGATTTGGAAACTTGGGATCTAGAAAACCTGGTGGTTGTTCAACATAGACCTCTTCTTCTAACTTTCCATTCAAGAAAGCACTCTTGACATCCATCTAGTACACCTTGAAGTTTTTATAGGCTGCATATGCTAAGAAAATCCTTATAGCTTCAAGTCTTGCAACTGGTGCAAAGGTTTCTTCATAGTCAATTCCTTCTTCTTGAAAATAACCCTTTGCTACCAATCTTGCTTTATTCCTTGTGATTGTACCAACTTCATCTAATTTGTTTCTGAAGACCCACTTGGCACCAACTATTGATGTATTCCTTGGTTTGGGCACCAATCTCCAGAATTTATTCCTTGTGAATTGGTTGAATTCTTCTTGCATGGCTATTACCCAGTCAGGATCTTGAAGTGCTTCTTCAATTTTCTTTGGCTCAATTTTTGACAGAAAACTGAGATAAAGACATTCATTTTGTGTTGCACTTTTTGTCTTGATTCCTTCCTCTAAATCTCCAATAATTAAATTTGGTGTATGATCTCTCAACCAAGGTCTTGCATGTGGCAGATTTAATCTTGAAGATGAGACTTCATTTACTAGAATAGTATTGTCCAATCTAGTTGATGGATCAGAGACTGCTCCCCCTAAACCAGTGACTTCTTCATTGTTAGCTCCCTTTGAGCTATTAGTCTAATCTTGACTATTGTCTTCAGTAGTCTCTGGTATCTCATTAGTCTCTGATTGTGCACTTATGTTACCAGTCTCTAGTGTTTTATTGAATGCTAATACTTTAGTCTCTGATGGAGTATTAGTCCTTGGTACTTCATGCACAACAGTTAACTCCCCCTTACTTAAAGAATGACCACAGTCATATAGGGGTGTTTATTTAGTCTCTGATGGATCTTTCCATGCATCCAATTCATTCTCAAATCTGAGAGTTTCATGTAATCCTTGACTAATCAAAATACTACTTGAATGGATTCCACAATGACCTTTGTTCTTAGGTTAAACACTCTATATGCCTAACTTGATAGAAAGTAACCTAAGAAAATTTCCTCCTCAGACTTGCTATCAAATTTCCCTCTTGTCTCTGATGAGTCTCTCAAAACAAAGGACTTACAACCAAACACATGCAGAAACTTGAGAGTTGGTTTTCTCCCAGTCATTAACTCATAAGGTGTTTTGTTGTAAGTGTTGTTGATCAAGGACCTGTTCTGTGTGAAGCAAGCAGTGCTAATTGTTTCCTCCCAAAAATAGGTTGGAAGCTTTGACTCCTCTAGCATTGTCTTTGCTTTTTCAATAAGGGTTCTATTTTTCCTCTCAACAACTCAATTTTGTTGAGGGGTTCTTGGAGCTGAGAATTGATGAGATATTCCTTTTTCAGTGCATAATTCATTTACTTGGGAATTTTTGAATTCTGTTCCTCTATCACTTCTTATAACCCTTACTGTTTTTCCTGACTCAGTTTCTACTTTCTTGATATGATCAATAATCAGCTGAGCGGCTTCATCTTTTTAGTGAATGTATTTTACCCAAGAATACCTTGTGTGATCATCCACTATAACCAAGGCATATCTATTCCTTGATATTGACATCACATTCACTTGACCAAATAAGTCCATATGTAATAACTGTAAAGGGTCAGTGATTGATGTTGTTGGTTTGCTCTTGAATGACACACTTTTTTGTTTTCCTTTCTGGCATGAATCACATAACCCTTCTTGTGTAAATTCCAATTGAGGAATGGTAGCTGCCAAGCCTTTTCTCACCAAATTGTTGATGTTTTTGAAGTTTAAGCGGGATAGCTTCTTGTGCCAAAGCCAACTTTCATTAGCTGAGGCTTTGCTATAAAGGCATGTGACTTGATCAGTGGAAGAGATAAGATTTGCAGTATATACAAGTTTTCTTTCCTTTTCCCTGTCAATATCACATTTCCAGATTCCTTGTCACACACTTGACATTGATCTTCTTTGAAGGTGACATGGAATCCTCTATCATATAGTTGACTCACACTTAACAGATTGTGCTTTAAGCCATCAACTAGTGATACTTCAGTGAAGATGACGCTCAACATTGCCATGGCCCTTTATATGGCCTTTGCTGTCATCTCCAAAAGTTACCTTAGGGCCACTCTTTTCTTCATACTGTGTAAGTAGGAACTTGTCACCTGTCATGTGCCTTGAACATCCACAGTCCAAAAACCATGATTTCTTCTTTTTTCCCTTTGTAGAATCACTTGACTCATCAGTTCGAGCCATTAAGGCAAAGTTGACAATTTCTTCCTCAGAATCACTGTTAATCTAATCTTTGCCATCAGTAATCAAGGCCTTGCTTTTTGATTTGTACTTTTTGTCAGCAAGATCATTACCTGATTTCCTGTTCTTTTCATCCTTAGATCTCTCTATAGATCTAGGCTTCTTGCACTCATTAGCAAAGTGCCCTAACCCATCACAATTGTAACATTTTATTTTCTTTTTGTCAAAGGTCACAGTTTGACCTTCTCGTCTTGAGTTAGGTTTTCTTGATGATATTCTCCCTTTCCTGCTAGCTCTAAATTTCTTGAACTGCTTCACCATGAAGGCTATGAATTCCTCCATGTCATCATCAGTGTTGCATTCAGAATCTTCTTTAGCCGAGCTTGCAATGTAGGTCTCATCATCAAGCTCCTCATGAGACATCTTTGTCTCAACCATTAATGCAGCTCCTTTGTCCTTACCATGCATCTTTTGTCTTTGCTCTACTTCAAGTTCATAAGTCTTTAAATTTCCATAGAGCCTGTCCAATGTGAGAATATCCAAATCATGAGCTTCCCTTACTGCAATAGTTTTTGGATCCCAACTTGGTGGGAGAGCCTTCCTGAATTTGGTATTAACATCTTCATTGTCATAGGACTTTCCAAGTATTTTTAGGTCATTCAGCAAGGCATTGAATCTATCATACACTGATGTTATTGATTCACCAGGCTTTGCTTGAAAGAATTCATATTGTTGTGTTAACAATGACCTTTTATTCTTTCTTACTTGGTCTGTCCCCTCACATAGGACTTTGATAGTGTCCTAGATTTGTTTTGATGTTGTGCAATTGATGATGCTTGTGAACATATTCTTATCCAATCCATTGTAGAGTATGTTCATCACTTTAGCATCTTTCAATACTTGTAACTTGTCTTCATTAGTATAATCACTCTCAGGAGCAAGTTCAAAGTGCTCAACAATTATTGTTCCTTCCACAGTTTTTGAAGGAACAAATTTCCTTGATTGATAAGGACCTTTTTCAATATTATCAATGTAATCAGGATCTGTTGCTCTCAAGTGCATGCACATCTTTTGTTTCAAAATAGGATATTCTTCTCTTTTTAAAACTGGAATTCTGGTTCCACCATCATGACTTCCTGCATATGTCATTATGTTGGAGCTGCTTCCTTCATCATTGGCCATCTCTGGATCTTGTTAATTGAAATTATATCAATCAAAGGCTCTGATACCACTTGTTGTCCCCATGAGACAGCCTAGAACTTGTAGAAGGGGGGGGGGGGGGGGGGTTAAATACAAGTTCTTGAAATCTTTTTCAAATTCTTGTTCTTTAAAGTAATATAACTTGTGAAAAATAAAGAACAAAAAACAAGAACAAATTTATAAGCAATTGATTTTATTGATTAACAATTGATTACAAATTATAACAATCACAAATCTATTGTCAGCTTCAATTTTGGTACTGTACATATACAAATTTATGAAAACATACAACTTCTAATACAACTCTGTAAATTAATTACAGCTTCAAAATCTAAATCGTAATTCAGCTTCTAATCCTATTCAATATATGGTTTCTATATACAATTGGAATAGGTTCTCTCTTTTTTTCATTCCATGATGAAAAACTATTTCTCTCTGTAGTTCATTTCCTTACCAGCTTCATCTCAATATCTCTTCAATGTCAATGTAGAAATCAACTTCTAATTCAAATAAACCTTTGTACTGCATCAGAGAGTAATCTCCACTTTAATCTTTGACCGCTTCAACTTTAGTCTCTAATTAACTATGTTTTAGTCTCCGACAGTTTAAGCTTAGTCTCCGATAACTTAAGCGTAGTCTCTGATGACTTAAGCTTAGTCTTCGATGACTTAAGCTTAGTCTCCGATGACTTAAGCTTAGTTTTCGATGACTTAATTTGTAGTCTTCGACAAGCTTTTGCCTTAGTCTTTGATGAACTTTCCCCAGTCTCCGATAAGACTAAACATAATCTCTGACTTGTTGAAATCTCTAATGTAGTTCTGGTAGTCTCTTACAATACAAATTAACTTACTCTCTTATAATAAATATATTACAATCAACAGAGATTACACTACCAGCTACAAAAACTCAAATGCTATAGACTAGGACTAACTGTACATTTGTATTTCTAAGTATTCTAAGTACAATCATCATAAAATGTTATAAAACCTAACAATAGCTGATTGCAGTAGACCACTAAGTCGAGTAGGGTTGTGAAATTAAACTAAGGAAACTAGTCCAATAAGGAGAGATTGTGTACCAGAGATGATGCACAAAGAAGTTACATAGCAGAGATAACTTGTAACAGAGATTATGTAAAAGAGAAATTACATACCAGAGATAACTTGCATGAGATATTATGTAAAAGAGAAGTTATGTAATAGAGTTGCAATTACCAATGAGATTCAGAGATATTTTTCAAGAAGGCAACTTGAAGAAGAAGCTTGAAGAAGGAAGTTGTGTTTATAAATAGAGATACAGAGCAGTGAACAAGAAGCACATCTTAGAGATCTCAACATATCTAAACATCTCAGAAGAACATCTCATATACATATCGAGAGAAAAATTGAGAAAGAGAAGCTGCATCAAAATATAAAGAGGTAAATATTGAGAGACATATAGAGAAACACCCCTTCTACAAACCATCTACTTTGGGACAAATAGTTGAGGATTTGAACATCATCTTTAGCAGGCGACTTCTGAGATCTCGCCTTTTTTTTATCCTTTTTGATTTTTGGGTTCCTGCTCTCTCAGCAGGAGCCACACTTTCAGCTAAATACTTCCTCTTCAGTGTTGTTTGCTTGGTTTTTGGGGTTTTAAAACCTTGTGCCTTTCTTTTAACAACAATCGTTGCCATTTCAACAGGATTCCTTTCATAGTAATCCATTAGGTGATGGTACTTCTGACGCATTAGCCGTGATTAGTCTAGCAGTGAAGGATGTGACATTAGACTTATTTTCCATTGATACATATGTCGGGCATTAGTTAGGAAATTCTATGAGAGCTGCTATGACTTTAATTGCAAATGATGTGTTAAAAGCTTAAGGTATAACAAAGCGAGCATCAGGGGATAAACTGGACTGGTGTCAAGGAATAAAGTGGCGTCAGAGGATACTTTAAGACGTCAGGGGATAATTAACCCATCACCAGATAATTATCTTCTGATGAATGTTTAGCCCACAGGGGATAATTTAACCTGTCAGGGCATAATTATTTGCTGATAACCTGCAGTGTAATTATTTTTTCTATTTGTTTCTTAATTGAAATAGGTTTATTTTTTTCATTCCTACTTGGATTAGATTACCTTTCATAGTTAAATTAGTTTTCTTTCCATAGGTGGATTAGGTTAAGTTGTCCTCAACTTATAAATAGTTGTAATCTTGTACGTTGTAAAAACAATTTTTGAGAATTAATATGCAGAATTCGTAGTTTTACAACTTACATCTATCTTCGAAGTTGGTGGTTAATTCCTTTATACTTTCACAACTAGATTTGTTTTAGCTTGCAGGTGATTAAGTTCTTTAAGCAAACTAATTAAATCGATCCTTAAGTCTTATTTCTTGGTGATTCAATTCTTTACAGAATCAACTAGTTAGTTTTTTTCAATTCTTCCCTAGATCAAATATATCATCTTGGTATCACAGCTTTGGTTAACTATGTAAGGCCCAACAATAAGACTTTTGAAAGAGATAGGCCTAATAGAAGAAATGAGGAACAACCTGTTGCCAAATTTACTCCAAATTTCGACAAGTTCAAGAAGGACTAGTGGAAGACTTCTGCACCTTTAGTTTTAGAGGATAAGATGATTTGTTTTAAGTGCAAGGGTTCTGGACATATGCAACGCGACTGCGCTAGCAATAGGGTCATGACCTTGTATGATATTGAGGAAATTGAAGCAGCCTATGCTTCCAGGGAGTTAGAAACAACTGAAGAAGAGGAGCAGGGTGTGTGCAAAGAAGTTGACGAGGAGTTTGAGGTTGACTCCATGGAAGAACCTGAAACACATGGTTCACAACTGATTGTGAGAAGAATTTTGCAAGCACCCTTAGAAGTTGATCAAAGAGACAAGATCTTCATGACCAGGGTTTTGGTGAAGGATAAACTGTGCAACATGATCATAGACATAGAAAGCTACACCAATGTGGTATCCACAACCTTAATTGATAAACTCAATTGGCCTACAATAATACATCCTAGGCCCTGCAAATTGCATTGGCTAAGAGATGAAGGTGAAGTTAAGATAACAAAATAAGCACTTATCTCTTTTGAAATTGGAAAATTTAAAGATCAAGTGTTCTGTGATGTCTGTGCTATGGATGTGTGTCATATTTTGTTGCGTAGAGACCATGGTAGTATGATAGATCTGTCAAGTTTGATGGGAGAATCAATGTCTACATTGCCAAGATAGGGAATAAAAGGACAACTTTGAAACCTTTAGCTTCACTTAGTGCACGTAAGGAGAATTTGCTCATGACTGAGAAACAATTAGAGCATGTGGGCCAAGGTTTTTTGTTGATTGTTGTTGGATTCCAATCTAAGCAAACATCTGGGACATTATCTGAAGCCTTAGAACATGTGCTGACTGAATTCAATGATGTTTTCCCTGAGGACTTACCACCTGGCTTGCCACATATTCCAAGAATTGAGCATCAAATTGACTTAATTATGGGAGCTTCACTGCCTAATAAGGCAGCCTATAGGTGTAATCCCCAGGAGTCTAACAAAATTCAAAGATAAATCAAAGAATTCATGAAAAAAGGTTCTGTTAGGGAGAGAATGAGTCCCTATGATGTGCCAACTTTGGTGGTACCTAAGAAAGATGGTACTTGGCGTATGTGAATAGTTAGTAGAACAGTAAAAAACACCACTATTAAGTACAAGTTTCCAATGCCAAGGTTGGATGATTTACTTTATGAATTACACGGCTCTAGAGTATTTTCAAAGGTTGATCTTCGAACTGGATATCACCAAATCAGAATAAGGGAAGGTGATTAATGGAAGACTGCATTCAAGACTAATGTGGGTTTGTATGAATGGCTGGTCATGCCTTTTAGCCTTACAAATGTGCCTAGTAAATTCATGAGGCTTATGAATGAGATCTTGAAACCTTTCTTAGGTAAGTTTGTGGAAGCTATCAAGTCTTGGCCGATTCCCACTAGTGTTACATAGGTAAGATCTATTCATGTCCTTGCTTCATTCTATAGGAGGTATCTCAAGAATTTTGGTAGTGTCGTAGCCCCTATAATTGAGTGCATCAACAAGGGGAAGTTTGAATGGATTGAGGCTGCTCAAAGAGCTTTTGAAGATGTGAAGAAGCTGCTATGTGATTCTCCTATTCTAGCTCTACCAGACTTTTCAAGTCCTTTTGAGGTGGAATGTGATGCTAGTGGTGTTGACATATGAGCTATTTTAGTGTAAAAGAAGAGGCCTATTGCTTACTTTAGTGAAAAATTGAATGGAGCTAAGCTTAATTATTCTACATATGATAAGGAGTAGTATGTCATAGTAAGGGCACTTGATCATTGGAGTCATTATTTGAGGTCGAGTCTTTTTTTTTTTTTTTTGATAAATTGGGAATGAAATAGAAAGAAAAGGAAGAAATAGAAATAATGAGGGGCATACCCCCCAGCCTATTAGCACAGGGCGCTAGCTAGGGGAACCAACCAACACAGGAAACAGCAAAATAAACAGACCAAACAGACAGGGGAGGCCAACAGCCAAAATCCAACAAAAGGAAAACAACACTAATCAATAAAACAACACTTATCAAGGATACAACACTAAATCTACACTAAAACAGGGGCACTACTGTTGCAGCAAACCCAGAGAATCAAACATCAAAGCAACAAGGAAGCATCAGAAGAACAAATTTTCATCATTGCATTGTAACAGCAGCATACACATTTTCTGCAGGAGCAGCAGCAACGAAAAGAAGAATTAGCAGAACAAATTTTCATCGCTGCATTGTAACAGCAGCAGAAGCATTTTCTGCAGGAGCAGCAGCGACAAGAAACACACCAATGCAGAAGCAGATTCTGCAGGAGCATCAGCAGCAGAAGCAGATTCTGCAGGAGCAACCAGCAGAAGCAGTTTATGCAGGAGCAGCAGCAGCAAAAAACACACCAATTCAGCAGCAGAAAATACAACAATACAGCAGTAAAAAACACATCATTTCAGCAGCAGAAGTTTCTGCAGAAAATAAAGAGATGCAGGATCTGCGCATAGACACTTCAGCGGTGCAGCAGAGAAGTCACTTTTGGGCAGCTAGCTCAATTTCACAAAATAAACTTTTTGCATTAAGTTTGAGAATCAAGGCATTTTCCATTAAGCTAAACTGGGTTGTAAGCGTAGCGCTTTGGGAAAACCTTTCCAACTGTGAAGCCTTGACTTCACCGTATAAATACAATCCTGAGCCACCTGTAAGTCATTGTGACCTTGACCTCCATGTCTCCTAAAGTTTCTTTCGAGCCAGATTTTGTATATCACTGTGATTATACATAAATGACTGATGAGCTTTGCCCCTGTAGTTTGCTTGATGGACATCGAATGAGCAAGATAGTGAGTGAAAGAGACCCAAGGGCCAATCCAACCTGCCATGCCCATTACTCGAGCGAGGATAGAGGAGCTGAAGCTGTAGTTAAAGAAAAGGTGAGCTGAAGTTTCTTCTGGTTCATCACAGAATTTGCAAGATGTGACTATTTTTGGAAGAATTTTGTCTTCGACTGCTAGCCAACCGAAAAAAGACATTCGAGGGATAGAAAGTGAATTCATATTGCACTCGGATCATGAAGCACTAAAGTATATTCATGGACAACAAAAACTTAGTCCTCGACATGCAAAATGGGTTGAGTTGCTACAATCTTTTAATTTTTCTTCAAGACACAAGCAAGAGAAAGATAATGTGGTGGCTAATGCTTTGTCTCAAAGGTATACATTGCTTGATGTTTTAAATTCTAGATTCCTTGGATTTGAATTGATCAAAGAATATTACAAGCAAGACGTGGATTTTCAACCAATTATTGAGGAATGTTCCAGGGGAGCCATGGGTAATTATGTATTTCAAGATGGATTTCTATTTAAAGGAAATTATTTGTGCATTCCTTCTTGCTAAATTCGAGAACTTTTTTTAGGGAAGCTCATGGAGGAGGCCTGACTGGACATTTTGGTATCACTCAGGCATTGGCTATTTTACAATAGCATTTCTTTTGGCTGAAGATGCAAGGGGATGTTACGGGAGTTATTGCTTATTGTGTTACTTGTCAAAAGGTGAAGAGTGGTCTTCTTTATATAGAAGAGCCAAGAAAATAAATATGTCTGATGTGGGGTATCTCTTTCTTTTTTGTTAATTTGGCAATGAAATAAATGAAAAAGAGAAACAAAAATAACGAGGGGCATACCCCCCGGCCTACTAGCACAGGACGCTAGCTAGGGAGACAAACCCAAAAAGGAAAAGGCGGCAAACTAAATAGAAAACAACAGAGGCAGCAACCAAAACACCACTACAACAGCATAAGCAAAACAAAGCACTAGAAAAAAAGGTGCAGGAAACTACAAAGAAACGGGCACCTAAAACTGCAAAAGAGCCAAAATTCCCTCAGCAGAAACAGAGAAGCTAAAGAAACATATAACTCTTTGAGAATTAAGGTAATTTCCATCTTGTAAGACTAGGGTGTAAGAGCAGAGCTTTGTGAAGGTCTTTCCAACTGTGTAACTTGAGCTTAACTATGGAGATACAGTCCTGGGCAACATAGTTTGCAGTGTGTCCTTGACCTTCGTGTCTTCTATGGTTTCTTTCGAGCCAAACTTTTTAGATCATAATCACAAGGCATAAATGGCTGATGAGTTTCGTCCCCATTGTGGGTTTGGTGGCGTCCAGTTGAGCAAAGTAGTGGTTAAAGGATACCAACGGACCAAACCAATCTGCAACACCCATTACTTTAGCTAGAACAGTCAAACATTATAGGGTAATATCATTAGAATTTAAGAAAGATCTAATGTCGTCTTGTTTAGGCGACTTATTAAGGCCTTGAACATTATAGGAGCAGATATTCATGGAACAAAATATTTGAGATTACAAGACAGGGCTAAGGGGGTGAAGATCTCCCACCTTTCTTCTCTTTTCTCTTGGAAGAGGACGTAGCATCCGAGGTGACTAAGCCTTTCAGTTTCTGATCTTTGAACTCTTTTTCAGCAACTGTTAGGATTTTGCCAATAAGAGCTTGGTTGAGAGAACCAAAGTCCGACTCAGGAGAGGGGACATCCGGACTGGAAAAAGGGGAGAAAGGGTTGGGGTGAGGTGTAGAAGGAGATGGGCATAAATTCTCGAAAGTCACAAGAACGGAGGAAGAAGGTAGGGAGGAGATAGGTTTGAGATGGACTTTGCTGTCAGCAGAATTATTTTTAGGGGTTTCCGAAGCATCAATGACTACAGGTTTGGGTTGAGGCTTGGGGACCCATTGAAAATGGGCATTTTAATTGGGAATGGCCGAAAATGGAGCATTTGGGGCAAGAAGGAGGTTTGTTTTGGTATTCTATAGAGACCACAGTTGAGGCTTCCATATTGGTAAATTTATCCCAAATAGAGACAAGAAGTTCCCTAGGCCAAAAGAGTTAACTCGAATTTCTATGTACATTCTTGCGTAAGGCATGGGTTCAAGCTTGCTTGTGACGTTGTCTAGAAATGGAGGCTTACCCAAGCCGCTTCCAATGTAGCTAAGCCCCTCTATTGTCCAATAAGATAGGGGAACTCTAGAGACTTTGACCCATACGGGAGCTTGCTTGCAGTCTTCTTTGGAGATATTAGTCCCTTCTCGCTATTTTTTCAAAAGGATCGGTTTGTTTGCTAGGTGCCAGGGCCCCAAGCTCAGAACATTATCACAGTCTTCAACTGAATTAAATTGAAACATCAAAGAGCCTTTATGTAAGAAAACCTTTTGAAGACCTAGGTTTCCCCAAACTTTAAAAGCTGTTGAAGCAATAACATTGTAAGGGGGCCGAGAATGATGGAAGAACCCAATTAAACAATTTTCCCAAAGTTTACAGCCTTTCTTGAGAACATCAAGGGGAGGTTTAATAGAAACTTTACCATCAACCAAGGTCGGAGGAAAAAATGAGAGCTTAGCAGGTTTGTTTTCTCCTGCCACAATCTTGCTCCAAGATGGTTTTCCCTTCAAATGATTTTGTTCATTAATCTGAGGAGGCTCAGAGTGGTGTAATTCACCCTCCTCCAGAGGGGGCAGGGGAGTGATGCTATCTTCCTTACCCTTAGATATCATAGGTGCTTGAACAGAAGCAGTGGGAGGGGAGCCTGAGAGCTCGAACTTCTTAATGTCTTTGATATTCCAGGCAAGAGAGGTTATGAAAGCCAAAAGAGTTTCATTTTTCTATCTATCATGGATTGCCTCTAGGCGGTCATTTTTTATAAGCTGCGCAGTTGCAGTAAAAACTTCCTTACCCAACTGAGGTTCTTGTACAATGTTCTTTGAATCAAAGTCCAAGTCTACAGTGCTTGTTGGCCTAGAGACTATCATAGCTAGAGAAAAGGGAGTTGGGAATAGGTCAGAACCGACCATTTCCAAGGAGGAGAACCCAAACATCTCAGAATGCAAGAGAGAAGAAGAAGGGGGGGAGAAGGAAAGGAAAGCAGGGAAAGGAGTCAAGCAGTGATCTAGAAAGGAAGGAGAAGCAGGTTTAAGGGTTTAGGGGAAGGGAAGAGAGAAGGGGAGAAAAAAGTTAGAGAGAGAGTCATCTTTCCGATGTGGGGTATCTCTTACTCTAGATTGGCATTGGACGTGAAATTAATTAAACCACTAAAATAAGATAAACAATTACTTGATCATTACGTCCACACATATGTGAAAATTTTCACAAGTGTCAAAAAGTAGTACTAATGACTCAGCGACTAACATGGTTACTCATTATGAAGATTTATTATTTAACTCATTTTCATTGTAACCGTAGAAGTAATCCATACTAATACATAAACTGTTACTGTTCAAGATAATATCTTGAACTAAAATTTGTTTCCTTCAATGTCTATAAAATAATTGAGAATACTTTTCAGTCATGTCTTTTTCTAGTTCCCACGTAGCTTCTTCGACATCGTGGTTCCTCCAAATAACTTTTACATAGGAAACTTCTTTATTTCTCAATTTCTTAACTTGACGACCCACTATCTGGATTGGCTCCTCTTCATATTTTAGATCCTCATTGATTTCAATAGGTTGATAATCTATTACCCTTCTGAAATTAGGTTTATAAGGATGTAGAACCGACACATGAAACATATTGTGGAAGTGACCTAAAATTGGAGGTAATTATGCTACAGGTCCTATTTTTCTTAGTATCTCGAAGGGTACAACTTAACGAGGCTGAAGTTTTCCCCTTTTTCCAAATCTTGCAACTCCCTTCTAAAGGAGCACTTTAACAAAAGCAAAATCTCTAATGTTCATTAATTGGTTCTTACGATGTTGATCTGCATAACTCTTTTGCCGATCTTGGGCAACTTTCATCCTTTGTCGGATGATAGTAACAACTTTTTCTATTTGTTGAATCATTTCTGGTCCTTCTAACTTTCTCTCTCTAATTTCATTCCAATGTAATGAAGTTCTACACTTTGTATGATAGAGTGCTTCAAAAGGGGCCATACCAACACGTATATCCTTGAATCACTAGAATGATATCTACTGAAGGTTTCTCTTTAGTAGTGACTCGTTGGGTTCTTCAGGTGATAATTCTGACGCAGCTTTGTAGAATATGATTACTCTCGCATTAAAGGATATAACTTTGGATTTCTTTTCCATTGACACTTATGGTGAACATTGGTTAGGAAAATCTACAAGGGTGGCAGTGACTTTAATCACTGACGAAGTATTAAAGTTATGAAAACACATATGGGGATAAACTAATGTCATCAGAGGATAAAGTGACGTCAGTGCCATGAGATAAACTGGACTGACGTCATTAAGGGATAATATGGTTGTCATGGGATAGCTCTCGTCAGGGATAATTTGAACTGTCAGAGACTAAGTTCAAATTCAGCCTATTGGGGACTAATTTACAACTATCGGAGACTAAGTTCTAGTTACAGCTGTCAGAGACTAACCTCATTTATCTTATCAGAGACTATTTTTACTTGGGTGACATGCAGTATATTAAATTGTTTTATTTCTAATTCCTAGCTGTAATTAGGATTGTTTTTTTTTCTTTCCATAGTCAAATTAGATTTATTTCCAGCATAGATTTCTTTCCATTATAGAATTCATTCCAACGTGGAATTAGGGTTTTATCTCAGTTTATAAATAGTTGATTATGTTGTACACAAAAATACAGATTTGGATATAAATTTTTTTCGTAAGTTTTCGTAAGTTTTGAACTTGCAATTGTCTTGAAAGTGGGTGGTCAATTCCTTTAAGCTTTCACAATTAGATTTGTTATGTTTGTGGGTGATTAAATTCTTTAAACAAACTAATAAAATCGATCCTTTAGCACTAGTTCTCGGTGATTAATTTCGTTACAAAAATCAACATCAAGTTACGGCTTCTGCAACTATATTTGATTTTTTTCCTAGATCAAATACATCATCTTGGTATCAGAGCTTTGGTGGGCGATTAGTTCTTATTTTAAATCTACAGACTACAACCTAGATGGCTGAAGAGGAAGAACAAGTGATTCCACGAGGGCTGAGCATGGAGCAAGCACAAAACTTGCATCGTGACAGATAAATCAATGAATTAATGGATATAATGAAGAGCTCTTAGCGCAATTGAATCGCAGAAACACTTCCACTAGTCCAAATAGAAGCACCAAATTTGTTTGAACGTCTAACTCAGAAGAAGAAGAAATGGCTAGACCCATGAACTGTAGGGCTAGAGAGAACAATGATGATGTCAAGGGACTGCGGTTAGATATTCTAGAGTTTGATGGGAATATGAAGCCAGAAAAGTTTCATGAATGGTTACAATGAATCGAACAAGTCTTTGACTATAAAGACTATGATGACCATAAAAGATTCAAAGTGGTAGTATTAAAATTTGCTAGTTATGTAAATCTATGGTATGAAAACTTGAGAAACAAAAGGAGAAATGAGGGCAAAGCACGCCTAGAATCTTAGGAGGCACTAAGAAATAGAATGAAGAAACCATTTTTGCCTACAGATTATGTGCAAGATGTCTTCTTTGATTTGCAAAGTTTTAAACAGGGAGCACTCTTTTTTTTGTTAAGTTTAGTGTAACATAAAAGGAGAAAAATTACAAAAGTAACGAGAGGCATGCCCCCCAACCTGCTAGAACAACCAGACTCTTGCTAGGAGAACGAGAAAATAAACTACAGACCAAACAATAAAGCCGACAGGGCATACCCTGCTAGCATGTCCTAGATATACAAGAAATCCCCTGACAACCAATGAAACATCCTATGATACAATTTAAACTCCTGAAGCAACATACAATATTTCCCCTGATGGCCAGGTAACCAATCCCTGATAGACAGATGGCATCCCCTGACCCGAGTAAGCATCCCTTGTTGGTTCATAGGTATCCTCTGTGTGTATTATCCCCTGATGAGTGCAAAACTTCCCCTAATGCGTGCAAAACATCCGGTGAGGGCGTGCAAGGCATCCCCTGATGCATGCAAGCTAACCCCGTAGTCGTCAGCAGGTAATTTCCTATTATTGGATAATTATCCCCTGACAGGTCAAATGACTATCAGTGGATGATTATCCCCTGATGACATAAGACAATCATCAGCGGGTAGTTATCCACCGATGATTGATTCAAACCCCTGATGACTTCACCTAAACTCCTGGTCACCCATTGATGATGCCACCCCCTGATGCATAGCTCGCCTTTCCCTGATGCTTGGCTTGATATCCCCTGACACACGTAGAAGCAACCCCTGACACTAGTTCTCAGCCAGTTCGCGACTAAGATACGCATCCCTTGACCCTTGGCAGTGTATCCCTTGATGCGTGCAATGTATCCCCTAATACGTGCAGCATATCCCCTGATGGCCAAGCAACTGACCCCTGGCAGCCAAGTAGCATCCCTTAACACGAGTAGGAACATCCCCTAATGTGACAACCCCTGATGCAGGCACGACATCCCCTAACATTACAGGCATCCCCCGAAGCAATGTGACATCTCTTGATGCGACCTTCAACCTTTGACCATGAGCACCAATGCTGAACTTCGAATACTATATTTTAATTTTGAGCAATTCCTGGAAGTAACCAGTTCTGATAACAAGGAAAATTTTTTTTAAGCTTGTGGAATCTCCGAGAGCTATGTAATTTACTTTTAATTAAATTAACACAACCATATGCCAAACAATTTTCATGAGTAGGGGTTCCATTATGCATTCTAGTATTCCTCTCACACCAAATCTTGTAGAAATAGACAGATAAGACAAGATGTTTGATGTAAAACCAAAACTTTTAATTTATGTCCAAAAGGCAGTCCTCCAGAACATGATCCTAATCTGTCCATGAAAGGTTCCTGCCTAGAAGGTGCAATAGCTCGCCCATAATCTTACAAGAATATCTGCAAACAAAAGAACAAGTGATCCATGGATTCATCAGATGAGTTGCATAAGGAGCTGGGGAGAACATATCATGGGAGGAGCCGATTGTGGAGACCTAGCCAGAGAATGAAGGAGAAGCGAGGAATATGCAGAGGGTACCAAGCTATCTCCCAGATAGGATTTTGGGGGCTCCTAAGTTTGATGGATTCCCATATGTGGCTGACTTAGACCGTGTTGATATCGCATCCACTCCAGAAAATGTTGTCTAAGTAGTTTCGGGAGATAGGAATTGCAGAAATCTTATGTTTAAGATTGAGGACAGACACATGGTAGTTCGCTGGAAGGCACTATTGGTCATCAGAGATGATGGAGCTTACATGGGAATTGAAATCAAGCTGTAATTCCTGGATAAGAAGATCGGTTGGCCTGTAACATAAAGGGGCCAAATCACACCATGGGTCTTGTTGTAAGAGGAAAGTGTTACCATTTTCAATGACATATTTTAGGTATTTGAGGGCTAGGGGGTGTAAGTTTAGAATTTTTTGCCAACTCCAAGAGCAGTTAGAAGGAATTTTGAGGTCTAGAACTTGCATTTCCCCAGGAGTGTACTTCATGCCCACTCTACCCAGAGATTTGTGGAGCGTGGATTAATTAGGGAGAGAAGGAGATGAACCTGTTGTGCTTTGTTCCATTCCTCCACCTTTTTAATACCAAGCCCTCTTTCCTTGAAAGGGAGGGAAACAGTAGACTAGGCTATCTGGGAAGAGCTTGATCCCCTCCAAAGAAAGGACATAAGAAGTTTGTCAATTTTCCTCGCAACATACTTGGGAAAGAGGAACATTCTGCTCCAGTAGGATTGGATAACAAAAAGAACCAAGAAAATAAGTTGTCTTCTACCTACAAAGGATAGAAACTTGTTAGTCCAGGAATTTATTTTCTTGGTAATTAGCTGGATAAGGGTTTCACAATCAGAGGCTGAAAGCTTTTTGGAGATGAGTAGGTGATCCATTGGATTAGTTGGAGTTAATTAATTTGTAACTGAGTTGTAATTAGGTTTTAGTTAGGTGCTAGTTTATTATTTTTAGTGAGTAAGTTTGTTGGATTAAAGCTGGCGTGACCGAGGATGGATCAAGGGATGGTATGAAATGACGTCATTAATGGAATAATTAATGCATCAGAGACTAAGGTTGACGTCATTAGAGATTAAATTTTTGCATCGGAGACTACGGATGACGTCATCAGAGACTACCTAGTCCCCGACAGTTCAAGTCATCAGAGACTAACTAGTCTCCGATAGCTAAATTTACTCGTTAGAGACTAATTAGTCTCCGATAGCCAAAATTGCTCGTCAGAGGCTGATTAGTCTCCGACAGCTAAATTAATCACTAATAGTTTTAGTTATTAATTTTCTTGTATTTTATTTATTTTCGTATTTATTTTGTATTTGTTTCCTAGTTTTAATAGGTTTGTTTATTTTACTTTCCTTGTTGAATTAGATTTCTTTCCGGAATAGTTTTCTTTCCAATGTAATATTCTTTCCAATTAGGATTAGGATCTTAACAGCTTATAATAGTTGCTCATGTTGTACAATAGAGAGTGGATTGATTAATAAACTTGTGTGAGTTTTTACTTACGTTTATCCAAAAGTTGGTGGTTAATTCCTTTATACTTTCACAACTGATTTGTTTTAGCTTATGGGTGATTAATATCATTAAGCAAACTGAACAAATTGATCCTTTAGTGTTGATTTCTGGTGATTAATGTCTTTACGAAATCTTCCTAAAGTTATTTTTTCAAAACCTGTGTTTGATCTCTCAGATCAAATACGTCAGCAGGACTCTGAGGAACTTGACAGGCTCATTGGTTACTTGCATTTGGGATAGAGCCAGGATCTCTTGCAGATGTTCAGACTTTACATTTGTGCAGAATAATTGGCTCTTGGCTACATTCCTTTGAAGACTCGAGAGGGAGGAGAACATATCCAAATCATGGAAGAGGGTTTTGACTGAGGATACATCACCTTTGAAAAATAGCATGAGATAATTGGCAAAAGTGAGGTGGGAAATTTTCCTAGCTTTCCAATGATGAGAGAAAAGAGGATCCGTAGTTTCCTTTGCCAAGGTCATACTGAGAACCTCCATGACAATAACAAATAAGTAGGGAGATAGAGGGTCTCCTTAACGTATCCCCCGTTTTCCTTGGAAGTAACTGCACATGGAGCCATTGACTTTAACGAAAAACAAAAGCTTTGCGAAGGTCAATTTTTAAACCACATCTAGGTGGCCCTGCTTCCCTGTGATAACCTCTCAATAATTCTTAAGCAATAAGGATATTGTCTCCAATTTTCCTACCCTTGACAAAAGCGGCTTGTTCTAGAGAGATTAAGCTTGGAAGGACCCTTTGTATTTGGTTTGCCAAAATCTTAGAGATATACTTGTATAAAGTATTACATCAAGGGATAGGTCTGAAATCTCCCATAATAGTTGGATTTTGAACTTTAGAGACCAGAGCAATAGCAGTAGCATTAACCTCTCTAAGCATCGTACCATTATTAAAGAAGTGTAGGACAGCTTTTGTAAAGTCATCTCGAACAATGTCCCAAGTGTGAAGGAAGAAATTAACATTAAAACCATCAGGTCCAGGGGCTTTGTTTTTTTTTTTCATAATCTTTAGTGTGTTAAAAATCTCATCGGCAGAGATAGGGTTAATCAGCGGTTAGGCCAGATCCTGTGGCAAGGATTTAGCTATGAACCTTTGAAGATTCTCTTTCCCCGGGTAAAGGTCTGGGGAGGTACCTAGAAGCTCTTTATAGTAATCCAATGCTTCCCTCTTCATATCATCTTGGTTGTAGAGAGAAGGGAGCATTCTCGTTGGAAGAATACTATGACGACCTCGATTCCTACCGTAGGCTACAGCCTGAAACAACCAGTTCTACTATAACTGACACAACCTTTCCTTACCCTTGGAACCTTCTCCTTTCTCCCTTTTAACTGAAAGAGAATCAAGCAAGTATGAGCAATAAAAGCTCAACAAGTAATATGTTATAGAATAGTTGAAAGAAATAAGAATTTGTAGTCAGTTTTGAATACAATTTCCAAGATAATGATAAAATATTAAGAATTCAAACTATTGGATTTCAGTTGCATATGGGGAGAATCCATATTCTTAGATAGAAGAAAGATTGGCAATACAATGCTTCTGAAATAAATCCACATAAGCTCTCTTGATATCTTTCAGTACTATAACTTACTTGATATCCTTAACTCTGTTCAGCACAAGGGCCTACAGAGAGTATCTTTTACCACTTGACAATAGTAGGCTAGGAAAATCTCAATGTGGTATGCTATGTACTTACATAAGACATTTAGTAGATTTAATTACATCTACAATCTCTAGGTCCTGACAAAATAGAGTATCCCATTCTCACATCCGGGTTGGTTCCCTTCTCTTGCTTATTAAGTGGATAAATCTTGACACCTCAGTGAAGATTACCAGGGTATTCACACAACTAACCTTGTAATTTTCAATGAGGGTCACATGGTATTCACACAACTAACCTTGTAGAAGACATTAGATAAGTTAAATTGAATTGAATAGTTCAAAGTGTCATGTGTTGACATGGAAATAGATAAGATACTTGTAAACTAGATACAAGTAGTCAAGCATTTAACAATAAGTTTTAGCTCAAGTTGAACAAGTAACAATTATTCTCAATCAGTATGTATACAAAGCAACTATGTATACGTAAGGAAAAGTTCGAGTATTTTCACAACATATCTTAATGCTAATCAAGCTAATGGATCAGACGTTTAATTGCAATAAGCATCATACCACATGTATGCCTGCATAAACATTTCTGTTATATGCTCATGAATAGTAAATACATCACTTGCAAAATCACATATAACGGAACAACTGAGTTATATATTGGAAGAATAACTAATATATTACTTGCCTTACTCAAGGTGACAACGAATAATGGGTCTAAGTGTTCCTGCAAGATCTGTTTTATGATCCATAAATGATTTAATAGTTAGAATCTAAGAAACAAGATTCTTTGTGAAATGTTTTAGACTGTGTTTAGTTCATATCTATTATTTCCTGATTACATCTGATGGTATTGTATAAACTTGAAATGGTTATTCTAGTTATTGTACATCAAGGGATGGTTTGTACTTGTCAGGGGATAAGATTTCGGCCGTCAGGGGATAACTCACAGCATCAAGGAATAGCTTATAGCCATAAAGGGATAGCTATCAGGGGACGATTTTCTCATCGGTAGATATTTTACCCGTCAGGGGATAAATGATCCGTCAGAGGATAATTTACTCATCAGTGGATATTTACCCGTCAAGGGATAAATTACCAGTTAGGGGATAATTTACTCATCAGTGGATATTTACCTATCAGGGGTTAAATTACCCGTCAGGGGATAATTCTCGGCTATCATGGGGTGACTCTCGGCCATCAGGGGATGAGTTGGCTATCGCCAAATTCATCAGGGAATGAGTTGTTCAGTGCTAAACTTATCGGTGGATAAATTGTCCAGTGCCAAACTCATCACCAAACTTATATGCCAGCGTCAAAACTTGTCAAGGACTAGCATTTTGCTTCTTGAAGACTAAGATATTTTACCTATCGAAGACTAACAAAATTTGTTCATCAGTGGTTAAATTATCCTCTGATAGCTAAAAACAACTCATTGGTGGATATTTATCCTTTGATAACTTGCAGTTGGGTCCTTCCATAATAAACATATATTTGTTTTATCTTTTGTGCATATCAAAAAGACAAAATACAATGTTTTCAAGATATAAAGGATGACAAAGTTATAGAATTCTTCCTCGAATAGAGATTATCCATGCGGTTGATCTCTTATGAGAAAATTATTGGGAAAGGATTACGTTTAGGTTATCCTAGGTTTCATGCAACCTCTTCTTTAAATTAAATGACCAAATAGTTAAAATAAATAACTTAATAAAAGCTTTTAAAATTACCTTGCAAACTCTTACTTTTGCATTATACGCTTAAGAGATAATATTTTGAGGTGAGAGTGTTTAAAGAGTAGTAGTAGTAAGACAAGGGTCCTCTTTATATAGGAGAGTCAAGAGAAATCAAAATATTTGATATGAGATATTTTTCACTTTAGATTAGCATTGGACGTGAAATTAACTAAACCACTAAAATATGCTAACAATTACATGATCATTATGTTTACACGTAAGTAGGAACTACTAACAGGTGTCAAGTGGTAGTACACCACACTACTAATGACTCAACTTTTGAAACGCTTACTCATCATAAAGGATTACTACTCACCCATCCCTCTCGTAAATCACTCTCGTAATTATAGTAGTAGTAATTCATAAGTTAATTCAGATAATATCTTATACAACAATTTATTTCTTTTGGTATTTATAAAGGAATAATTGCTTATACTCGAAAATAAATTTGACTAAAATTTATTTATTAACAGTCTTAATGTTATAATAATATTGTTAGGTTTTATTAACATTTGATGATGATTGTCTTTAGAATACTTAGGAATACAAATGTATAGAAAAGTGTTGGTTTGTAACACTTTAGTTTTGTAGCTAGCAGTAGTATCTCTTGGTTGTAATTTAGTCATTTTAATAAAGAGATAGATTCATTTTACTTGTATGTATTGCTGGAATACTTGTTGAGTCTGTTCAACAAGTTGTTTTAAGTTAATTAGTCTTTCGGAGATTAAATTTGGCTTGTCGGAGATTAAGGGAAAAGTCCGTCAGAGATTAAAATTTTGTTCATCAGAGATTGGACTTTGCCCATCGGAGATTGAAGAAATCCTTCATCGGAGATTAAAGATTTATTCATCAGAGATTGAAGGATTGGTCATCGGAGATTAAAGCTTACGTCATCGGAGATTGTAATTAAAGAGTCAGAGATTAAAGCTGACGTCATCAGAGAATAACACAATACTTCGGAGATTAAAAGCTGACGTCACCAGAGACTAAAGCCAAAGCATCGGAGATTACTCGAGGTGATCAGAGATTAATTTATTAAAGCATCGGAGATTACTCGAAGTGATCAGAGACTAATTAAAGAAGCTATCGGAGATTAGTCGAGGACTTAATCGCTGATGGAGTTAGAGTTCAAATCAAAGAAGGAAAGTCTTCCATGAACACGTAGACTTTATTGAAGACGTAGCTTACAAGGAAACTTGTTAGAAATCTTTCAATTGGAAAGATTGTATTTGATTTGAATTAGGAAGCTAGGTTTTTGTAAACTTAGTTTTAGAAGCTGTAATTATAAATTACAGAATAGAAGCTGTGTATGTCAGTATAGCATAGAGAATTGAAAGGGTTGTATTATCTCTATATACACAGAATAGAAGCTGACGATCAAAGCTTGTTTTTGATTGTTAGAAAACTTGTAATCAATTGTTAAATCAATAAAAACAATTGTTTATAAAGTTTTGATCTTGTTCTTTATATTCCGCAGAAAGTTAATTTCTTAAAGAACAGGAATTCGAAAAAGTTGTAAGAACTTGTATTCAACCCCCCTTCTACAAGTTCTAGGCCATCTCACTGGGAAAACAAATATTTACGCAAATCTGGTGTATTACATCTTCCCTCCCTTAAAAACATTTCGTCCCCAGAATTTACTCATGAAATAAGTGGGGATACTTTTTAATCATATCTTTTTCTACCTCCCACGTAGCTTCTTCAACATCGTGGTTTCTCCAAATAACTTTTATAGAGAGAACTTCTTTATTTCTCAATTTCTTAACTTGACGATCCACTATCTGGATTAGCCCCTCTTCATATGTCAGATCCTCATTGATTTCAATAAGTTGGTAATCTATTACCCTTTTGAAATCAGGTTTATAGGGCCGTAGAATTAACACATGAAACACATTGTGAAGGTGACCTAGAATTGCATGTAGTGCTAGCTCGTATGCTACAGATCCTATCTTTCTTAGTATTTCAAAGGGTCCAACATAACTACGCTCTAGTTTTCCTTTCTTTCCAAACCTTGTAACTCCCTTCCAAGGTGATACTTTAATAAAAGAAAACTTTTCAATGTTCATCAATTGGTCTTTACGATGTTGGTCCGCATAACTCTTTTGCCAATCCTGGGCAACTTTTATCCTCTGTCGGATGATAGTAACAACTTTTTTTGTTTGTCGGACCATTTCTGGTCCTTCTAACCTTCTTTCTCCTACCTCATTCCAATGTAATGGAATTCTGCACTTCCTACAATAGAGTGCTTCAAAAGGGGCCATACCAATACTGGCATGCTAACTATTATTGTAAGCAAACTCTATCAATGGTAAATGTTCATTCCAACTTCCCTTGGAATCCAATGTACAGGCTCTTAACAAGTCTTCCAAGGTCTATATTGTCCTTTCTTATTGTCCGTCCATTTGGGGATGATACACAGTACTCATATCCAGACGAGTACCAAGATATTCTTGAAACTTATTCCAAAATCATGAAGTAAAATGGGGGTTACTGTTTGACACAATGGATACAGGAACTCCATGTCTACTTACAATTTTTTTTTACATAGAGTTTTACTAGTTGATCTATCTTAGAGGTATCTTTTATAGACAGAAAATGTGCTGACTTAGTCAGTCTATCAACAATAACCCATATAACATTACTTCCTCTTATTGTAGTGGTTAATCTGACTATGAAATCCATTGCAATAAGTTCCCATTTATATTCTAGAATTTTTAAAGGTTGTAGTAATACACTTGGTTTCTAATATTTTGCCTTTACTCTTTGACAGGTTAAACAACGACTTACCCAATCAACGACTTCCTTTTTTATATTGCGCCACCAATAATTCAGATGTAAATCCTGATACATCTTGGTACTTCCAGGATGTATCGAGAATTTGGACTGGTGTGCCTCCTATAGGATCTCATGTCGCAATTCTTCCTTTGGGTGTACCTAGATTCTATTTCTAAATCGTGTAGACCTTTAGCATCTATTTGACACTTTCCTCTTTCTTTTACTAAGTCTTTCTTTATCTTCCTGATGGTTCTCTTGAGCTTTATTGATTTGACTATACAGTTGGGGTTCCACCCGAGTCAATTCTCCTATTTGTACATTATCCTCTATTGATAAAATGTTGAGTTGTAAACGTTCTAAATCCTTGCACAACTTAGTCTATTTGGTTATGATGTTTAGACATTCACGCCTACTCAGGGCATCTGCTACTACGTTAGCTTTTCCAGGGTGATAATTTATTGTACAATCATAATCCTTAATTAATTCTAACCACCTACGTTGTCTCATATTCAGCTCCTTCTGTGTGAAGATATACTTTAAACTCTTATGATCCGTGTATATCTCACATTTTTCCTTATATAAATAGTGTCTCCAAATCTTAAGTGCAAAAATAATTGCTGCTAGCTCCAAGTCATGAGTTGGGTATCATTTTTCATATTCCTTCAATTGCCTTGAAGCATAGGCAATAACCTTTCCTTGTTGAATTAACACACAACCTAGTCCTTACAGAGATGCATCACTATAGATAATAAAATCTCTTGTATCATTAGGTAAGGTTAGGACTGGTGCCATTGTTAATCTCCTTTTCAATTCTTTGAAACTTTTCTCGCACTCCGGAGTCCATGAAAATTTCACTACGTTTTTGGTAAGGTTGGTTAATGGTACGGCCAGTTTTGAGAAATACTTGACAAATCATCGGTAGTAATCGGCTAATCCGAGAAAACTTCTTACTTCAGTTGGAGTAGTTGGTTGAGGCCATTTAGTCATTGCCTCAATTTTCATTGGATCTACCGATATCCCATTTCTATCTATGACATGACCCAAGGAATTGTATATTTTGTAACCACAACTCACATTTGGACAACTTAGCATACAACCTTTCTTTTCTCAAAATTTCCAAAGTAAGTCGGAGATGTTCTTCATGCTCTATCTTTGTTTTGGAATAAACCAAAATATCATCAATGAACACAATAATGAACTTATTAAGATGGGGTTTAAACACTCGATTCATTAGGTCCATAAATCTGCAGGGGCATTGGTCAAACCAAATGGCATTACAAGGAACTTGTAATGTCCATATTGGGTACGAAATGCTGTTTTCAAAACATCATCAGGCTTTACTCTTAATTGGTGGTAACTATACATTAAGTCAATCTTAGAAAAGTAGGTTGCATCCTTCATTTGATCAAAGAGGTCATCAGTTCTTGGTAAAGGGTATCTATTCTTAATGGTTACCTTATTCAATTCACGATAGTTAATGTATAGACATATTGATCCATCCTTTTTCTTCACAAACAAAACGGGGGCTCCCAGGGTGAAAAACTAGGTCGAATAAAACCTTTATCCAATAATCCCTGCAATTGTATCATCAATTCCTTTAATTCTACTGGGGCTATACGGTATGGTGCTTTTGATATTGTTGTTGTACCAGGAGTTAATTCAATGCCAAATTCATTATTCAATCAGGAGGTAAACTTGGTAATTCTTCGGAAAACACGTCCCTATATTCTTGAATCATTGGAATGTCATCTACTGTAGGTTTTTTTTAGTAATGTCTTGGATATAAGCTAGGAAAGTTTCACATCCTTTCTTGATTAGTTTCCTAGCTTAAATGTTAGAAAGGATATGGTTAGAATTTGTTGGTTTGGTTCCACATAAAGTTATCTTATTGTTTTGAGGTGTGTTGAAAAATACACGCTTCCTAAAACAATCAACCTTAGCCTTGTATTTTCCTAACCAATCCATACTCAAGATGACATCAAACTCTCCTAATGTAAAAGGTATCAAGTCTGCTAGAAACTCATACTTTCCTATTTGAATGATACCTTGATTAAAACTTTTGTAATGTAATACTTCTTCTAGTTGGTAATCATAACTTCTACTGCATTGAGCATTTCTTGCGGTTCTAGTTTTAGTTTCTTAACTAGGTGCATAGAGATAAAAGATCTAGTTGCTCCTGAATTGAATAGTACGTATGTTAGTATAGAATTAACTGGAAGCATACTTGTCACCATATCAGTAGATTGTAGCGCATCACTGACAATCATGTTATAAGTGCGTGCCATAGGACGTGCAAGTATTACATTAGGTCCAGTTGGTGGCCTTTTCTCTCCCTCAATGAGCTTCCTTGCTTTCTGGGGGCAGTTTGGGGTAATATGACCTCTCAAGCCACTGGTGTAGCATGTGGTATAGGTAGGTCTTTCTAGATTCTGATTCTGAGGTCTATTTTGGCTTATTACAGGAGGATTGGGGCAGTATTGGTATATATGCCCCGACTGTTTGCACCGATAACACACTCTTAGTCCTTTCAAACAGGGTTCCTTCCCATGGTTCCTATTACACTTTGGGAAAATACCCTCTTTTCTTTATTCACCACTCTTTGATGAATCTCCATTCCAATGACGTTTATTCTTATTAAAATTGATGCTAGGAAAATTTTCCACTCTAGGCTCTTGTTTAACATGTGGATTTCCTTGAGACCTATTCCTCCTCCATATGGTGTCATCCTTCTTTCCTTTCATGATTATACTTTGCAAGGATTTTAGTTCCTCTTTTTCCTATTTTAGCTTTTTCTATGACGACATAAAAATCATCTAGTGCTAAGATTGCTAATTTATTATAGAGTCAAGGATTTAGTCCTTGCTCAAAGCGTCTCGCCTTCCTTCGTTTGGTGTCCACTTGATGTGGAGCGAACTGGGATAGTTCAATAAATTTTGGTTCATACTTGACTACTGTCATACTTCCTTGTTTTAAGTTAAGGAATTTGATCTCCATTTCATCAGACATACTTAAAGGGAGATACTTCGCAAGGAATATTTCAGTGAACCTCTCCTAAGGAATCTCCCCATTATTATTGTGAGCAGCTTGCTGAATTAATTCTAACTGCTCAGCATTCTCCCACCAAAATTTTGCTTCTCCCGTTAACAGGTAAGAGGAAAATATGGTTTTATGAAAATTTGCAACCTCACAAATCCTAAAGCCTTTTTCTACTTCTTTGACCCACTCATAGGCTGCCATTGGACCTTCCTTCCCGGTAAATATAGGTGGTTTCAGATCCTTAAAATCATTAAAAGTAACCCTGTGTGTTGGGTTGTTAGGTTAAGGACTCGATTGGGTATTCCCAAATGCTTCTTTTAATAAATTTACAAAGTCTTGCATAGGGTTAGTAGTGCCAATTCCAGTTTGGTTTTCTTGTTGGAGGGACCTTCCACGACCACTATGGTTTCCCCTATTCATTTTCTGTTTAATCAGCACACATTTTTGTTAAATCCTTTATTTGAAATTGCTCTATTTTTATGAGTCAATTACTACATAAGGGCATAATACATCATGCAAACAGTAAGTTAAAAATTATATAGATTTACATTCATCATCATTTTATACAAGATGCAAAATCGGAGACATATCAAGTCTCTTTCCCCAAGTTGGTTTACAAGCCTAATCCAACCATAGGTTAAGATGATGTAACAAAAAGTACTTTATCATCTATTAGTTTGTGTCTAACTAAACGTAACCCCCTATTCCAAAAGTCATTGTGGTGATTACTAATTGCACATATTTACACATTTAGAACTTCCCTTAAAGTTGACCCAGGTCTGCTTTCTGATCCTTAGATCAGGTACTCCTCACTGAGTCCTAAATAGACCCAGCTTACAGTAACATCCTCAAAGATACAGGCTAAACTTAGTTGGTAGTTTGAAAAGGCCATCAAGGCCTCCATTGATGCCTCAGAGATTGGTACAAAACATCTTGTTTCAGACATTCACTGATTAATAGCCAGCATTGCCATTCTATACTGTGCTTCTGCACGACCCTTGGCAAAACACCACCGCTCCAACATGCGTCTACAATCACAAGTGTTAGGTTTTAGAACATTTGATGATGATTGTCTTTAGATTACTTAGAGTACAAATGTATAGAAAGTGTTAATTAGTAACACTGAAGTTTTGTAGCCAGTAGTTATCTCTTTGTTTGTAATTCATTTATTATTTGTAAGGAGATACAATTATTCTTTATTTGTAAGTAACTCCTGGAATGGAGTATCAAAGCTTCAGCAAGTCAAAGTGTGTATTTGGTCCGTTAGAGTTTACAAAAAGGTTTGTCGGAGACTAGAAAAACTTGTCAGAGACTAAAGATTTTATCTATCAGAGACTAGGTTTGCCTATCAGAGACTAAGGCTTACGTCATTAGACACTAAGTCTAAAAGAGTTGAAGACTAAAGCTTACGTCATCGGAGACTAAGGTTAAAAACATCGGAGACTAAGCTGACGTCATCGGAGACTAAGCCTTAAAGCATAAGAGACTAAATAACTCTATTGAAGACTACACAATCTGACGTCATCAGAGACTAGTGATGACGTCACCAGAAACTAAAGATGAAGCATCAGGGACTAACCGTGATTTATTTCTTGAGAGATACAGAGTTCGAATTAAAAAGGAATGTCTTCCACGTAGTTCAAGATATTATTAAAGACGTAGCTGGTAAGGAAACTAACCAGAAATCTCTTCCTAATAAAAAAGGAAATATTGTATTTAATTCGAATAAGGAAGCTGAATTTTATTCAGAATTGGGAACTGAGTTAATTGTAATTTAGTTGTAGAAGCTGTAATTAGGTTTATAGAATTGTAATTCGAAGTTGTATAGGTTTTTCATAGTTTGTATCTTTTCCTATACAGAATAGAAAAGAAGCTGATGATCATATTATTGTGATTGTTAGAATTTGTATTCAATTGTTAAAGTTAATACAAGCAATTGTTTATAAATTGATTCATGTTCTTGTTCTTTATTTCCGTAAGTAATTATTAATTTCTTGAAGAACAAGTAATCGAAAAGAATTCAAAGAACTTGTATTCAACCCCCCCTTCTACAAGTTCTCGGCTATCTCACTAGGAAAACAATTGGTATCAGAGCCTTCAATTGAATTTACTCAATTAACATGTTCCAAGAGATGGCCAATGATGAAGCAAGTAGCTCTAGCATAATGTATGCGGGAAATCGTGATGGTGATACTAGAATCCCTATTCATAAATGAGAAGAATATTCGATGTGTAAGCAAAAGATGTACATGCACTTAAGAGCAACAGATCCAGATTATATTGATAGGATTGAGAAGGGTCCCTATCTACCTAGGAAATTTATTCCTGCTAAAACTGTCGATGGATCTGTTGTGGCGGAACACTTTGAACTTGCTCCAGAGTGTGATTATACAAACGAAGACAAGTTGCAAGTGTTGAAAGATGCTAAGGTGATGAACATACTTTATAATGGAATTGATAAAAATATGTTTACAAGCATCATAAGTTGCACGATATCTAAGCAAATTTGGGACACATCAAAGTCCTATGTGAAGGAACTAACCAAGTCCGAAAGAACAAAAGGTCATTGTTGACACAACAATACGAGTTCTTTCAAGCAAAGCCTGGTGAACCAATAATGTCAATTTATGATAGGTTCAACACTTTGCTCAACGATTTGAAAATACTTGGAAAGTCCTATGACAATGAGGATGTCAACACCAAGTTCTTGAGATCTCTCCCTCCAAGTTGGGATCCAAAAACAACAGCTATAAGAGAGGCTCATGACTTGGATATCCTCACACTGGACAGGCTCTATGGGAATTTAAAGACATATGAACTCGAAGTAGAGCAACGACAACGCATGCATGGCAGGGACAAAGGAGCTGTGTTGATGGTTGAGACAAGCAAGTCTCAAGAGAAGCTTGATGAGGAATCTTCCAATGCTAGCTCGACTGATCACGAAGATGAATTGGATTCTGATGATGACATGGAGGAATTCATGGCATTCATGGTCAAACAGTTCAAGAAATTTAGGGCCAGCAGGAAAGGAAGAAAATCGTCAAGGAAACCTAACCCTAAATGTGAAGGTCAAAAAGTCACCTTCGACTTAAAAAAGATAAGATGTTACAATTGTGATGGGTTAGGGCACTTTGCCAATGAGTGTACGAAGCCGAGATCTAGTGATAGATCTAAGGATGAAAAATCAAGGAAAGGGAATGACTTTGCTGACAAGAAAGCTAAATCAAAGAGCAAAGCCTTGATTACTGAGGGTAAAGATTGGATTGACAGCGACTCTGATGAAGAAGTCGTCAACTTTGCCCTGATGGCTTAAAGTGACGAGTCAAGTGATTCTACAAAGGTATGTGATGTAAATCATAATTTTAATGTGCTTGATTTACTTGATACATCTAGCATTGAAAGCATACAAAAAGATATGTTTGATTTGCATGTTAGTTTTAGATCTTTAACTATCGAATATACCAATGTGAAAGAATCACGTGACAGTCTCTTGAAAAGAAATAAGTTTCTTGAAGAGAGATTGGCATAGTTTGACACCATCAAATCTGACTTAAACAAAGCTCATCATATGATTGATGCTTTGAAAAAGAGGGAATATTACTTAGTAGAGCAACTTGAAAATGCTCAAGCTAAGATTAAACAATGGAATACTTCCTCTAAAAAGTTGACAGACTTGGTAGAGTGTCAAACAATAAGTCAAAAATCTGGACTAGGTTATGATGAAAATCTAGACAAAAGTTCAGATTTAAATGATCTATTTGAAGTTGCAAACTCCTCAACTAGTAAGCCAGAAATTTTAAAAAGAATTAATTTTGTCTCCCCTGTTATTGAACCCAAAATTATCAACACTCAATATCAACAAGTAACTGCAATATCAAAAATTGATCAAGAGACAATAGATGTTGTTAATAAGAGTAAAAATAAAAGATTAAATATTGGGTTCATGACAATGACACAATTAAGTAAAAAATTGGAAAATCTTCCAGATAAAATGGCTGAAAAATCAGTGGAGTTAAGCAGAAATAAGAAAAATAGGAATGGAAAAATTGGCATTAATAAATATACAAATTATGCTAGAATGCCTGATGCTCCTAGAAAGACATGTCATATATGTGGTAACCTGTTTTCCCAGTGAGATGCTGAGAACTTGTAGAAGGGGGGTTGAATACAAGTTCTTTAAAAACTTTTCGTATTACTTGATCTTTAAGAAATTTACTTTTCTTGCTGAATATAAAGAACAAGAATACAAATCAATTTATAAACAATTGCTTTATTGATTTACAATTGAATACAAATCCTAACAATTACAATACTGTAATTGTCAACTTCTTTTCTATTCTGTATAAGAAAAGATACAAAACTATGAAAAACCTATACAGCTTCGAAGTTACAATTCTCTGTAAACCTAATTACAGCTTCTCTAGCAACTAAATTACTATTGACTCAGTTCCTATTCTGAACAAAATTCAACTTCCTTATTCGAATCAAATACAATCTTTCCTTTTTGATAAGAACAGATTTCTGGTTAGTTTCCTTACCAGCTACGTCTTCAATAATATTTTACTTTACGTGGAAGACATTCCTTTTTAATTCAAACTCTGTATCTTTCAAGAAATAAATCACGATTAGTCCCTGATGCTTCATCTTTAGTCTCTGGTGACGTCATTACTAGTCTCCAGTGCAATTAGTCCCTGATGACGTCAGCTTGTATAGTCTCCGATAGAATTATTTAGTCTCTGACACGTTAAGGCTTAGTCTCTCCGATGACGTCAGCTTAGTCTCTGATGCTTTTAACTTTAGTCTCCGATGACGTAAGCTTTAGTCTCCGACTCCATTAGACTTAATCTCTGATGACTTAAGTCTTAGTCTCCGATAGGCAAAACTAGTCTCCGACAGATAAGATCTTTTTAGTCCCTGACCAATTTTCCTAGTCTCCGATAAGCCTTTTTGCAAACTCTAACAGATTAAATACACATCTTAACTTTCTGAAGCTTCGATACACCATTCCAATAGTTACTTACAAATGAGAAATATTTATATCTCTTAACAAAGAATGAATGAATTACAAACAAAGAGATAATTGCTAGCTACAAAACTTCAGTGTTACTAATTAATACTTTCTATACATTTGCATTCTAAGTAATTTAAAGACAATCATCATCAAATGTTCTAAAACCTAACAATCTCCCCCTAATTATGAATATCAGAATGATAAGCATAATTTCAAGGTTGATGATGATGTCAAAACTTAACATTACAATTACTTAGAAAAAGAATAAAAAATTTCTAACTACAAATGTATTCTGAACTAAGATCTTTGATCTGTTGTTCAGCTTCCACCAAGACTCAGGTTTATATCCTATAAGCCTGGCTTCAAAAAAAAATACAACTTATTTCAACAAACAACTTCAACACAACAATTTTACCTCATTTTTTCTTCAACAACTCCAGCCGTTCTTTTCTGTTTTTCCTCAGCAACTCCAGCCTATTTTTCAACAGATTTTTCAATACAAGCTCAATTTCTTCTTTAGCATCTTTGAGGAGAGTAAGAAATCCTTCAATGTGCCTCTCACCGATACTGTTAATATCTTTGTTGTAGTCAAAGAAAACCTTCTCTCCATGAAAAGTCTCATACCACAATCCCAAAGGCTTAGACTTAGCTTCCGGTACTGAATCCACCTTATGCTCCATCTTCATCACCTTCTGAATTTGGCTTCGAAGTTTCATGTTGAGATCAGAAGTCTCAAGCACAACAGTCAGCAACCACTCCAGATCTTCTTTATTCTGTCCCTTCAAGGCTGGCTTTTTGAACTTCAGAGACTCTCCATCTTTTAAAAAGACATGGAGAAGCTCTTCATTGTTTTTACCCTTGATAAGATCAATCTTCTTTGTACTTTTCTTCAGGGCCTTGATGATTTCTTCAGTGCTAGCCATTTCAACCTTATAGGACTTCTTTGATGAAACTGTTCGTGGTTTTGTTGATCCACTTACAGCCACCAAGGCAGTCTCAGTTGACCTTGGAAGATCTTGAGAAGTAGGCTTCTTAATGGTTGCCTTGATCACAGGTTTCTTTGCAGATTCCTGGACCAAAGGTTTCCTCCTTGACTTTCTCTCAGCCTCTTCCATCTCTTTATTTTTCTTTTTGGTAACAGTTGCCTTCTGTGCACTTGATCTCCTTGTTGAAGTTTTCTTCTTCTTCTTTGCCTCTTCCTCCTCCCTTGCTGCTGCCATGTCCTCCTCTTCCTGAAGTTTCTGAGCTAACAACGCATCAGAGTCTATTAATCTTTGATCACGAGGATTAACTAACTCAACTTTCCCTTCCACTTCAATTTCAATAGGAGTAGGAAAGTGAGCAGTCTTCATGGCATCCCCCAATAGCTTAGGTTGTCCTGGTTGAGTTGAAATCTGTTTCTTTGGTTCCTCAACCATGACTCCCTTGCCTTTGTCTTTTGGTTTTGGGGCTTGAGCAAAGGAAGAAGGAGATGCTTCTGTTGCTGTTGTTGTTGTTGTTGTTGTTGGAAATTGTGTTGTTGTTGTTGCTGCGGCAAGATCAGAATGTTTCTTTAAGATCCTGTCCAACATTGCTTGCAATTCTGCATCAAGGACAAAACCAGACTTATGTGAATGTACAGGTTTGAATGGACCACTCTCCCCCTTTTTGACATCAGCATCTTGGGGTTTAGAGGAGGTGGTCAGTGTTGGAATGGCCTGTAGCAAAAGTTGCTCCATTCTGTCTTGCTTGTGGATCAGGAGTTGGATGTTTGCTTCGAGGGCTTGAAGTCAACTGTCAGTCTTGGACTTATCTTTAACTAAAGAATCAATTGCAATGACAGTCCTCCTTGGCAAGTGTCCTTCATAACACCTTCTAATCTTGTCTATCTCCAACTCCATCCTTTCCTTTATTTGCTGCATTGCACCATTTATGCCAGTAACCAAGAAGCGGTGAAACTTTGTATGTTTCTTGTCCACCTTGGTTACCTCTTCAAGTAAATCTTTAATGGATGGTGTAGCTGTAGTGGACCCGATGTTGGTCACATAATCCTGCCTCAATTGGGTGGCTGCTTCCTCCAGAGTCTTGGCATAAGAGGCATCAAGCCATTCATCAACATTATGCTCTGGAGCTTCTTCAGGCACAGGTTCATCTGCTAGCCTTGTCTTCAATGCAGAAATATGATCTTGTCTCTGTTGTAGACCATATAATTGTTCAAAATCTACATTGGACATTTCTGATATGACTTGTAAAGCTGCATCCCCTATGCTTGATCTGATCTCTGGTTCTTCTGTTTGGATATTGATGGAGGGAGCAGAAGAAACCAGAGCTTCTTGTGAGCTTGTTTCAACAGGTTGTAAAAATATACCTACTGAAAATTTCTCTCTGTTCTTTTGTTCAAGGATCTCATCCTTGCTTACACCCTCTCCTTTTGCCTGGGGTTGGGCACCCAGCTTCGCTTTCTCTCCTTTTTCCAAGCTATCTAAAGCTTAACTCTCTTGTATGTGTATGGTCTCTCCTTTTTCCAGGGAAGGAGCCTGACTCTCACTAATTATTCTCACAACCTCACTCATATGGATGGTGTCACTCTGACCTACAGAAGTGGGGGTTTGAGAAGTGCTTGTGATAGCATGGATAGGGGGTTCCCTTTGTTTATCTTGGGCTAGGGTTCTATCCATGGAATTTGTTTGAGAGCGTGTCTCTATTATTGGCTCCTCTTGGGAAAAATCAAGAGAATCAATCATATGTATATCAAAAGAAGCAAGAGTGGGAGAAAAAGGAGAAGAATGAAAAGTTTGGAGTGTTGGCTGTTCCTCAGACATTGAAAATTGAGGAACATCAAAAGATGACTCTGTGTGTGCACTCCTTGTGTCACTCTTTTCTTTTATTTTCTCTCTTTGGGTTTCCTCTTGGTGATGAACAAGAGGTTGTGCAGACTCTGTACAGTGTGTTCCTGGTTGGGAACTTTCTTCAATGTCAACATCCTTTTGGGAGAATGGTGACAGTTCACTGTTTTTCCTTATAACCTCCACTGTCTTTTGGGAAGCAATGGATTGATTTTGGCTATGGGTTATAACTCTCTTCTTTCTCTGAAGTGGAACTTCAGCTTCTTGGTCTCCTTCATTCTCACTTGCTCCCACAATTATTTTTCTTTTAATTGGGAGTTTTGTGATTGTCTTTGGTTTAACAACCACAATCTGTTGAGAGACTGTGGAGGGGGCTATAGACAGTTATTGTGAAGTGGTTGGAGGATTAATGGGGTTTTGACTTTCAATATCCTCAAAAAATTGCAAAGAATAAAGATTTGGAAGCCTGTCAATGAGAATAGATCTCATGACAGGAGGAAAAAATAAAGGAACTATTACCTTTGCAGATTTATGCTTCACATCTATAAATATTCTTTTACTCTGCAAAATAGTTGGTAAAACTTGCATTCCAGTAATATCAAGGTTAGGAATTAGATATTTAACAATCATCATCAAAAACCGAGAATAATAAATTTTATTTTTACTGGTTTTAAGTTTTATCAAAAGATTTTGCAGAATTAAAAGCCCAATGTTAATCTGCCTATCATACAACACACTAAAAGTGATTTGTTGTGTGAGTGTAGTGATAGCATCATAGCCACTGCAGTTAGAAGTAAAAGCTTTAGTTATTATGTCAAAGAACAGTGACCACTCTTGCCTTAGATGGGGTCGTGTTATAGACCCAACATAAGTAATTTCTGCAGAATAATGTAAATTTTTAAACATAGAAACAATTTCTTCATCAGAAGCAAATGAGTCAAAGTTTTCATAAATTGGCAAGTGTAAAGCATTATTAACTACGGTATGATCTATATTATAAACAGAGTTTGCATACCTGAAACTTACCACAGGGGAGGCAGTTTTCTCACCCTGGATGGTAGCAGTGGACCAGACAGCCGTGATAACCTCAGCGGCTTGGATGGGGGCTTCGTAAATGGCATACGAAAGACTAGAGTGTTGAAGGAAATCCATAAAGGGGTGGTACTGGGCTTCAAAGACATGCTTATCAACCACCCCTGCATGGTTTGTCTTGATGATATCAAAGTCTCCAAACTTGAACAGAACAGTTTTAGCGGCCATTTTCAGAGATCTGTGAACTTTGGAAGAAAACTTGAAAAAGGGTTAAATTGCAGAGTATTTGCAGAGAGAAAATAATTTCAGAGCTTAAGTGTTTGTAATTGCAAAGATGTTTGAATTTTGTTTTATCAAATTGTTTGAAACGTTTGCAATTCTTAAGGGTAGTGAACCGTTTTTGATCGTGGGAGAGATAACTACCATATTACCCTCGATCGGAGATTGCCCTAATCTCTGATAAGTTCACTTGTAAGAGACTAAAAGAAGATTAGTCTCTGATAGTGTTGACTATCGGGGACTAATATAGTCTCTGATAATATTAACTATCGGGGACTAGTTAGTCTCTGATAGTATTAACTATCGGTGACTAAGGTAGTCTTGATAGTATTAACTATCGGGGATTAAGGTAGTCTCTGATAGTATTAACTATCGGGGACTAAGGTAGTCTTTGATAGTATTGACTATCGGGGACTAAGGTAGTCTCTGATAGTATTAACTATCGGGAACTAGTTAGTCTCCGATAATGCAATTTTTTAATTTAGTCGGGGACTAATTAAAAACAACTATCAGGGACTAAAATAGTCTCTTACTCACTCTAGCTCCTTTTATTCAATAATCAACCATTTGATTATTCATTTCATCAAATTAATTCTATCCAGAAAATTAATTCTAGCTTCACAAATTCTGTTTAATTGAAAACAGCTTTAATCCAGAAAATTAATTCTAGCTTCACAATTTCTGTTTAATTAAAAAACAGCTGTAATCCAGAAAATTAATTCTAGCATCTAAAATTCTGTTTTAATAAAAACAGCTGCAATCCAGAAAATTAATTCTAGCATCTAAAATTCTGTTTTAATAAAAACAGCTGCAATCCAGAAAATTAATTCTAGCTTCTAAAATTATGTTTTAATAAAATAAAACAGCTTCTTTCCAGAAATTAAATTCTAGCTGCATACAACTAAACAACTTGTTTTGAAAAAAAAATTAATCAATTTTTAGAGGCATAATTCAACATTCCTAATTCAGAAACTAATCTAGAAAAGGTAGATTCATCTAGAGGTTTTGTGAATATGTCTGCAAGTTGTTTATCAGTTGTTACCCAATGTAATTCGATATTACCTTCACTTACATGTTCTCTTATGAAGTGATATCTAATATCTATGTGTTTTGTTCTTGAATGTTGCACTGGATTTTCTGTTATTGCTATGGCACTAGTATTATCACAATAAATAGGAATTTTGGATAATGACATACCATAGTCTAGGAGTTGATTCTTGATCCATAGGATTTGAGCACAGCAACTCCCAGCAACGATGTATTCAGCTTCTGCTGTTGAAGTAGAAACTGAATTTTGTTTCTTGCTGAACCAAGAAACAAGTCTGCCTCCAAGAAGTTGGCAGCTTCCACTTGTGCTTTTCCTATCAAGCTTGTAACCTGCATAGTCAGCATCTGAATAACCGATTAGTTTAAAATTAGATTATTTGGGATACCATCAACCAAGGTTTGTGGTACCCTTTAGATATCTGAGAATTCTTTTTACAGCAATCAAATGTGACTCTCTAGGGTCAGCTTGAAATCTAGCACATAAACATGTAGCAAACATTATATCTGGTCTACTTGCAGTTAGATACAAAAGAGAGCCTATCATGCCTCTATAGCTAGTAATATCAATTTTCTTTCCTTTTAAATCTTTATCTAGCTTAGTGGCAGTAGGCATGGGTGTTTTTGCAGATGCACAATCAACCAAATCATATTTTCTCAATAAGACTTTGATATACTTGGACTGACTGAAAAATATTCCATCAGTTGATTGTTTTATTTGCAAACCTAAGAAAAATGTTAATTCTCCCATCATACTCATTTCATATCTAGACTGCATAAGTTTTGAAAATTTTCCACAAAGTTTTTCATTTATAGATCCAAATATAATATCATCTACATATATTTGCACCAATATTATGTCTGAGCCTTGCTTTCTATAAAATAAATTTTTATCTATGATACCTCTAACAAATTTATTTTCAAGCAAAAATTGAGATAGAGTATCATACCAGGCTCTTGGTGCTTGTTTTAAGCCATAAAGTGCTTTGTCTAACTTGCAGACATGATTTGGAAATTTGGAGTCCACAAAACCTGGTGGTTGTCAGACATAGACTTCCTCTTCCAATTTTCCATTCAAGAAAGCACTTTTGACATCCATCTGGTACGCCTTAAAGTTCTTGTAAGCTGCATATGCCAAGAAGATTCTTATAGCTTCAAGTCTTGCTACTGGTGCAAAAGTCTCATCATAGTCTATTCCTTCTTCTTGAGAATATCCTTTTGCAACCAGTCTTGCTTTGTTCCTTGTGATTGTACCAGCTTCATCCAATTTATTTCTGAAGACCCACTTGGCACCAATTATTGATCTATTCCTTGGTTTGGGTACTAGTCTCCAGACTTTGTTTCGAGTGAATTGGTTTAACTCCTCTTGCATGGCAATTATCCAGTCAGGATCTTGAAGTGCTTCCTCAATTTTCTTTGGCTCAATCTTTGAAAGAAAACTGAGATATAAACATTCATTTTGAGTTACACTTCTAGTCTTGACTCCATCCTCTAAACTTCCAATTATCAAATCTGACGTGTGGTCTATCAACCATGGAATTGCACGTGGCAGATTTGATCTTGAAGTTGAGGCTTCATTGTCTAGATTGGTGTTATCCATTCTAGCTTCATGATCAGAGACTGCTCCCCCTAAGCCATTGACTCCTGCATTATCAGCTCCCCCTGAGCTGTTTATTTCTATTTTCTCCGGTGTCACTGTAGTTTCAGATTGTGCATCAGTGACTTTAGTCTCTGGTGAAACATTAGTCTTCGAAGGATTACTAATGTCACTAGTCTCTTGAGTTTCATCTAATAATCTATTCTCTGATAAATTATTAGATCTTGACACTTCATGCACAACTGTTAGCTCCCCCTCAACTAAGTAGGGATCATTACTATCTTGGAGTTGTTCAGTAGTCTCTGATGGATATTCCCATGCATCCAATTCATTCTCAAAACTGAGAGGTTCATGCAATCCTTGTCCAATCATTCCTGGAATCTTTTTATCATCAAACACGACTTGTATTGATTCCACAATAACTTTTGTTCTTAGATTATATACTCTGTATGTTTTACTTGACAGAGAATAACCTAAGAAGATTGCTTCATCAGATTTATTGCCAAACTTTCCTCTTGACTCTGTTAATTCTCTTAGTACAAAGCATTTACAACCATACACATGTAAGAACTTGAGAGTTGGTTTTCTCCCAGTCATTAACTCGTAAGGTGTTTTGTTGTATGCTTTGTTTATCAAGGATCTATTCTGTGTAAAGCAAGCAGTGCTTATAGCTTCCTCCCAAAAATATGTGGGAAGCTTAGCATCTTGTAACATAGTCCTTGCTGCTTCAATAAGGGTTCTATTTTTCCTCTCAACAACTCCATTTTGTTGAGGAGTTCTTGGAGCTGAGAATTGATGTGTTATTCCTTTTTCAGTGTAGAATTCAAGTACTTGGGAATTCTTGAATTTTGTTCCTCTATCGCTCCTTATAACCCTTACTGTTTTTCCTGACTCAGTTTCTATCTTCTTGATATGATCAATTATCAACTGAGCAACTTCATCTTTTGTATAGAGGTATCTTACCCAAGTATACCTTGTGTAATCATCCACAATAACCAAAGCATATCTATTTCTTAAGATTGACATCTCCATCTCCATGTTCAACACTGCCATGTTCAACACTGCCATTACCCAAGTAAATTGTGCTTTAAGCCGTCAACCAGTGCTACTTCTGTGAAGATGACATCTCCATGTTCAACACTGCCATATTCCCTTGTATGGCCTTTGCTGTTTTCTCCAAAAGTGACTTTTGGGCCACTTTTCTCTTCATACTGTCTTAGCAGGGTCTTATCTCCAGTCATGTGCCTTGAACAGCCACTGTCCAAGTACCATGATTTCTTCTTTTTGCCCTGCACAATAGAGAGTAACTAGTTTGAGATTTTTGGAACCCAGACTTTCTTGGGTTCTTTCTCCCTAGTTGTAGTCTCAAGACTTAACTCAGATTGAGTTGATTGTCTTTTAACAGTTTTAACTTTAATAGGACAATCATTAGTCTTGCTACTTGTTTGTGAGAAACTGCCAAGCTTAGAATTTTTCAGTTTTAATGCAAAGAGGTTCTAACCTTTTTACAGGTGATTTATCTTTTATTCTCTTTGAAGGTGCAGTCTCAATTATAGGAATTTTATTTTTGCTCCTACAGTTTATAGCTATGTGGTTGGGGTTACCACATACATGACATGTCTTTCTAGGAGCATCAGACATTCTAGCATAGTTTGTATGTTTATTAATGCCTATCTTTCCATTCCTATTTTTCTTCTTTCTGCTTAACTCCACCAATTTTTCAGCCTTTTTGTCTGGAAGATTCTCTAGTTTTTTATTTAGTTGTGTCTTTGTCATGAACCCAATATTTAATCTTTTTGTTTCACTCTTATCAACAACATTCATTGTCTTTTGATCACTTTCTGTTTTTGCAGTGAATTGTTGATCTTGAGTGTTAATAAATTTAGGTTCAAAAATAGGAGAGATAAAATTAATTCTTTTAAAATTTGGCTTGCTAATTGAGGAGTTTGTAGCTTCGAATAGATCATTTAAATCTGAACTTTTGTCAAGATTTTCATTATAACGTAGTCCAGATTTTTGACCTATTGTTTGACACTCTACCAAGTTAGTTAATTTTTTTGAGGAAGTGTTCCATTGTTTAATCTTAGCTTGAGCAATTTCAAGTTGCTCTACTGAGTAATATTCCCTCTTTTTCAAAGCATCAATCATGTGATGAGCTTTGTTTAAATCAAACTTGATAGTGTCAAATTGTGCCAATCTCTCTTCAAGAAACTTATTTTTTTTAAAGAGATTGTCACGTGATTCTTTTACATTGGTATGTTCAATAGTTAATGATTTAAAACTGACATGCAAATCAGACATATCTTTTTGCATGCTTTCAATGCTAGATGTATCAAGTAAATTAAGCACATTAAAATTCTGATTTGCATCACATACCTTTGTAAAATCACTTGACTCGTCACTACGAGCCATTAGGGCAAAGTTGACAACTTCTTCATCAGAGTCGCTGTCAATCCAATCTTTTCCCTCAGTTATCAAGGCTTTGCTCTTGGATTTAGCTTTCTTGTCAGCAAAGTCTTTCCTTGATTTTTCATCCTTAGATCTATCACTAGATCTAGGCTTCCTGCACTCATTGGCAAAGTGCCCTAACCCATCACAGTTGTAGCATCTTATCTTTTTTAAGTCGAAGGTGACTTTTTGACCTTCACGTTTAGGGTTAGGTTTCCTTGATGATTTTCTTCCTTTTCTGCTGGCCCTAAATTTCTTAAACTGTTTGACCATGAATGCCATGAATTCCTCCATGTCATCATCAGAATCCAGTTCATCTTCCTGATCAGTCGAGCTAGCATCAGAAGATTCCACATCAAGCTTCTCTTGAGACTTGCTTGTCTCAACCATCAACGCAGCTCCTCTATCCTTGCCATGCATGCGTTGTCGTTGCTCTACTTCAAGTTCATAGTTCTTTAAATTCCCGTAGAGCCTGTCCAGTGTGAGGATATCCAAGTCATGAGCCTCTCTTATTGCCGTTGTCTTTGGATCCCAACTTGGTGGGAGAGATCTCATGAACTTAGTATTGACATCCTCATTATCATAGGACTTCCCAAGTATTTTCAAGTCATTGAGCAAAGTGTTGAACCTATCATATACTGACGTTATTGGTTCACCAGGCGTTGCTTGAAAGAACTCATATTGTTGTGTTAACAATGATCTTTTGTTCTTTCGGACTTGGTCAGTCCCTTCACATAGGACTTTGATGGTGTCCCAGATTTGCTTTGATGTAGTGCAATTTATGATGCTTGTGAACATATTTTTATCAATTCCATTATAAAGTATGTTCATTACCTTAGCATCCTTTAACACTTGCTACTTGTCTTCATTCGTATAATCACTTTCTGGAGCAAGTTCAAAGTGTTCTATAAGAACAGATCCTTCGACAGTTTTAGCAGGAATAAATTTCCTTGGTAGATAAGGACCCTTCTCAATCCTATCAATGTAATCTGGATCTGTTGCTCTTAAGTGCATATACATCTTTTGCTTCCACATAGGATATTCTTCTCTTTTAAGTATGGGAATTCTAGTACCACCATCATGACTTCCCGCATACGTCATTATGCTAGAGCTGCTT
>CM025783.1:40007810-40026399 GCA_014636745.2 Centella asiatica | reverse complement strand
AAAAAAAAAATAAGCAAAAATAATTAGATTTCATAACGAAATTTATTTACAAATCGGGGTCTTCACATTTACTGTCTTGATCTGCTTCTCATAGTCAATGAAAACTACATCCTGATGAAAAGTTTCATACCATAACCCATACGAAAGTGGAGGTATAGTTACTCTTGGCAGCTTGATTCTCTTATTCATTTCTGCAAGCTTCTCCTTAATTTGCCTTCTAAATTCCAAGTTTGGCATAGAACTTTCAGAAACCACAGACAACAACCATTCCATATCTTTGAATGACCTCATTTCCAGGCTTGGCATAACAAGACTCAGAATCTCTCCATCTTTCTGAATGACTTTGAGATATTCTTTGTCTTTTTTATCCTTTTCAACACTGATAGACTCAACACTTTGTTTAAAAGCTTCCTTTATCTCAGAAGTGTTATCCACCCCAATCCTGGAAATTGTACTACTTGGAACTGATTCTGATTGTTTTGATTCAGGCACAGTTACAATGGCAGTTTCAGTTCTTTTTGAAGGCTCATTCATCAATGGCTTCCTTCTGGCCTTTTTTTCAGCTTGCTCAATCTCCTTATTCCTCCTTCTAGTCTTTGCAGACTTTTGAGCTTTTGTCCTTTTCACAGGCCTTTTTCTTATCTTCCTCCCCCTCTCTTACTGTAGCCATTTCCTCCTCCTCTTGCAATTTATGAGCAAGCAATGCATCAATTTCAATCAATTTCTGCTCCTGAGGATAAACTAACTCTACTTTCCCATCCACTATTAATTCAACTGGAGTGGGAAAGTGAGCAGTCTTCATGGCATCCCCTAATAACTTAGGCTGTCCTGGTTGAGTAGCTTTTGACTTCTTTGAATCCTCAACCAGAATGCCCTTGCCTTTGTCTTGTTTGATACTTGGGGTGTTTGCAGTAGAAAGATAAGCTATTACTGTTGTTATTGATGGTGGTGGTGTTGTAGTTGTAGCTATGCTTGACTTGATGGCTAAATCAAGATCTTTCTTGGCACCTTGAATTCTTTGAAATTTAGCCATCAAGCTAGCATAACTTGTCCTCTCAGTCATTGCTCCTTTTAATGCTGACTGACTACTCTCCCCTTTTTTGACATTAGAATCTAAGGGTTTGGAGGAAGTAGTAGCCAGTGCTGGTAATTCCGTTTCAAGCAATTGAGTGAGATGTTGAAGAGCTTGATCAAATTTGTCTTGTTTGTGCATGATGGACTGGACATTAGCTTCCAATGTTTGAAGTTGCCTTTCGGTGGATAACTGTTCTTTTAATCTTGAATCAATGGAATTCAGCATCCTCCGTGGAAGGTGTCCTTCATAGCATCTTCTTATTTTTTCAGTCTCTTCTCTTCAACATGTTGTAGTGCAGCTTTGTGAGAACCCAAAAATTTTAAATGTATTTTATGATAAGAAATAATTTTATTTTGTGTTATTATATTTTTGCATGGAAGTTAGCCTTTTTAAATATGAATGATAAATTCATATCTACAATGAAAAATTTTATGATGATGTGATATCCATGATTATGAGGTTAAGTTCCTTAAAAGGTATTAAAAAGGGGATTAGCAAATCCCATATAAGATTATATTAAAGCATGGAGGAAGAGGAGAGGGTTACGTAAGATTGGTGATTACGTGTTCGATTACGAACTGTTTAGGTGGCTAAGTCTTCATGCATGTAGGACAACAACTGTTTGCTATCAAGAAGTCATGATGAACAGCCGTTTTACCATTCAAATTAACCAATCATTTTATCTTAAATCTTAACCTTAGCTTACTGCTATTGAACCCTATAAATACCTCATCCGAATTGAAATTCTAATTTCTTTACCAAAATTTCTCTCTTGGAATTTCTTTTTAAACCTGCCGTATCCATAAATTTCTAGTTCTTTCTCTCGAACAATTGTTTTCTTGAAACAAACAAGCTGAAAATCTTTTCCTTCAATACCAAAAGGTAAGAATCTTACGCTCTTTTCTGTTCTTCTTTCTTTGCATAGCATCCGAGAGTATTAGCTGTGTGTGCTAAGTCTTTAAGAAAGAAAAAGGAAACTTTGAAAGATTATACTCTTCATGTTATAAAAAGAAGTTTTACACACAGCATAAAGGACGATGATTATGCATCTTAGAATTGAGTTGTTCATTTATGGGCACCATTCTTGTTATGTTAGGTTTTCCATCGTAGCAGGAATAAGTTCAATATTAGTCTCTGACGAGATATTCTTAGTCTCTCACGAGATATTCTTAGTCTCTCACGAGATATTCTTAGTCTCTCACGAGATATTCTTAGTCTCTGACGAGATGTTCTTAGTCTCTGACGAGATGTTCTTAGTCTCTGACGAGATGTTCTTTGTCTCTGACGAGATGTTCTTAGTCTCTCATGATGACGTCACCCTTAGTCTCCGACAGGCAAAGTTTAGTCTTTGATGACGTCATCCTTAGTCTCTGACAGGCAAAATTTAATCTCTGATGATGTCATCCATAGTCTCCGATGGGCAAAATATGTTAGTCTCTGATACTGCTCCCCCTAAACCAGTGACTTCTTCATTATTAGCTCCCCCTGAGCTATTTGTCTCATTTTTACTAGTCTCTGGTGTCTCTGATTGTACATTTGCATTACCAGTCACTTGTGTTTCATTAGATGCTAATTCTCTAGTCTCTGAAATAGTATTAGTGCTTGGTACTTCATGCGCAACCGTTAACTCCCCCTTACTAATTGAAGGAGAATTGTTATCTAGGAATAATTCTTCAATCTCTGATGGATCCATCCATGCATCCAATTCATTTTCAAATTTGAGAGTTTCATGCAATCCTTGTCCAATCATTCCTGGAATCTTGCTATCATCAAAAATAACTTGAATGGATTCCACAATGACCTTTGTTCTTAGATTATACACTCTATATGCCTTGCTTGATAGAGAGTAACCTAAGAAAATTGCTTCATCAGATTTGCTATCAAATTTTCCTCTTGTTTTTGATGAATCTCTCAGCACAAAGCACTTACAACCAAACATATGTAAAACCTTGAGAGTGGGTTTTCTCCTAGCCATTAACTCATAGGGTGTTTTGTTGTTAGTCTTATTGATCAAGGACCTATTCTGTGTAAAGCAAGCAGTACTAATTGCTTCTTCCCAGAAATAGGTTGGAAGCTTTGACTCTTGTAACATTGTCTTTGCTACTTCAATAAGGGTCCTATTTTTTCTTTCAACAACTCCATTTTGTTGAGGAGTTCTTGGAGCTGAGAATTGATGAGATATCCCTTTTTCAGTGCAAAATTCAATTACTTGGGAATTTTTGAATTCTGTTCCTCTATCACTCCTTATAACCCTTACTGTTTTTCCTGACTCAGTTTCTATTTTCTTGATATGATCAATAATTAACTAAGTAGCTTCATCTTTTGAGTGAAGGTATTTTACCCAAGTATACCTTGTGTGATCATCCACTATAACCAAAGCATATCTGTTTCTTAATATTGACATCACATTCACTTGACCAAATAATTCCATATGTAATAACTGTAAAGGGTCAGTGGTTGAGGTTGCTGGTTTGCTCTTGAATGACACACTTCTTTGTTTTCCTTTCTGGCAAAAATCACACAACCCTTCTTGTGTAAATTCCAATTGAGGAATGCCAGCTACCAATCCTTTTCTCACCAAATTGTTGATGTTTTTGAAGTTTAAGTAGGAGAGCTTCTTGTGCCAAAGCCAACTTTCATCAGTTGAGGCTTTGCTATAAAGGCATGTGATTTGATCAGTGGAAGAGACTAGGTTTGCAGTGTACAAATTTCCTTTTCTTTTCCCTATCAATATCACATTTCCAGATTCCTTGTCACGCACCTGACATAGATTATCTTTGAAGGTGACATAGAATCCCTTATCACATAGTTGACTTACACTTAACAGATTGTGCTTTAAGCCATCAACTAGTGATACTTCAGTGAAGATGACATCACCATGATCAACATTGCCATAGCCTTTTGTATAACCTTTGTTGTCATCTCCAAAAGTTACTTTAGGGTCACTCTTTTCTTCATACTGTTAAAGCAGGGACTTGTTTCCTATCATATGTCTTGAACATCCACTATCCAAGAACCATGTTTTTTTTCTTTTTGCCCTTAGTAGAATCACTTGGCTCATCAGTTTGAACCATCAAGGCAAAGTTGACAATTTCTTCCTCAGAATCACTGTCAATCCAATCCTTGCCTTTAGTAATCAAGGCCTTATTTTTTGATTTGAACCTTTTATCAGCAAGATCATTCCTTGATTTTCTGTTCTTATCATCCTTAGATCTATCTGTAGATCTAGGCTTCTTGCACTCATTGGCAAAGTGCCCTATCCCATCACAGTTAAAACATCTTATCTTCTTCTTCTCAAAGGTCACAGTTTGACCTTTTCGTTTTGGGTTAGGCTTCTTTGATGATCTTTTCCCTTTTCTGCCAGCTCTAAATTTTTTGAATTGCTTTGCCATGAAAGTCATGAATTCCTCCATGTCATCATCAGTGTTTGATTCTATTTCTTCATCAGTTGAGCTTGCAGTGTCAGTTTCATCATCAAGCTCGTCATGAGACTTCTTTGTCTCAACCATTAATGCAGCTCCTTTGTCCCTGCCATGCATCTTTTGTCTTTGCTCTACTTCTAGTTCATAAGTCTTTAGATTTCCATAGAGCCTGTCCAGTGTGAGAATGTCCAAATCATGAGCTTCTCTTACTGCAGTTATTTTTGGACCCAGCTTGGTGGGAGTGCCCTCATGAATTTGGTATTAACATCTTCATTGTCATAGGACTTCGCCAAGTATTTTCAGGTCATTGAGCAAAGCATTGAATCTATCATAAACTGATTTTATTGATTCACCAGGCTTTGCTTGAAAGAATTAATATTGTTGTGTTAACAATAACCTTTTATTCTTTCTTACTTGGTCTGTCCCCTCACATAGGACTTTGATGGTGTCCCAGATATGTTTTTGTGAGAACCCGAAAATGTTAATGAATTTTGTTATGAGAATTATTTATTTTATTTTATTTTCTGCATGAAGGTTTAATTTCTTATTGGGTATAAATGATGAAAATTATATTTTCATATGAAAAATTCAATGGCAATGTGATGTCCAAAAAGGTTTTAAACGTATTTTGTACACAAGTTTTCAAATGGATACTTTATACAATTTTCTTATTCTTCAAGTTTATCTAAAGGAAGGGAAATATTTGTTCTTCACGCGAGGAGGAGGTTCACCGAGTGTGAATAGGCTTAGCTACAGTACCCGTTTTGAACCCAACTGTTGAGGGACAGTAGCATTTAATGCACATTACCTCCATCATTACCCTAGAGTGAGCTATGAAAAATGACCGATGGACACTAGCAACCGTTGCAACCACTCTTTTCTCATCAGTCATTTCTTTTCCTTTCACAGCCAACGACTGATATCAAATTAATCCAATGAACTTTGTTGTTTATATATATATATATATATATATATATATATATATATCACGTTGTTGTAACCCTAGTTGCACCTTCATAAATTTCTCTACAATATACCACCAAACCCGAGCATACTCTCAAGACAACTGTCCTTTTTGGAAGAACAACTAGAGCTTTTAACTCTTTCTTACAGCCAAGGAGGTAAGAGCATTTCATTAAAGTTCTGCTTTATTTCTTACACTTTTGTTCTATTCTGTATACCACGTTTAATACCTTGTTCATTCATTTCTAAAAGATATGATTTAATGCATGCTTTTAAAACCCGAAGTTAATGCCATTAATTCTGAAATGTTGTCTAAGATGAGTGTAAATTTGTTGACAACCACCTGGTAGACAAGCCCTTAACTACCAAACATTCTTTTTGTCAGTAGTTACAATCTCATGCTTGAGTATTTTTCTTCAACCTGAGTTTTGAACCCTAAACCATGTCTAGGGGGGGCGTATGCAGACCATAGGAAATGTTATGTATCCTGAGGATGATGAGAGTTAACCTAAGTATGGTTATAGTTGAGAACATCACCCATGGAGGAATGAGGAAGACACCACTGTATCTGAGGCAAGTCTTAACTTAGTCTCTGATAAGATGAGTTAGTCTCTGATGAGATGAGTTAGTCTCTGACGAGATGAGATAGTCCCTGAGATACTCTAAGTTAGTCTCTGATGAGATGAGTTAGTTTCTGATGAAGGAAGTTGTTAGTCTCTGATGAAGGAAAGTAGGTTAGTCTCTGATGACTAAAGAGGTTAGTTTCCGAAGAGTTTGGCGATGAACAAATCATCCCCTAACAGCTGAGGAGTTTGGTACTGAGCAAATCATCCACTAATGAGTTCACCGATGACTTAGCAAGTTTGGCGCTGAACAAGTTAATACCCGACTAGTTTGGCAATGGCTAACTGAGTTTGGCGCTGAACAGGTTATCCACTGATGAAGTTCAGTGATAGTCAAGTTACCAACCGATGAGTTTGGCAGTGAGTGAGTTATCCCCTGATGACTATTCCCTGATGAGTGAAAGATCCCCTGACGGTCGACGGCTATCCCCTGATGGCCGAGAGACATCCCCTGATGGGTGAGATATCCCCTAACGACTAGTCATTCCCTGACGGGTAATTAACCCCTGACGAATGATTATTCCCTGACGTAGCAGATTATCCCTTGACGTGCAGTCTGCCTTCAAAACTATAAAACATTATTTTTCTTAAATTTTTTTTTATGATGTTAATTATGTATTCACCCTAAACAGTTTTTATAGCAGTTTTGGAAACCTTAAAAGTTTAAGGACATCACATATGCACTTTCTCTCATATTTTAACCTAAGTACTAAATTTATTTTGGGATATGTATATTTTACAGAATCTTTCCCTCTCAAGTAAATTGAATTTGTTTGTGAGCAAAGGACTGACGCAAGTATATACATTCAATCTGATGTTTATTTCAATTTAACGCATTATCATTTGATTCGATATGCGTGCAAGGCTTGAATTATATGTTTCAATTGCTTTTATGATTAAGCATGCTATGCTTTAGATTCTGCTAGCATGATATGGATGATAATGCATGGATATAACTGAGCTTTGATTATCAGCTATTGTTTTTCATTATTATATCCATGCTAATGAATGAGAATGATATGTCTCTTAAATGTGGCATGAGAATGATGTCCCTTAAATGGGTTATGCCACATGATTGGCAAGAGGAAAGGAAAAGTGCTGATGTGTTCTCCACCTGACCTAGAGGAATAATAAGTGACTACGTAGTCCACTCAAGAGGGATCATGCGATCTAGTTTGGCCAGCTGTGTACTGTATGGTTAGCAGATCCACGGGTTTAGCCCCCGATGGATATTTTGAGAAAGTTATGCTCAGGTGTATACTTGTCTTTCTTCAAGGAGGATCACATGTTGTGTATCATCAGTGAATCCTCAATGATCTTTGAAGGTTTCTGAGGCCTTGGCATTGTTTCACCAAGCCTCACGAATAGATTTGAACTTCCTTCGATGTTCCAGATACATTCTTTTAAATTGTTTATATACTTCTTCGATATGTATATACTTGCTGGGCGTAAATCTCTCATCCTTGTTAAATGTTAATGTCTTCCAGGACAGAATGCCAAGGCTGAACCCTCTGATAAGGGGAAAGCAAAGATGATAAACTACTAAGTTATTTACTCTTTTGATAGCACTGAGGAATGAAGGAAGATATTAAGGAAGGAAGATATGAAGGAAGGAAGGAAGATATTAGAAGTAGTGATGATTTTGATTTGTAATTAAACATGATGTAATGGCTTCCGCTGTAATTGTATTATTATTGGATTGTAACAACTCTCTAATACTGCCCTTATCCAGTATTTATACTATGAATGGATGTATGGTTATCTTTTCCTTCTTTTGACGATGCCCTGATCCAGTAAGGGATTTTGGGGTCGTCACAGTTTTGATGTTGTGGAGTTGATGATGCTTGTGAACATATTTTTATCCAATCCATTGTAAAGTATGTTCATCACTTTAGCATCCTTCAACACTTGTAACTTGTCTTCATTAGTATAGTCACTTTCTGTAGCAAGTTCAAAGTGTTCAGGAATAATTCTTCTTTCCACAGTTTTTGAAGAAACAAATTTCCTTGGTTGATAGGGACCCTTCTCAATCCTATCAATGTATTCGGGATCTGTTGCCCTCAAGTGCATATATATCTTTTGTTTCCAGATTGGATATTCTTCTCTTTTTAAAACTGCAATTCTGGTTCCACCATCACGACTTCCTGTATATGCCATTATGTTGGAGCTGCTTCCTTAATCATTGGTCATCTCTGGATCTTGTTAATTGAAATATATCAATTAATTTGCTCTGATACCAATTGTTGTCCCAGTGAAATAGCCTAGAACTTGTAGAAGGGGGGATTGAATACAAGTTCTTGAAATCTTTTCAAATTCCTATTCTTCAAAGTATTACTACTTGTGGAAATTAAAGAACAAGAACAAGAATAAATTATAAACAATTTCTTTTATTGATTAACAATTGATTACAAATTCTAACAATCACAAATTGATTGTCAGCTTCAAAATCCTGTACTCTATATATAAATCTTTATAAACATACAGCTTCTAATACAACTCTGTAAAAATAATTACAGCTTCCAAATCTGAATTGTAATTCAGCTTCTAATCCTATTCAACATATGTTTTCCATGTACCATTGGAATAGCTATCTCTCTAGTTAGTTTTCTAACCAGCTTCGTCTTCAATATATCTTCAATGTCCATGTCGAAGATGACTTCTAATTCAAATAGAACTTTGCACTGTATCAGAGAGTAATGTCACATTAGTCTCTGACTGCTTAAACTTTAGTCTTTGATCAAGTTTAGTCTCTGACCAACTATTTAGTCTCCGACAGCTTAAGCTTAGTCTCCGATGCCTTAATCTTAGTCTCCGATGCCTTACGCTTAGTCTCTGATGACTTAAGATTAGTCTCCGATGCTTTAAACTGTAGTCTCTGATGAACACTTACTTTAGTCTCCGATAGACTAAACACAGTCTCTGACTTGTTGAATTCTCTGTTACAATTCTGATAGTCTCTTACAATACAAATTAACTTACTCTCATATAACAATAAATTACATAAATCAGATAGTAAACTATCAGCTACCAAACTTTAAGTGCTATAGATTAGCACTAATTGTACATTTGTATATCTAAGTATTCTAATTACAATCATCATCAAATGTTATAAAACCTAACAATTTTTTTTATCTTTACTGCATATCAGAAAGATAAAATACAATGTTTTCAAGATATAAAGGATGACAAAGTTATAGAATTCTTTCTCAAATAGAGATTACCCATGCGGTTGATCTCTTATGAGAAAATTATCGGGAAAGGATTACGTTTAGGTTATCCTAGGTTTCATGCAACCTCTTCTTTAAATTAAATGACCAAATAGTTAAAATAAATAACTTAATAAAAGTTTTTAAAATTACCTTGCAAACTCTTACTTCTGCAGTATACACTTACGAGATAATAGTTTGAGGTGAGAGTGTTTAAAGAGTAGTAGTAGTAAGACAAGGGTCCTCTTTATATAAGAGAGTCAGGAGAAATCAAAATATTTGATATGAGATATTTTTCACTTTAGATTAGCATTGGACGTGAAATTAACTAAACCACTAAAATAAGTTAACAATTACATGATCATTACGCTTACACGTAAGTAGGAACTACTAACAGGTGTCAAGTGGTAGTACACCACACTACTAATGACTCAGCTTTTGAAACGCTTACTTATCATAAAGGATTACTACTGAGCCATCCCTCTCGTAAATCACTCTCGTAATTATAGTAGTAGTAATTCATAAATTAATTCAGATAATATCTTATACTAAAATTTATTTCTTTTGGTATTTAGAAAGGAATAATTGCTTATACTCGTAAATAAATTTGACTTAAATTTATTTATTAACAGTATTAATGTTATAATTATATTTACACAAATCTGGGGTATTAAAAATACACTGTAGAGTTTGAGAAGCTAACAATGCATTGTGATCCAGAAGAACGAACAAAACACAAGATTGCTTGTTTCTTAACACGTTTGAACAATAATATTGCCGAAAGGGTTGAACTCCAACCTTACTAGTCGTTCGAGGAGGTCTGCAAGGTAGCCATGCATGCCGAAAAACACACCAAGGCTAAGGGGAGTAACTATATCCGACCTCTTAATAAAACATTTGAAAGGGGCATAATAGAAAGGAGGAACGAAGCCCAACCTATTAGCAAAATCACTCCTAACTTCAACAAGTTCAAAAAGGATAAGGGTAAGACCTCTGCACCTTTAGCAACAGAAGATAAGAGAATTTGTTTTAAGTGTAAGGGCTATGGGCATATGCAACGTGACTGCCCTAGCAATAGTGTCATGACTTTACATGACATCGAAGAAATTGAGGCAGCTTATGCCTTGAAGGAGCAAGAAATGCTTGGAAAAGAATAACAACATGGGAGAAAGGAGGCTAAGTACAAAGATCCTTCCTAGAATTGTAGTCCCTTGCCAATTTTGCGAAAAACAAGAAGAAACTACTACTCACCTTTTCTTTGATTGTAGGTTTAGTTTGGCTGTTTTAGCTGAAGTAATGGGTGCTGCAGGTTGGGTTGGTACGTTGGTATCCTTTAACCACTACATTGCTCAACTGGATGCTACAAATTCCACAGTGGGGGCGAAGCTCATCAGCCATTTATGCCTTGTAACTATGATATACAAAGTGTGGCTCGAAAGAAATCATAGAAAGCACGGAGGTCAAGGTCACACTGCTCACTATGTTGCTCTGGATTGTATCTCCACAGTTAAGCTCAAGATACACAGCTGGAAAGGCCTTCCCAAAGCTCTGCTCTTGCACCCTAATCTTGCAAGATGGAAATTACCTTAATTCTATAACTTTTATATACTTTATAGCTTCTCTGTTTTTACCGAGGGGTTATTGGCTATATTGCTGTATTAGCTGCCCACTCTGCGCAGTTTCCTGCACCATTTTGGTTGCTGCAGTGGCTGCTTCTGTTGTTGCAGTGGTGTTGCTTCTATGTTTCTTCTGCTGCTGCAATGGTGTTGTTTCTATGTTCCTTTGCTGCTGCTGTGGTGTTGCCTTTGTGTTATAGTGATGAAATCATGATAGTTTTAATTGCCTGTTCTGCGCAGCTTCCTCCACCATTTTGGTTGCTGCAGTGGCTGCTTCGGCTGCTGCCGTGGTGTTGCTTCTGTGTTTCTTCTGCCGCTGCAATGATGCTGTTTCTGCTGCTATTGCAATGGTGTTGTTTTCGTGTTTCTTTGTTGTTGCAGTGGTGTTGCCTCTGTGTTATAGTGATGAAATCATGCAGTGGGGTTTTGGATGTTGCCTTTCCTTGTTTATTTGTTGTTTAGGTGGCGGTTTAGTTTGCTTTGTTTCTGTTTAGCTTGCTGCTTTTCCCTATTTGGGTTTGTCTCCCTAGCTAGCGTCCTGTGCTAGTAGGCCGGGGGGTATGCCCCTCGTTATCTCTATATCTCCTTTTCCTTTTATTGCATTTCCAATTTAACAAAAAAAAAATACAAAGATTTTGGGGCTAATTTAGAGGAGGAACCCGAAACACAGGGTTCACACTTAATTGTCAAGAGATTGTTGCAAGCCAAACCAGTACCCTTGGAGGCAGATCAAAGGGGCAAGATTTTTATCACCAGAGTGTTGGTTAGATAAGCTGTGTAACATGATCATAGACACTGGAAGTTGCACCAATGTGATCTCCACCAGTTTAATCGACAAACTCAGTTGACCTACAACTGCACATCCGAAACCTTACAAGTTGCATTGGTTGAGCGATGGAGGCGAGGTAAAGGTATCAAAATAAGCACTGATCTCTTTTGAAATTGGTAAATTCAAGGATCAAGTGTTGTGTGATGTCTGTGCCATGGATGCGTGTCACATACTATTGGGTAGACCATGGCAGTATGACAGGTTTGTCAAGTTTGATGGAAGGACAAATGTCTATATTGCAAAGGTAGGAAATAAAAGGACGGCCCTAAAACCATTATCTTCACTTAGCACACGAAAGGAGAGTTTGTTTGTATCAGAAAAACAATTCAAACAAGATCTAGAGCAAGAAGGCCGAGGCTTGCTGTTAATTGTTGTTGGGTTCCAATCGGAACAACTACCTAGGAAATCACCAGAAGCATTATAGAAGGTACTTGATAAGTTTAAGGATGTTTTCCCTGAGGATTTTCCACATAGCTTACCACCTATTAGAGGTACTAAACACCAAATTGATTTAACTCCGGGAGCGCCACTACCTAACAAGGCAGCCTATATGTGTAACCCACAAGAATATAATGAAATTCAAAGGCAAATTGTAAAGTTGATGGAAAGGGGTGTTGTTAGGGAAAACATGAGTCCTTGTGCAGTACCAATTTTAGTGGTACCAAAGAAGGATGGAACTTGGTAGATGTGTATAGACAGTAGAGCAGTAAACATCACAATCAAATATAGATTTCCAATTCCAAGATTGGATGATTTGTTAGATGAATTGCATGGGTCTAAAGTGTTTTCAATAGTTGATCTTCGAGCAGGATATCACCAAATTAGGATGAGAGAAGGTGATGAATGGAAGACTGCATTCAAGACAAAGGTGGATTTGTATGAATGGTTGGTTATGTCATTTGGTCTGACAAATGCACCCAGCACATTTATGAGACTCGTGAACGAGGTCTTAAAACCCTTCCAAGGCAAGTTTGTGGTGGTCTATCTGGATGACATACTAGTTTATAGCAGCAATATAAAGAAACACCTTGGATACTTGAGATTGGTCTTTGAAGTATTGAGGAAGCAAAAATTGTATGCCAAGTTGGAAAAGTGTTACTTCCTGGTAGTAAGTGTGACCTTTTTGGGTTATATAGTCTCTAGGGATGGAGTTTCAATGGATCCATCCAAAGTAGAGGCTACCAAGTCTTGGCCGGTTCCTACTACTGTACTAGAAGTAAGATCTTTTCATGGCATGGCTTCATTTTATAGGAGATTTGTTAGAAATTTCAGCAGTGTTGTGGCCGCTATGACTGAGTGCATCAAGAAGGGGAAGTTTGAATGGATTGATGTTGCCCAAAGAGCTGTTGAAGAGGTGAAAAAAACTACTGTGTGACACTCCTATACTGGCCCTTCCAGATTTCACAAGTCCTTTTGAAGTGCAATGCGATGCCAGTGTTGTGGGAATAGGAGCTGTATTAATGCAGAAAAAAAGGCCTATAGCCTACTTTAGTGAGAAGTTGAATGGAACAAAACTCAACTATTCTAGTTATGATAAGGAGTTTTATGCAATAGGGAGGGCACTTGATCATTGGAGTCAGTATTTGCAACCTAATCATTTTGTTTTGCACTCGGATCATGACGCGCTAAAATATATTCATGGGCAACAAAAACTTAATCCCCGTCATGCAAAATGGGTAGAGTTTTTACAATGTTTCAACTTCTCTTCAAAACACAAGTAGGGAAAAAACAATGTGGTGGCTGATGCTTTGTCTCAAAGGCATACATTACTTGGTGTATTGAATTCCAGATTGCTTGGATTTGAGTTGACTAAAGAGTATTACAAGTAAGATGTGGTTTTTCAACCTATCGTTGAATCATGTTCTTGAGGTGCCATGGGTAATTATGTAGTGCAGGATGGATTTTTGTTTAAGGGAAATTGTTTATGCATTCCTTCTTGTTCCATTTGCGAACTACTAGTGAGGGAGGCTCATGGAGGAGAACTTGCTAGACACTTTGGCATTACTAAAACACTGGCAATTTTGCAAGAACATTTCTTCTGGCCAAGGATGCAAGGAGATGTTACGGGAATCATTGTTGGTTGTGTTGCTTGTCAAAAAGCCAAGAGTACTTTTCATCAGGGATTGTATACGCCCTTACTTGTTCTAGACTATCCATGGGAGGATGTCTTTATGGATTTCATAGTTGGATTACCTCGAACACAAAGAGGTAATGATTCAATAATGGTGGTGGTGGATAGATTTTCAAAAATGGTTGATTTCATTCCATGCCACAAAACTGATGATGCATCGAGGGTCTCTGATTTGTACTTTAAGGAGGTAGTGAGACTAGATGGGGTACCTTGTACCATCGTCAGCAATGGGGACACTAAATTCAAGAGTTATTTTTGGAAAACTTTGTGGAAGTTGTTAGGAACGAAATTGTGTTTTAGTACTTCACATGATCCACAGACTGTCGCCAAAGTCATCGGGAAATTCAAAATGACTATCGCCAAAGTCATCGGGAAATTCTCTATCGCTAAAGTTAAGTGAATTCCAAAATTACTCATCGCCAAAGTCGTCGGGTAATTTACACTAGCGCCAAAGTGCTCGGGCATCAGTGGATAAATTGTGAAGTGCCAAAGTGCTCAAGCATCAGGGGACATGTTCTCGGCATCAGGGGATAGGTTTCTCGTCATCAGGAGATGGATTTCTTGGTCCCAGAAACTGTCCATCAGGGGATAAATGATAAGAAACTAAAGATGACATATGGTTGATAAGGTTAAGGTGATGAAATTAAGATAAAGATGGTTGACCAATAAGGACAGATTGGCTACCAATGAAGCTGATCAGGGGAAAAGCTATAAGTGAACAAGTCATCAGGGGACAAGTGTTAGGGGATAAATATCCATTTATGAACAATGTCACATCAAATGATAAATGACTTGACACATCACACCTCTACTAGAGTTCATCAATGAACTAGAAGCCGACCAAAGATCCATAACAAAGTTACATTTGGATTAACAAGGTTGGGAAGCTGATATGTGAAAGCTAAGAAATTTTTAATGGTGATGTGACTTAACAGAGATGTGAGGTAACATAGTTTTTACTACTGCTGATGAAGAGAAGCTACTCTAATTGATCAGGTAGTTGTTAAAAAGCAGAAAAGATCATAAAAGGAAATTGTGTGTGGAAAGTATACAAGTTAATATATATACACAACACAAAAAAAGTATGAACAGAATAGAGGAATAAGAAAAACAGAAAGAGAGAGAATTCATACACTCTATAATCTAACACAGCAAATTCATAGAATTTGAAAAACAAGTTTTTCATAACTTGAGAAGCTAGAAATTCATTTCTAGATAGCAGTTGTTCATACTTGAACAAATTTCAGAAGCTGGTATCAATTTTGATAACTAGATTGTAATTTCAGATTGCAATATCAATAAAATACATTCTTTATTGATTGATATAATTTGTCTTCTTTACTAATGCCACAATTAATTTACAAAAATATATCTTGATGTTTACATTGAGATAAAAAGTTGAAATTGTATTCAACCCCCCTTCCCCCCCCCCCCCCCCCCCCCCCCCCTCCCGATAATTACTCATCCGAGAATAATTATTGGTATCAGAGCTCTCCAGTTGACATACATACTAGACGATCAAGATGAGTAATAAAAGTGGAAATGTGAAGATCCTACTGTTGGTGAGGGAGGAATATTTCTTATGTAAGAGAAGGATGCACATGCATCTCAAATCTACAGATCCTTCTTTTATAATAATCTTGGAAGAAGGACCTCCTAAACCAATGAAGCTTATTCCCTTGATAACAATAGATGGCCAAGTAGTCCCTGAGCATTCAATCCTGATCCGTTTGAGTCATTGGGTGTTTAGCAATCAGATGCAGTTCTAGATGGAAGAGTAAGTCTTGCTTTGAAGGAAATATCCTTAGATTATTCTCTAAAGATCTAAGGATACCAATTGTTTAGAACCTGAAACCTTTGACCACTTATATTTCCAATGCAACTATTCTCTCAAGATCGTTAACGCTATCCTTCAAAAAGCTGGTTGGTATGGTTCCAATTTTATATGGAATGCACTTCTAAACAACCTCATTTCTTTAAATTTTAATTCTTTTAGAAATCAACTAATATGGTTCAGTTTCAACACTATTGTCTATCACATCTGGTCTGAAAGAAATGGCAGGATGCATGGTAAAGATGGAAAGAGCTCACATGCCCTTATAGCTAAAATTATTCTTATCATCAAAAGTAGGCTTACCTCACATGCAAAATATAGGAGGATGAGTTTTAGACTCCCTCAGTGGCATCTCTCTCTCTAGCAACAATTTTTCCTGTTGATTTTGCTGGTTGTATGATGTTACTGTATGTTGCTGCTGTATACTGCTGTTGTATACTGGCTTTGCTAGTTGTATGCTTCTTGGCCATCAGGGGATGTTGTATTATGTTAGGGGATGTTGCATAGCATCAGGGAATGATAGTCTTGGTCGTTAAGGGTTGCCAGTCTTGGCTGTTTCAGGATACTGTTTCGGACTGCATGCATCAGGGGTTCTGCTGTTGCTGCTTCAGGAGATTTCTTGCTGCATCCATCAGGGGCTTTTGGCCAGCGTAGGTTATGTTGTTAGAGGCTTTATTACTTTATGTATCAGCTGCCTTGTCTCTTAATGCTTTGTGTCTTTGGTTTATGCTTTATGCTCATAGTTTTGGCTTGTTTTCCCTAGCTAGCGAGATGTGCTAGTAGGTTGACGGGGATGTCTCTCGTTAATTTTGTATCTTTTTTTCCTATTATATATTTTCACAATTTAGCAAAAAATAAAAAAATAAAAAAATATCCTTAGATTTATTTTCCATTTATGCTAACGCAGGATATTGGTTAGGGAATATTTGCCAGCCTGTTGTTACTTTACTTGTAAATAAGGAGTTAAGTAATTTTGGACCTTAGCCGAGAATGGGCCGAGCACTGTTGTTAGGGTTTGCCGAGAACTGGCATCAAGGTATACGTCAGGGGTTGCCGAGCTCTGGCGTAAGGGGTTGCTCTTGAGCGTCAGGGAATAAATGGTCATCAGAGACTACATGCGTCAGGGGATAAAATGGTCATCAGGGACTAAGGCTTCGTCAGGGGATAATTTATACTGTCAGAGACTAAGCTCGTCAGGGGATAAATTATACTGTCGGAGACTAAGCTTGTCAGGGGATAATTTGTACTGTCAAAGACTAAGTGCAAATTAAGCTTGTCAGAGACTAATTTCATTTAACTCGTCAGAGACTATTTTTCTCGGTTGCAGTTTATGAAATTATTTTTGTTAGTTTTCTAATTGTAATAGGTTTCTTTTCTTTCTTTCCTTATTGAATTAGATTTCTTACCAATGTAATATTCTTTCCGATTAGAATTAGGATTTTCTTGTTATTCAACTTATAAATAGTTGTTCATAATGATTGTTAAAGGCAGACTTTGATTAATAAAATTGTGTGAGTTTTACTTACAAATATCTTGGGAGTTGGTGGTTAATTCCTTTATACTTTCACAACTGGTTTGTTTTAGCTTGCGGGTGATTAACTTCTTTAAGCAAACTAAACAGATTGATCCATTAGTATTGATTCCTGGTGATTAATTTCTTTATGGAGTCTTTCTAAAGTTTGTTGTTGCACCCCTGCTTATATTATTATCATTGCTTAAACATTTATCAATTGTTTAATATATAAGAATTGATGATATAATATAGTCCTTGCTTAAGTATTGTAAAAGGACTTAGAAAAATATCCAACTTGTTAGGTGGATATAATATGTAGTTAAGAAAGGAGTTTGATCACCATCGAAGCCTGTTGATATGAAGAATCCATCGAAGTCTGCTGATATGATAAATTTATTGATCAAGAAGGATTCTGAAGACATGAAGAATTTTCAAAGTATAGTCCTGCTTAGAATGGAAATAAGCAAGGACATAAGTAAGTAAGATCCTTTGCTTGATCAAAGCCAAGTTGTCAGAAAAGTTATCTTTACCCCTGCTTAGTCAACCTCTAGGAGACTCTTCAGAAAGGCACTAGAAGACAAAATAACGGCTAACTTTTTCAACTAAGCAAGGAATGTTGTAAAGGTACAAGTCACATCAAGAACAGTACACTCCAACGGATCTATTTCAAATTCCCAACGGATAGATTTTCTGGAATAGTATAAATAGGAGTCATAAATTTCATTTATGACTACTGACTAAACTGAACAACCAAAAACACTCTGACACTCTGACATATTAAAGAATTCAGCAAGACATCATAAAGCTTGAACAAGTGCTATCAATCTGCTCAGCTAAGGAGCACTCTACTTGAAGATAGCTAGCAAGATTTACTCAATCTGCTTAGAGTATGTGTGACTAATCTGGTCTAAGTGACCTAGTGTAAATTGGACTAAGTGTCCTCCTGCTAATTGTTCTGTGTGAACACGCCTGCTGATTGTTCTGTGTGAACAAGTTTTAGTGATAGCCTTCTCAAGTAAAAGAGAAAAAGAGTTGAGTAGGCTTAGTCTGAACCACTATAAAAATTCTCATCTCTATTCCTGCTTATCTTTCTTATTGCTTACTTGCTTTGTTTTGTGCTTTGCTTAATTCCTGTTGAACTCTATCAGCAAAGACTTACTATCTCTGCTCCTTTTAGCCATTAACCTTTGCTACAAAAACTAAGGGGTGCTTTGCTTAAACAAATTCCGCTGCTAAACTTTTTCAAAATATAAGAAACTCTTTTAATAAGCAAGAAGTGTTCAAATCAGTAAAGTTTTCTAAGCAAGACTTAATTTTTGAAAAACACTATTCTACCCCCCCCCCCCCCCCCCCCCCCCCCCCCCCCCCCCCCCCCCC
>CM025783.1:39963814-40007710 GCA_014636745.2 Centella asiatica | reverse complement strand
CCCCCCCCCCCCCCCCCCCCCCCCCCCATTCCCTTCTTAGTATTTTTACCCTTTGGGACCTAACAAGCTTTAGGGCTTAGCTAAACACTCTTTGCTAACCCTAAAGCTTGAAGAGGATCCTAACTTAAATTTTCTAATGGCTTTAAGAAGTGATTTTGGTGGCAAGCCCCCAATGTGTACCAGAGACAGATTTGCTAATTGGAAATTGAAAATACAGGTATACATGGATGCAATTGATGAAGAACTATATGAAGCAATAAAAGTTGGGCCTTACATACCAGAAAAGATAAACCCTGCTGATCCCAACAAGCTTATTCCTAAGTAGAGAAAGGAATGGACGGATGAAGAAAAGAAGTTAGTAGGGTACAACAAGAAGGCAATGAACATTATCTTCATGGCTCTTGAAGAAGAAATGTTCGAAAGTGTGTCTAACTACAACTCTGCTAAAGAAGTTTGGGATGCCTTGCTAGTTCTCAATGAATGAACGGTAAAAGTAAGAGAGAATAAGCAATCCTTACTTATTCAACAGTATGAAATGTTCAACAAGCAGCAGAGAAAGAATCTCACTACAATGTATGAAAGATTTACTGTCCTGCTCAATAACTTGCGTGCTCTAGGGAAAACCTATGACACAAAGGACATAAATCTCAAATTCATGAGATCTTTACCAAGGCAGTGGGATCCCAAGACCTCTGCTATCAAAAGAGTTAAGAAATTTACATACTACTGATCTCCAACAACTCTATGGAAACCTACTTACATATAAAATGGAGTTAGCTCAGAGAGATTCCACATCTGAGCCAAGGAGGAAAGAAAGAGGAGTTGCATTGAAGGTTGCTGAGCCAAAGCAACAAGCAGATTCTGACTCAGAGTTTGCTAATAGTGATGAAGATATGGCTATGCTAGCCAGGAAGTTCAGAAGGTTTATGAGGAAGGACAGAGGAAACCTCAGAAGAAATACAAGCAGCAACAAGAGAGATCCATCAAAGGATCTATGCTACAATTGCAAGAAGTCAGGGCACTATGCTGCTGATTGCCGAAATTCAGCAAGAGAAGAGAGAAAATTCCCTGCTAACGACAAAAGCAAGGGAAAAGAATACTACAAGAAGAAATATCAACAAAAGAACAATTCAAACTTCAAGAAAGATAAGGGACTTGTTGCTGAAAAGTCATGGAGTGAGAGTGACAGTGACTCAGAAGACTCAGGACCAGAAGTAGCCAACCTCTGCTTAATGGCTAGAGAATCTGAGACAAGCAAGGAGGTCGATCTTGCTGAGATATTTGATTTTGACTCTCCTGATATTACTGAAGTTGATTTGCGCTCTTTGCTCAAAGATGTATAATCTCAGTAGCATAGATATAGAAGATTGCTGAGAATTGCTTCAGTAGAGTCTGATCAACTAAGGAGCAAGAACTCTGAAATCTTTCTTACACTTGAAAATGTGCAAGCTGAGAATTTGGAGTTATTTGCTGCTGATAATGAGAGGACTCTGCTTAGACAGCATCTCAGAGACTCTCAAGAGAGAGAGTCTAAGTTAACCTCCCAAGTTGAGGAATTAACTACTACAATCTCCACATGGAACAAATCTTCTTCAAATGCGTATGCCTTGCTGAAAAGCCAAAGAAGCATGCTAGATCGAAGTGGAATTGGATCCGAGACTTATGTAGTCCTTGCTGAAGGGAGTGGAGAAAGTGATGCTGAGTCAATCAGCAGAACAATCTCTGTGCATTCAGCAGAGTGTGAACCTCCTGCTGCAACCAGAAGTAACAGAAATGTTGCCTTGATAAAGAACAAATTCCCTGCTGACCGTAACTATAAGCAAGGACATGGTGCTAAACAGACCAAGGGTGGAAAGTTTAGCAAGAACCATGTTCCTTTTGCTCATAATTACAACCATGCGAGGAATTTGAAATTTAGCAAACGTTGGGTTAGGAGCAAACACTGGAAACCATCTCAACCTAAGAGAAGAGGTAAGCAACACACACATCACAACATGATGCATTTGAGATGCTATTATTGTCATAGGATTGGCCACATAGCTTCTCTTTGCCTTGCTGACCCTTACTATCCTGGTTGGTCTCAAAAACCAAAAATGAGACAAGTATGGGTCCCCAAGGGTACTAACCTAAATGGACCCAAGTCTTGCTGGGTACCAAAGTGATTGCTTATGTTTTGTAGGATGTGAGCAAGGAACAAATTTGGTACTCTGACAGTGGATGTTCAAGACATATGACTGGAGATAAAGCCTTGCTCACTAATTTTAAAGAAAAGGATGGACCTCATGTGATCTTTGGAGATAATAGTGCTAGAAGAACTAAGGGATATGGTTTAGCAGGAAATGGGTTAGCCTGCTTCAACAAGGTTGCCTACATGGAGGGTCTCAAGCATAACTTACTTAGCATAAGCCAGTTGTGTGACAAAGGGCATAAGGTCACCTTCCTAGATAATAAATGTCAGGTAAGAGATCTTCAAACAAATTCTCTGAAGCTTTCTGGTTCAAGAAATGGGAATGTTTATGTAATAAATTTGGTTAAGCTAAGTCCTGTTGAAACAACCTGCTTTCTTGCTAAAGCTTCAACAGATGCTAGTTGGTTATGGCATAAGAGACTTTCACACTTAAACTTCAAAACGATTTCAAAACTCGCTGCTAAAGATCTTGTAAAAGGTTTGCCTAAATTTTCCTTTGAAAAAGAAAAACCATGTAGAGCTTGTCAATTTGGTAAGCAAACAAAACAATATTTCTTAAGCAAACTTGAAAAATCAAACTCTATGCCCCTCCAACTATTACATCTTGATTTGTTTGGCCCTATATCAACAAGTCTTGGTGGAATGAAATATGCTTTCACTATTGTGGATGATTTCACAAGATTTACATGGGCATTATTTCTTGCTCATAAGAATGATGCGTTAGCAGAGTTTGAGAAATTCAGCAGACAAGTGCAAAATGAGAAGGAACTCAGAATCAAGTTAATAAGAAGTGATCATGGTAGAGAGTTCGACTTTAGAGGCTTTACTGAGTTTTGTGATGAGCAAGGAATTTCTCATAACTTCTCTATACCAAGGACTCCATAGCAAAACGGAATGGTTGAAAGAAAGAATAGAACCTTAGAAGAAGCTGGAAGAACATTGCTTGCCGATGCTAGACTCCCTGAGTACTTCTGGGCAGAAGCAGTGAACACTGCTTGCTATACTCAAAATTGATCACTCATTCATCCAACACTAAGCAAAACTCCATATGAGCTATGGAAAGGAAGAAAACCAAACATAAGGTATTTCAGAATCTTTGGATGTCCCTGCTATGTTCACAATAATGGTAAGGAGTACCTAACTAAATTTCAAGTAAAATCCGATGAAGGTATTTTCTTAGGGTATTCTACTCACAGCAAAGCTTTTCGTATTTTTTATAAGAGGATTCTAACAGTAGAAGAGTCAGTCCATGTAGTATTTGATGAAACTAACCATGAGAAACCAAGTGGTTCACTCCCTCTTATAGCTGAGCAGGAACCAAATGAGAATCAACAGGCCACATAAACTAAAGAAGACCCTGCTGAAGTACCTTCAGAAAGCACTGATTCATTGGATAGCACCCCTGCTGAAGTAAAAGATGATGAACCCAACTTGGAGGAACTAAGACAGCAAGACATTCGAACAGATCTACCAAGAAGGATGAAATGGACCAAGTCTCACACATAAGACTTGATAATTGGAAATCCTACAAGTTCAGTAAAGACCAGAAGATCTACTCAAAACATAAGTAGTTTTCTAAGCTTCCTATCTCAAATGGAACCTAAGAAAATTGAGGATGCTCTTGCTGATGTTGATTGGGTCCTTGCTATTCAAGAAGAGCTAAACCAATTCAGCAGGAACAAAGTTTGGAATCTTGTTCCCAGGCCAAGGAATCATGTAGTAATTGGCACCAAGTGGGTATTCCGAAATAAGATGGATGAAGATGGAATCATCACAAGGAACAAGGCAAGACTTGTGGCTAGGGGCTATTCTCAGGAGGAAGGAATCGACTATGATGAAACCTTTGCTCCAGTAGCAAGGCTTGAAGCCATAAGGATTTTTTCTTGCTTACGCTGCTTATCAAGACTTCAAGGTGTTTCAAATGGATGTCAAGAGTGCATTTCTGAATGGAGAACTTCAGGAGGAAGTCTATGTGGAGCAACCCCTAGGTTTTGCTAATCATGCTAATCCTCACCATGTATATAGGCTTGATAAAGCTTTATATGGTCTTAAGCAAGCTCCACGTGCATGGTATGATACTTTATCTTCCTTTTTAATTGATGAAGGTTTCAGTAGAGGTAGTGTAGACACTACACATTTCATTAAAAAGCATAAAGATAAAACATTGTTGGTACAAATTTATGTAGATGACATAATCTTTGGTTATGCTGATGAAAAACTTTGTGCAAGATTTGCTAAGCTTATGTAGAGTAAGTTTGAGATGAGCATGATGAGAGAGTTGAATTTCTTCCTTGGACTCCAAATTAAGCAAAGCTGTGATGGAATTTTCATCAACCAATCCAAGTACACTAAAGACCTGTTGAAAAAGTTTGGATTGGAAACAGCAAGTCCAATGAAGACTCCCATGTCATCAACAACAAAGTTGGACAAAGATGAGCAAGGTAAATCCGTAGATATAACAAGTTATCGAGGTATGATCGGATCCTTGCTATACTTAACTGCTAGTAGACCAGACATTATGTTTGCTACATGTATTTGTGCACGTTTTCAATCTAACCCCAAGGAATCACATTTAGCTTCTGTTAAGAGAATTTTCAGATATCGCAGAGGAACTCCTAACTTAGGAATATTGTATCCAAAAGATTCTAACTTCAACCTTGCTGGATACTCGGATGCTAACTTTGCTGGGTGTAAAATTGATCGAAAAAGCACTAGTGGTACATGCCAATTTCTAGGAGGAAGACTTGTCTCTTGGTTCAGCAAGAAGCAAAACTCTGTATCAACATCCACTCCTGAAGCTGAGTACATATCAGCAGGAAGTTGTGTTGCACAAATTCTATGGACGAAGAATCAACTTGCTGATTATGGGTTTGATTTCAAGTCTATCCCTATATTCTGTGATAATACTAGTGTTGTTGCCATTGCTTATAATCCTGTTCGCACTCTAGAACTAAACATATAGATATAAGATATCATTTTATTAGAGATCACGTTCAACAGTGTACTATAGAGATAAACTATATTCCTACTGAAAATCAATTAGCAGATGTTTTTACAAAACCCTTGGATGCAAATCGTTTTAATAAACTAATAAGTGAATTAGGCATGTTAAATTGTGAATAAACATTTTGCTACTAACATCTTGTTTGCTTAAGCAAGGACTTTTGTTCTTAGCAATTTAAACTCAGGAGAAGAAAAAGGTCATGCTGATGTCTAAGCAGGCTCTTCATCCCTGCTGAAAGACACATTTCATGTTGCTAAAATGAACAAAGATGCTGCTGATAAAGTCCATGCTGATCAACAATGACCTTGCTGAAAAAATTTCAAAAAAAAAAGAAAAAAGAGGTGTCTAGACAAAAGAGCTGTTTCAAAAACTATGTAAATCTCCTGCTGAAACGTCAAAGATGTTGCTAAAAGATGAACCCCTGCTGACAAAGTACAACACACTTGCTGCTGCAAATCTACATCAACCCTGCTGAAAATATCAGGAAAAGGGGAGACCTCCCGATGAAAGCACCTTTTCAGAGACTAACTCTAAGACCTTGCTTATCTCATAAGAAAAGGATGATCCTGCTGAAAAATTTAAAAAAAGCAAGGGATGACTCTGCTGCTTACAAGACCCTGATACTCCGCCTCGAAAAGAAGCTACAAGATTAGCAAGGATATTGTTCCTGCTGATTCATATAATTGTTCATCCACATCAACAAGAAACATGCTACGCAATTACCGTCAGAAAAATAAGTCATCATGACTGCAGCCGTTTTTATTCTCTCTCCACATTAAATGCCACTCTGCCCCATGATCTTTTATAGTTGTTGTCCTTTCGGTAATTATTTCTCACCACTACCCATATTTTTCTCCCACTAACTCTTCATCTTCTCATATCAGTTACCACTCTCTAAACCGTTCAACTTCTTTCACCTCCTATATAAACTCATTTCACCCCTTCTCAAATTTTTTGCTGTAGAATCTGCTCTGATCTCTCTCTATAATCACTCTCTAAAAACCCTTCTGAAATCCTATTGTAAATTGTTTTCCCAGTGAGATAGCCGAGAACTTGTAGAAGGGGGGGGGGGGGGGGGTTGAATACAAGTTCTTTGAATTCTTTTCGATTACTTGTTCTTCAAGAAATTAATAATTACTTGCGGAAATAAAGAACAAGAACACGAATCAATTTATAAATAATTACTTGAATTGATTTTAACAACTGAATACAAATTCTAACAATCACAATAATATGATCGTCAGCTTCTTTTCTATTATGTATAGGAAAAGATACAAACTATGAAAAACCTATACAGCTTCGAATTACTATTCGAATTACAATTCTCTGTAAAACCTAATTACAACTTCTCAAAAAAACTGATTTTTTTCAATTTTCCTATTCTAAATCAATATTGATACAGCTTCCTTATTTGAATCAAATATAATCTTTCCTTTTTGATTAGGAAGAGATTTCTGGTTAGTTTCCTTACCTGCTACGTCTTCAATAATATCTTGAACTACGTGGAAGACATTCCTTTTTAATTCAAACTATGTATCTCTCAGGAAATAAATCACGATTAGTCCCTGATGCTTCATTTTTAGTCTCTAGTGACGTCATCACTAGTCTCTGGTGCTTTTAGTCCCTGATGACGTCAGATTGTGTAGTCTTCGATAGAGTTATTTAGTCTCTGATGCTTTAAGGCTTAGTCTCCCATGACGTCAGCTTAGTCTCTGATGTTTTTAACCTTAGTCTCCGATGACCTAAGCTTTAGTCTCCGACTCTTTTAGACTTAGTCTCTGATGATGTAAGCCTTAGTCTCCGATAGGCAAAACTAGTCTCTGATAGATCAAATCTTTAGTCTCTGACAAGTTTTCCTAGTCTCCGACAAGCCCTTTTGTAAACTATAACGGACCAAATACACATTTTGACTTGCTGAAACTTTGATACTCCATTCCAGCAGTTACTTACAAATAAAGAATAATTGTATCTCTTTACAAATAATAAATGAATTACAAATAAAGAGATAACTACTGGCTACAAAACTTCAGTGTTACTAATTAACACTTTCTATACATTTGTACTCTAAGTAATATAAAGACAATCATCATCAAATGTTCTAAAACCTAACATAAACCCTCTCCGACAAACTTTTTCCGATCAGCATCAACAGGCATGGCCAACTGGTTGGATAAAATTGAGACTGAGTCTATTATTGACTTAGATTCCTTTGCTGATATTGAAGACGCTGAAATCACAGAAGTCATAACCCTGCTGGGGAACAGCAGGATACGTTTTGTGATCTCTGCTGATTCACCAATATATGTGGAAGTTATCCAAGAATTCTGCTCAACAATACAAGTCTGAGACCACAGTATCATTGGACGGGTCAATGGCCAGTTAATTCTCATCACTCCAGCAAGCATTGCCATAGTCCTACAGATGCCAAGTCAGGGTCTGCTGACTCCTCCAACAGTCACTCCTGTTGTGCTTGCTGAGCTGGGGTATGTCAAGACCCACAGCAACAAGAAAAGGAAGGACTTCCCAAAGAAGTGGGACCTTCTGGTGGATATATTGCACAAAACCTTGCTGTGTAAGTTCACCTCCTAGGACGAGGCATCAGCAAGGGTTATATCGATCATATCTCTGCTGAAAACTGGGGAGCCAATCAACTAGGCTCAAATTTTCTTTGAAGTCCTTGCTGAGTCCTTCTCTAGCAAGAAGAAGACAATAATTCGTCATGGACGAACCATGTCCCTGCTGATAAAGGGAATTCTTGGAGCCAACTTCCCAGCAGGGACCCAGTCCAAGAAGCTTATCAGCAGCAAAGTAATCACCCCATCCTTGCTGAAGAACTATGGGCGCAACCCTGCTGCCCTTACTAAAGCTGCTGCTGAAAGAAGAGCAAAGGGATCAACAAAGTCCCCCGATCAAGCACAACAATCAACAATCCCTGTTGTCCAACAAAGCAGGAAGAGGCTAGCAACGGCTCAAATTCAGATGCCCAAAAAGAAAACTAAGGCCACCTCTGCTGAATTTGACCCCTCGACCTTGAATGAAGAAGAGAGGGAGGTGTACGAATTCTTCATGGAGCTCTACGATGAAGATTCTGCTGCTGAAGCAATCGCTGCTGGAGGATCTAATGTTGAGCCTCCCTCTGAAGAAGAAGACATTCCCACTGTCATTCCACTCACGCCTGAGTCAGCAGGGGATGATATTTTTGATGAGATTGACAACTACATCCCTACTGACAAGTCTCCAACACTTGCTAATGATCAGAAGAGTTCTTCCAACGAACTCTTTCAAGAAATAGATGCAGTAACAGAGGCTGCCATTGCTGCTGGAAAGTCACCAACCCCTGCTGAAGTATCAGTAGACGAACTTACAACTCCTACTGAAATCCTCGAACTCACCGAGGTCTTGGAGTCTACTAATACTCCAGATTCTGTCACAGGGCCTGCTAAAATGGAGATTGCAATCCACCTTACAAATGCAGTCAATCCCCCTCCAACTTATGACACTGCTGAAATTGATCGATTATCAGTGTCCCCAAAAGAGCCAACAGCAGAAACAACCGAGTCAACTAAACCTGCTGCAGTAAGGAGATTAGTCCTCCCTGGCTTTGCTATCCATTCACTTATTGTCCCTATTCCTACCACAAGAAAACACATTGTTGTTAAGGGGAAGGGAAAGGCAAAGGTGACAAGAGACTCCAACAGCAGCAGCGACAATGACCTTGATGATATTCCTGCTGAACGAGAAAAGGAGAAGCAATCAGAGGAACTCATCAAGGTCCTGCTGATGGAAGACGCCCTTGTAGCTGGCTTAGATCCTAAGGCATACCTTGTTGAGAACATTCAAGAAGGCCCTAGCCACTATTCTCCAGCAAAGGTATTGACCGAGGGGGAGCCTACTCCAGAAATGTCTGCTAAAGAAATGCTTGCTATTGAGGGGGAGCTAAAGGACACTGCTGCTGAGAAAAAGGCAACTGAGGAAAAGGAACCTGCTGAAACTGAAACTCAACCTGCTATTAGCAAGGCTTCCTCTCTATCCTCGCAGAAGCTTGCTAAACTTGAAGCACAACTGGAACAAGTTTTAACAAGACTTCCTGCTGACAACTCTGCCAAAGCCCCTACTGTTGATTCAGCTCTTGACTCCAGACTGACTAAGATGGAGCACAAACTCGAGAAACTTCAGCAAACCCTGAACAAGTTGATTGACTTCCTCCCTATCATGGCCGATGATATCAAAAAGGGGGAGAGAGGTCATGAAGCACAGGCACAACAAGAACATACCCTTACCCTTTAACCCTCTGCTGATCTTCCTACTGAAACTCCTGTTGCTGCTCCTATTGCTGTTCTAAAAAGAAAAAGACTTCCAAAGCACATCCTTGAGTCTGCTGTGCAAATCATGAGTCCTTCTCCGTACGTGAGACTTCAGAAGGCCCTTGAAGAAGCTGATGTCATATCAATGAAGTCAGGGCCTGCTAAAAGTCTCAAACTGATAGCAAGTATCAAAGAATCAAAATCAAAGATCAAGCAGTACGAGTTAGAAATGAAGCGATTCAGGGTTCAGGAAATTCAGCTGGAGTACAACAAAAGAAAAGAAAGGATGCAAAAAAGAAAGAAGGAAAAGGAGGCACTGAAAAGGGAAAAGGAGAAGGATGAGGTGAAGCAAAGGGAAGAGCTGCTGAAGTTTGGTGCAGGAGAAGACCAACAAGGATCGGAAGAACCTGCTAATGAAGCTGATAATATAGAATAGTTTACTTTCACTTTCATTTGTATTTCATTTCAACCTTGTAATTTTTAAACATTCTGATATAAAATGAAATTCTTTTTGGTTCTTGCTGTGGTGATCAAAATAACTCGTTTTGACATCATCAATTAGGGGGAGTTTGTTGTTGCACCCCTGCTTATATTATTATCATTGCTTAAACATTTATCTATTGTTTAATATATAAGAATTGATGATGTAATATAGTCCTTGCTTAAGTATCGTAAAAGGACTTAGAAAAATATCCAACTTGTTAGGTGGATATAATATGTAGTTAAGAAAGGAGTTTGATCACCATCGAAGCCTGCTGATGTGAAGAATCCATCGAAGTCTGCTGATATGATAAATTTATTAATCAAGAAGGATTCTGAAGACATGACGAATTTTCCAAGTATAGTCCTACTTAGAATGGAAATAAGCAAGGACTTAAGTAAGTAAGATCCTTTGCTTGATCAAAGCCAAGTTGTCAGAAAAGTCATCTTTACCCCTGCTTAGTCAACCTCTAGGAGACTCTTCAGAAAGGCACTAGAAGACAAAATAATAGCTAACTTTTTGAACTAAGCAAGGAATGCTGTAAGGTACAAGTCACATCAAGAATAGTACACTCCAACGGATCTATTTCAAATTCCCAACAGATAGATTTTTTGGAGTAGTATAAATAGGAGTCATAAATTTCATTTATGACTACTGACTAAACTTAAAAACCAAAAACACTCTGACATATTAAAGACTTCAGCAAGACATCATAAAGCTTGAACAAGTGCTATCAATCTGCTCAACTAAGGAGCACTCTACTTGAAGATAGCAAGCAAGATTTACTCAATCTGCTTAGAGTTTGTGTGACTAATCTGGTCGAAGTGACCTAGTGTAAATTGGACTAAGTGTCTTCTTACTAATTGTTTTGTGTGAACACGCCTGCTGATTGTTTTGTGTGAACAAGTTTTAGTGATAGCCTTCTCAAGTAAAAGAGAAAAAGAGTGGAGCAGCCTTAGTTTGAACCACTATAAAAATTCTCATCTCTATTCCTACTTATCTTTCTTATTGCTTACTTGCTTTGTTTTGTGCTTTGCTTAAGTCCTGTTGAACTTTATCAGCAAAGACTTACTATCTTTGCTCCTTTTAGCCATTAACCTTTGCTACAAAAACTAAGGGGTGTTTTGCTTAAACAAATTCCGCTGCTAAACTTTTTCAAAATATAAGAAACTCTTTTATTAAGCAAGAAGTGTTTAAATCAGTAAAGTTTTCTAAGCAAGACTTAATTTTTGAAAAACACAATTCAATCCCCCCCCCCTTTCTAGTATTTTTACCCTTTGGGACCTAACAAAGTTATTTTTCCGAAACCTGTGTTTCATCCTCCCAGATCAAATACATCAAATCCCCAAACTCCCAAAAGACATGACAGCTGAAGAAAAGGAAGACTCCATGAAGGATGATAAAGTCATGACCATTCTCTATAATGGTTTGGACAATGACATGTTTAACAGTGTCATTAATTGAGAGTCTACTAAAGAAGTTTGGAAGACAATATAAGTGTTGTGTGAAGGGACTGAGGAAGTAAGGGAAAACAAGCAATCCTTGTTGATCTAACAGTATGAGTTGTTCACAACCAAACCTGATGAGTCTCTTTTCTTTTCTTTTTTTTTTGTTAAGTAACCTGATGAGTCTCTAACAAGCTTATTTGATAGATTCAACAGGTTAATCAATGACTTGAGGATCTTTGCCAAAAATTATGCCAACAAGGATGTGAATCTGAAATTTATAAAGGCATTGCCAAAGAGCTAGGGTGCTAAAACTACAGACATAAGAGAAACCAAGGATATGAGCTCAATATCCTTGGAGAAGCTTTATGGGAACCTCAAAACTTATGACTTAGAGGTTTAACAAAGAGAAAGTCTAAGTGAAGGCCATAAAAATGAAAAATCAATGGCACTTATGGCTGGGAGTTCGAGCAAGAAGCTTTATGGGAAGGCAATTCTCATCGAAGACAAAAATGAAGCTAAGGCAAGTGGAGCTGAGAGTATGGATAGTGAAGATGAAGAAATCTATACTCCAGAGAAACAAGAGGCTGTTGATGAAGCCATAGCCTTCTTGGCAAGAAAATTCAAAAAGCTAAGATTCAAGAAGGGCAAAGACTTCAGAAAGACAACACCACCAAGGAAGCTTGACCACTCTGGTGCTATTGACAGATCAAAGATTAAATGTTACAACTGTCAAGAGCCTGGACACTTTGCAAATGAATGCAACAAGCAAAAGTCTGTCAAACAGACAAGAGAAGTCAAGAAGGATGATGACTGCTACAAAAAGAAATACTTTGAAGTCATCAACAAGAAGAATAAAACATTCATTGTAGAAAGAAAGGATTGGGAGGATTCAGACCAATCAGATGATGAGGAATTCATCAATCTTGCACTTATGACAATATCATCTGATGAGACATCATCTAGATCCAGCATTTTGTCTCAGGGCACTAAGGTAAAAGTTGATCCCTCAAACATGTCTCTTTCAGATTGTAAATTAAAAAAAAAAAGAAATGTCAACTGAAATTTACAATTTGTATGCTACATTAAGGTGTTCAACAAAAGAGAATGAAAGAATTCAAAAGGCTAATGATCTATTAGTCACTAGGAATTCCTTACTAGAGACTGAGTTAATTAAGCTAGAAGAGGTTAGAGAGGAGTTCAGGAAAACCAAGGAGAGACTTTCTTGTGCTCTTGAAATAGAAGAATAGCTTAGGGCCAAACTAAAAGAAGAACAAGATCTCATAAAGGAATGGACCAATTCCTCCAAGATAGTGAGGGAAACCATTGAAAAATATAGTACTAGTCAGACTGAGGAACTAGGGTATAATAAGGTCCAGGAAACGCAGCCAGTGATTGAGGAATTGTCGATCACTAGAACTAGTGAAGCTAACACTAGCAAGAGTACTCCTGCAACTATTGTCCACCCTCTTAAGAAATTAAAATTTGTTAAGTCAGGAGCTATTGAGGAAAAAGACAAAGGAGAAGGTGCTAGAACAAAGAGTAATTTAGCTAGAAAAGAAGTTAAATGAGTCAAGAGACAAAAGCTCCAATCAGTCAAAAATTAACTTATTAGGAAATAGAAAGTTGATTCACTCATCAGGGGATAATGATCTGAAGAACAGAAATGGTAAGGAGGGAATTAACAAGTTCACTAACTATTCTCATATCATTAATGCTTCTAGGAAATTATGTTAGAAGTGTGGAAATCCTAACCACCTTGCTTTTAAATGTCAAAATGCACCTAAGAACATGTATGCTAGACAACAATCCCTTGATAAGAAGACATTAACTGTTAAGAACCAATTACATGCTAAAATGGTTAAAAACAGTTATGAAAAACCTTCTAAAAAGTTAATGGTAAAATCTAAAGCACCTAAGGCTAAGAAGAAAGTAATTTTTTCTACACAGTGGGTGAAAAAGCATGAAAATTCTGAAAAATCTTTAACTACAGCTAAGTTAACTGCTATAAATGTCAATGGACCCAAGCAAATTTGGGTTCCAAAGTTAACTTAGGTGTTTACTATGTGTAGGGCATGAGCAAACAAGTTTGGTTCTTGGATAGTGGTTGTTCAAGACACATAACTGGAGATAAGACCCTGCTGACACAATATGAGGAGAAAACTGGTCCAAGAGTTTCTTTTGGAGATGACAACAAAGGATATACCTTGGGATATAGCAAAGTCACAAATGAAGATGTCATCTTGGAAAGTGTAGCACTAGTTGATTGGTCTTAAGCATAACTTGCTTAGTATCATCCAACTATGTGATAGAGGTTATCATGTTACTTTCAAAGATGAACAATGTTTGATAAGTAACAACAAAGATGGAGTTAGGAGAGGTAACCTCTACATAGCTAACTTTGACTCATCAAAGAAAGATCAATCTACATGCTTTTATAGTGAAGTATCAGTAGAAGAAAGTTGGCTATGGCACAAGAAGCTTTCTCACTTGAACTTCAAAACAATCAACACTCTGGTGAAGAAAGAATTACTAACAGGACTTCAACAACTGAAGTTCACTCAATATAGTTTGTGTGGAGCCTAGTAGAAAGAGAAGCAAAAGAAGACTTCCTTTATGAGCAAAGAGATATCATCAATTACAAGTCCAATGCAATTACTTCATATGGATCTATTTGGACTTGTAAACATTATGTCTATCTCAAAGAAAAGGTATGCTCTGGTGATAGTTGATGATTTTAACAGATACACATGGGTAAAATTTCAGCATGCCACGGATGAAACAGCTTAGGTGGTGATTGATCACATCAAGAAAGTTCAAATTGGGTTGACTGTCAAAGTTCTAAGAACTGATAATGGAACAGAATTCAAGAACTCCAAAGTTGAATGTTTTTGTGTGGACAAAGGAATATCTCACACATTTTCTGCTCCAAGAACCCCTCAACAAAATGGAGTTGTTGAGAGGAAAAATAGAACTCTGATTGAAGCTGCTAGAACCATGCTTGAAGACGCCAAGCTGCCTACCTATTTTTGGGCTTAAGCAATTTCAACTACATGCTTCACTCAAAGTAGGACCTTGATCAATAAAGCCCACAACAAGACTCCTTATGAGCTAAAGACAGGCAAGAAACCTAATGTTAAATTTCTTCATGTATTTGGTGGCAAATGCTTTGTGCTAAGATGTCAAGGTGAAAACTTAGGAAAATTTTAACCTAAAGCTGATGAAGCAATTTTCCTAGATTATTTTCTAACAAGCAAACCATACAGAGTCTACAACCTTAGGCTGAACACTGTAATGGAATCTATTCATATTGCATTTGATGATCAGAAAATAATTGGAATGCAAGATGAAGGAAATCATGAGATCCTAAGGTTTTAGAATGAAGATGAAGTGAATCTTCTAGAGTCTTTAGATGATGAAGCTGAACCCCACGAAGCTACCTTGTCAGTGGATAATTCAATACCTGCTAAGGAAGCCTTATCAAAGGAAATAGTGGCACTGCATCAGGGGATAATCCACTGTCAGTGGATAATGAATCAGGGGATAACTTAAACTCTAATCTAGAAATACCCATTGACTCAGGGCGAGCTTCTCATGAAGCTAAGAGCACTGAACACTATGTAGGAAATTACAATCATGAAGCTTCTTCTTCAAGAAGTTTACCTCCACAAATATGATGGACAAGAGATCATCCTATGGAGCAAATTATAGGAGATCCATCTAAAGGTGTGTCAACAAGAAGTGCTACTTAGAATGAATGCCTATACCTTAACTTTCTATCCAAGATTGAACCTAAAAAGGTTGAGGAAGCATTACAAGATGCTAATTGGGTAATTGCTATGCAAGTTGAACTCAATCAGTTTGAGAAACAAAGTCTAGAGACTAATACCAAAATTGAAGAATAAATCAATCATGAAGGGGAACAGTCTCCCGCTGATATCAACTAGTTTAATATTGATACCGAAAAGGCTTTTCTTGCAGCTCTTGAGGATGCTATGGCTAATGAGGAAAGAATCCTAAGGCAAAAATCAAGAGTTCAATTGCTTGACTATGGGGACAAGAACTCAAAGTTTTTCTTTGCTCAGTTGCAAAATAGATGGAACCTGAACAAAATCCTCACGCTTAATGATAATCTAGGCAACTCTCTCCTCAACCAAGATGATATTAAGAGGGAACCAGTGGTGGATTACTATAAAGAACTCCTAGGTACCTCCCCAGGCCCTTACCCGGGGAAAGAGACTCTTGTAAGGTTCATAGCTAAATCTCTGCCACAGGATTTGGCCCATCAGTTGGTTATTCCCATATCTGCAGATGAGGTCTTTAACACACTAAAGAGTATGAAAAGGAACAAAGCCCCTAGACCTGATGGTTTTAATGTTAATTTCTTCCCCCACTCTTGGGACAATGTTAGGGATGACTTTACAAAAGTTGTCCTACATTTCTTTAATAATGGTATGATGCTTAGAGAGGTTAATGCTACTACTATTGCTCTAGTCCCAAAAGTTCAAAATCCAACTGTTATGAGTGATTTCAGACCTATTTCTTGTTGTAACACTCTCTACAAGTGTATCTCTAAGATTCTGGCAAACCGAATACAAAGGGTCCTTCCAAGCTTAATCTCACCAGAATAAGCCGCTTTTTTCAAGCGTAGAAAAATTGGAAACAATATCCTTATTGCTCAAGAATTATTGAGAGGTTATCACAGGGAAGCAGGGACACCTAGATGTGCATTAAAAATTGACCTTCGCAAAGCTTTTGACTCGTTCAGTTGGGATTCTCTCATTGATACCTTGCAACTAATGAACTTCCCTTATCAATTTGTTGGCTGGATAAAATCGTGTATTTCCACAGCCATGTTCTTAGTTAAAGTCAACGGCTCCTTGTGCGGCTACTTTCAAGGAAAACGGGGGATACATCAAGGAGATCCTCTATCTCCCTACTTATTTGTTATTGTTATGGAGGTGTTCAGTATGATCTTGGCCAAGGAAACTGCGAATCCTCTTTTCTCTCATCACTGGAGAGCTGGGAAAATTTCCCACCTCATTTTCGTAGATGATCTCATTCTATTTTGCAAAGGTGAAGTATCCTCAATCAAAACCCTCCTCCATGCTTTGGATATGTTCTCCTCCCTCTCGGGTTTTCAAAGGAATGCAACCAAGAGCCAATTGTTTTGCTGTAATATAAAGTTTGATCATCTATAAGAGATCTTGGCTCTATCACAAATGCAAGTCACCAATAAGCCTGTCAAGTTCCTCGGTGTCCCGCTCATCTCCATAAAGCTTTCAGCTTCTGATTGCGAATCTCTTATCCAACTGATTACCAGAAAAATAAATTCCTAGACTAACAAGTTTCTATCCTTTGTAGGTAGAAGACAACTTATTTGTTTGGTTCTCTTTGCTATTCAATCCTACTGAAGTAAAATGTTCCTCTTTCCCAAGTATGTTGTTAGGAAAATTGACAAATTTCTTATGTTCTTTCTCTGGAAGGGATCAAGCTCTTCCCGGATAGCCTAGTCTACCGTTTCCTTCCCTTTTGAGGAGGGAGGACTTGGTATTAAAAAGGTGGAGGAATGGAACAAAGCAAAACAGATTCATCTTCTTCTTTCCCTAATTAATCCGCGCTCCACGAATCTCTAGGTAAAGTGGGCATGATGTACACTCCTGGGGAAATGCAAGCTCTGGACCTCAAAAATTCCTTCTAACTGCTCTTGGAGTTGGCGAAAAATTCTAAACTTACGTCCCTTGGCCCTCAAATACCTAAAATATAACCTCGAAAATGTCAACACTTTCCTTTTATGGCCAGACCTGTGGTGTGATTTGGCCCCTCTATGTTACAAGCCAACTGATCTTCTTGTCCAGGAATTACAGTTTGATTTCAATTCTCATGTAAGCTCCATCATCTCTGGTGACCAATGGTGCCTTCCAGCGAACTACCATGTGTCTATCCTCAATCTTAAACATAAGATTTCTACAATTCCTATTTGCCAAAACTTCTTAGACACTATTTCTTGGAGTCGACACGACATCAACTCAGTCAAAGTCAGCCACATATGGGAATCCATCAGACTTAGAAGGCCCCAAAATCCTATCTGGGAAATAGCTTGGCATCCTCTGCATATTCCTCGTTTCTCTTTCATTCTCTGGTTGGGTCTCCACAATCAGCTCTTTCCACAATATGTTCTCCCCTTCTCCTTTTGCAACTCTTCTAATGAATCTATGGATCACTTGTTTTTTTCCTATAGGTATTCTCGTAAGATTTTGGGCAAGCTATTGCACCTTCTGGGCAGGAGCCTTCAATGGGCAGACTGGGATCTAGTTTTGGATGACTCTCTCCTGGACACAAATCACAAGTTTTGGGCTTACGTCAAACGTCTTGTCTTTTCTGTCTATGTCTACAAGATTGGGTGCGAGAGGAATACTAGGATGCATCATGGAACTCCTATTCCTGAAAATTGTTTGGCATCTACTTGTGTTAATATCGTTAAAAGTAAATTACATAGCTCTCAGAAATTCCACAAGCTTAGCAATCTTATTCCCTGTTATCGGAACTGGTTACTTTCAAGAACTGCTCAAAATTAAAATATGGTAATTGAAGCTTGCATCAGGAGATGTCAGGGGATATGCTGCATCAGGGGATATGAAGCATGCATCAGAGGATATACTGCCAAGGGTCAGGGGATATGCTGTCAAGGGTCAAGGGATACGTAACTTAGCCGAGAACTGGCCTAGAACTAGTGTCAGGGGATGCTTCGGCGTGCGTCAGGAGATAAGCTTCACGCATCAGGGGTTAAGCTTCATGTATCAAGGGTTGCCCACTCATGTCAGGGGATGCCTTGCCTGCATCAGGGGTTGCCTTGCATGCCTCAATGGATTTTTGCACGCTTCAGGGGATGTCTAACTCACGTCATGGGATGTTTACTTCGGCTTCAAGGGATATCTTGTCTACGTCAAGGGATGTCTTTCCTGACTCAGGGGATACCATCTACCTGTCAATGGATATTTTGTGGCGGCCCCGGAAATCCCCTGAGCCGGGCCTTGGGCATTGTTAGCAAATTGGGTGATAGATCCCCAAGGTTCCTTAGCTGGAACCCTGGGCTCCGCCAGGAAACACAAAACAACAACACAATAGTAGCAATACATCATAGCCAAGCATTAAAATAAGTAGATCGAGAAATACATTCTGAGATACATCATGTTCAAAACTTAGAAGTTTACAACCTTTTACAAAACCTCAAAATCTAATAAACAGACTGCAGCAGAAACAAAACTTTAGATGGCCCATCTGGCCTTACAATCTAAACATCTCTATGATGACCTCTCGTTTCACTTTCCCTCTAAAGGTCATCCATAGGAGAGAGATTAAAAAGCTCTCACTATGCCATTTTCTCTTTTCCTTTACTAGGCAACTCAGCTTTCTTGACATAGCCTGAAAAACATTTCATAACATTCCACATGAGCATTTATGCTCAGCAAGTATATATTTATAAGCAAGAAGAACAGATAACTCAAAAGCTTTAATATTCATTGAGGTTGGGCGAGACAATGCCAACACCTCTTGATAAATCAATAAACATGTAACATTCAGGGTTCCCAAGTGATATCAAGGGGTTAACCCTCTTTTAAATAAATCTTTGATTCGCCCTCGCTTCACCAGATAATGCATCATCTGACCAGCATGATCACTATCTGACTTCTTTTACAATCAAATTTCATCCCAGTTGGTCAGCCTGCTCGTTTGACTTCATCATATGATATACGTAGTCAGTGCATAAAACATTGGTCTGTGATGGTCTGATTACCGATGCCTCAGCCTCTCATTCCCTGTCATCATTGGCTGGAATGCCAGGCGAAAGTACTCAACAGCCCCTTTACTACCCATATGGATATATCTTGAAAACATTTTCTTGCTATAAAACTTTGGTGTGTTCAGCCAATTAATAGTGGCGACTACCACAAACTTTGGTGTGCTCAACCAATTAAGAGCAGCGACAACCAATAACTTTTGTATATATATCCATATGGGACATGCTCGGGTGCGCATACAAGTTCACAGCCTGCAACATCCTTACATCATCTTTTGGTGAGCTAGCGAATTTTAAACAGCTAGCAACCACCCAATAATACATAGCTCAAACATCAACATATTTTCACGTACATTCGATCAATGATCGTACGTTACTTAATCATAAAAAGAAATCATTTTCTTGCATAAGCATTAACATTATTCATTTACATAAATCGAAACAATGATTTTACATAATTAGTAAGAAAGGAAGTGGAATGAGTGTATACTTGCCTTGGTCCTTAGCTAGTTTCTAATCTCAAAATACCGGTGCGTGGGAGGTTCTGTAAAATATGATTGTTGGTAGAACATGATAAATCCATCTTTTGAAAGATAATATAAAACTGTGCATAAATAGGGAATGATCATCAGGGATTGAATTAACCATCAGGGGATTAATCATCCATCAGGGGATGGTCTTTGATCATCAGGGGATGATCTCTCGGCCATCAGGGAATAGCTTTCGACCATCAGGGGATTAATTCACCCGTCAGGGAATAGTCATCAGGTGATGACTTACCCATCAGGGGATTAATCTTGTTCTTCGTCAAACATGTCGGGAAACAACTTGTTCAGCGCCGAACTCCCCAAATCATTGCTAAACTCATCAGTGGATGATTCGTCCAGCGCCAAACACATCGAGAACTAACATTCTTTAGTCATCAGAGACTAAACCTTATCTTATCAGAAACTAATGTTACTTCATCAGAGACTAACGTTCACTCATCAGAGACTAATGTTATCTCGTTAGAGACTAACATTAACTCATCAGAGACTAATGTTATCACGTCAGACACTAACATTCACTTATCAAATACTAAAATTAACTCATCAGAGACTAATGTTATTTCGTCAGAGACTAACATTCACTCATCAGAGACTAAAATTAACTCATCAGAGACTAACATTAGAGCTTGTCCATTTCGATGGAAGGCCTTTCATGAATAAACTCAACCTAGGATGCCTTATGAACATGAATATGTAAATGGACGCAGCCTTTCCTTTAAAGCTTTATTCTTTCTTGGAAACTTAGCATACACGGCTAATACTCTCAAATATTATGCGAAAAGGAAAAAAAAAAAGAAAAAAGAGGAGAACATAAGATTCTTACCTCTTGACTTGACGGAAGGGATTAGAGCTTGTATGAAAGTAATTGTCTAAAAGAAAGAACTTGAAATTGTATGAAGATGGTAAGTTTAGAGGAGGACTTTAGAAGAGAAATATTTAGAAAAAAGATTAAAATTTTACCTCCGAATGAGGTATTTATAGCAGACTAAGATTAAGCTTTGAAATAAGATGATTGGTTAGTCTGGACGGTAAAACGGCTACTTATCATAACTCTTTAACAGCTAACAACATAATAAGTAACTGCTGTCCCATATGCACATAAGCTTCGTCAACTAATGACACATAAGCAGCTTACCAACCAAAACAACATACGTACTTAGGAGGTAGTTACTCTTACGTAAGCCATTCAAGTTGCTCTGAACAAAACTTGTTAATCTTCATACTTGCATTCCATTAAGCAATTTACAAACACCACTAACACAAACATTGCTTGCCTTATCTAAGACATCAAAATCATAATATTAACTATACATGTAATAAGAAATTAATTTCCTAATACAAATATGAGTGAAAAAATTAATTGTAGACAAACTAATTTTTAGGTCGTCACATTCTCCCCTCAAAATAAGTTTCTTCCTCGAAACTTCACTGGTGAAAAAGTTGTGGGTACTTTTGCATCATCATTTCTTCTAGTTCCCAAGTTGCTTCTTCAACATTGTGATTTCTCCATAGAACTTTTACGGATGCAATCTCCTTATTTCTTAAAATCTTTACTTAACGGTCCAGAATTTGCATTGGAACTTCTTCATAATGCAAATTTGGTTGAAGCTCAATGGGCTGGTAATCAATGATGCCTGAATGGTTCCTTTTATAAGGTCGTAACATTGAGACATGGTAAACATCATGAACATGACCTAGAGTTGGAGGTAGTGCTAGTTGATAAGCTACTTCGCCTATGCAGCGGAGTACTACAAATGGTCCAATAAAATGGGGACTTAGTTTTCCTTTTTGTCTGAAGTGCAAAATGCCTTTCCAAGGTAAGATCTTAAGCAATGCATAACATCCTATTTCCAGAGCTTGATCCTTTCGGTGTTGGTTTGCATATTGCGTTTGTCGATCATGAGCTACTTTTATTTTGGCTCGGATTATTCGAATTGCATTCTCAGTTTGTTGAATCATTTCTGGTCCCTCTACTTCCTTTCTTCAACTTCATTCCAATATAATGGTGTTCTACACATTCTACCATACAAAGCTTTAAATGGAGCCATTCCTATGTTTGCATGAAAGCTATTATTATAAGCAAACTCAACGAGTGCTAAATGTTCATCCCATCATCCACCAAAATCCGAAGAACATGCTCTTAACATATCTTCCAAGGTTTGGATTGTTCTCTTGGATTGCCCGTCAGTTTGAGGGTGAAAAGCAGTACTCATGTCCAATCTTGTTCCTAAATAATCTTGAAAGCTTTGCCAGAATCTAGACGTGAAACGGGGATCACAATCTGATATAATTGAAACTGGCACTCCATGTCGACTAAGAATTTCCTTTACATATAGTTTGACCACTTGATCCATTTTGTAGTTGTCTTTAATAGGTAGAAAGTGTGCAGATTTAGTCAGCCTGTCCACTGCTACCCAAATTGTGTTTAATCCCTTTTGAGTTATTGGCAATCCAACCACAAAATCCATTGTGATATATTCTCATTTCCATTCTCCCTTTTTAGCAATTTTTCCCTATCTTTTACATGTTCTCCTTAAGCTTCCTCGATGATAGTCAATAAGCTCGGTTTTACAGCAACCTCTTGCTCTATCTCTTCCCTCTGTTGGGTTGTGATAACATTCAATTGTAATCGCTCGAAATCCATTCTTACCTCTTCTTGGATTGTTATCACATATAACCTTTCATGTCTACTTAAAGCATCAGCCACTACATTTGCTTTACCAGGGTGATAATTGATTGACCAATCATAATCTTTAATTAGTTATAACCACCGTCTTTGCCTCATGTTCAATTCTTTTTGGGTGAAAATATACTTTAGGCTCTTATGGTCAGTGTAAATCTCACATTTTTCTCCATACAAATAATGCCTCCAAATCTTTAATGCGAAAACGATAGCAGCCAATTCCAAGTCATGTGCTGGGTATCGTTTTTCACAGTCCTTGAGTTGTCGAGATGTATAGGCAGTAACTTTGCCATGCTACATTAACACAACTCCTATTCCATTCATTGAGGCATCACTGTAGATCACAAAGTCCCCTTTGTTATCAGGTAAACTTAGTACGGGGGCGGTGGTTAATCTTTTCTTCAATTCTTGAAAACTTCTTTCACAAGCTGGAGTCCAAATATACTTCTCTGTCTTCCTGGTTAAATTTGTTAATGGAACTACTATTTTATAGAAATCTTGAATGAATCGATGATAGTATCCCGCTAGCCCTAGAAAACTTCGTACTTCAGTTGGTGTTTTTGGCTGTAACCAATTAATGATAGCTTCGACCTTTATGGGATCAACCAAAATTCCAGATTCATTGATTACATGTCCTAAAAATTTACTTCTCTTAACCAAAATTCACACTTTGAAAGATTAGCGTAGATTTTCTCCTGTCTTAATGTTTTCAGTGCTATTCTTAAGTGTTCAGCGTGTTCTTCTTTCATTTTGGAGTAAATGAGAATGTCATCAATAAACACAATGATGCACTTATCCAAGTATGGCTTAAAAACTCGATTCATCAAATCTATAAAGACAGCTGGGGCATTGGTGAGTTCGAATGGCATTACTATAAATTCATAATGACCATATCGCGTTCTAAAAGCTGACTTAGGGACATCTTCAATCTTAATTTTTACTTGATGATATCCTGATCTCAAGTCAAGTTTTGAGAAATACCTCGCCTCTTTGAGTTGATCGAACAAGTCATCAATCCTAGGTAAAGGATATCGGTTCTTCATCGTTATCTTGTTTAATTCTCGATAATCGATGCATAACCTCAGTGATCCATCTTTCTTCTTTACGAATAATCGATGCATAACCTCAGCAACCCTTGTAGTTGTACCATAAGCTATTTTAGTTCTGAAGGGGCCATCCTATAAGGAGCCTTGGAAATTGGAGCAGTTCCTGATACTAGCTCGATTCCAAATTCAACTTGTCTATCTGGGGTACACCTGGTAATTCTTTAGGAAATACATCTCCAAATTCTTTTACTACGAGAATATCTAAAATCTTTAATCCTTCTATCCTTGTGTCACAAACATGAGCTAAAAATGCTTTGCATCCCTTGCGTAACATTTTATTAGCTTGTATTATTGTAAGAAGGTGAGAGGGTTTAGTAGACTTATATCCACGGCATAACACTCTACTGTTTGAGGGTGTTCTTAGGGAAACCTTCTTTTTTCTGCAATCTATGTTAGCTTGGTATTTATGTAGCCAATCCATGCCTAGTATTAGATCAAACTCTCCCAAAGGAAAGGGTATTAAGTTTGCAGGGAAGTCATGCTTTCCTATTTTTATATTACAATTAGGTAATACATTATTGGCAATGTACACCTCTTGATTAGCCACTATAACTTCTAGAGGTGTTTCTAAACATTCGAGAGAAAAGTTCATATCCTTAAGAAAATGTTCAGCTATGAAGTATCTAGTCACACCAGAATCAAATAAAGCATACACTTCAACTGAATTAACCAGTATCGTACCTGCAACCACTTCTCGGACTGCGGTGCATTCCGTACAGTCATATTGTAAGTCCTAGCTTGGGGTTGACTAGCTACTGTGCTAGGTCCTGCCAATGGTAGTTTACCTTGACTCTTTCTCTAAGGGCATGAAGTGGAGATGTGGCCTTCCTGGCCACAACTAAAACATGTCCTTATAGCTGTCACAGCACGGCTGGTACCTTGCGGTTGATATTGTTGCGGTTGCGGAGGATACCTAGGTTGGGAAATGATTGATGTTTGATTTGGGCAATTAATGGCAGTATGCCCAAATCAACGACATCTAAAACACAAATTACTTCCTACTAAACACTGAGAAGTTTCATGGTTCCTTCCACATTTGCCACAAACTATAATCCTCCTTTTGTTCTCACTTAAGTCTGGACTGAAATTCCTTTTTCTATTGCTATTATGCATATTTCCTTCCTCTTGTTTCACCAAAACCAAACTGGTTTGTGGTTTTCCTTGTCCTCCATTCCTTTGATTAAGATTGCTATTAAAATAACTCCTTTTCCTTTTTCCTTCCTTACGTTTCTCCTAGTTGAATTCCCGGAGTAGCTTGCCACTTTTCTCCGCTACCTTTGACCTTTGAACAACTTCAGCATAGTTTTTCAGGCATAACATAGCAATATTATCATGCAACCATGGATTCAAACTGTGCTCAAACCTTCTTGTCTTTCTTCTCTCAGTATCTACCAAATGTGGGGCATACCTTTGGAGTTCATTAAGCTTCTTTTCATACTCTTCCACGGTCATGTTCCCCTGTCTTAATTCTAAGAATTGTTTTTCTAGCTCATCAGCAGCACTAGTTGGAAAGTAGTGGTTATAGAAAATTTCCTTGAACTGGGACCAGGTAAAAACTTGATCGACCTCAGAGGCTGCTTGTTCATTCCTAGTTGCCAATCTCCTAGTCATTTCTAATCGTTCAGTATTTTCCCACCAATAACTAGCTTCTCCTTTTAATAGATATGTAGCATATTCCGTCTTAAGGTCATTAGTTACTCCCGAGATACGAAAAACTTTCTCTACTTCCTTAATCCAAGTTTGAGCTACAGTGGGACCTCCATGACCATTAAAAATAGGTGGATAGCTATTAGTAAAATCTTTAAATGTCACCCTTCTAGGTTGTACTTGTAATGGAAGTGCTGGATTGTTGTTACTTTGGGAGGCTTCCTTAATCATATTTACCAACAAGGCAATAGGATTTTTCTGATTACTATTTCCTTAATTATTACTCGGATTGGGGCTTTCTTGATCAACTGGGTTAGTATTTTTGTTCGGAAGGGGTTGAGATCTTCTTTTTGGGGCCATTACCTATAAGTCAAAGAAAATACAAAATTTACTATTAAAAGTTTTCTCTTTCTTCTTTAAAGAATAACATATAAAAAAAGGAAAGGAAATTTCCAAATTAAACCATCAAAATATATTAAATAACAAAAGTTACATCTACATTAGGACTCTTTACTAAAGAGTCAAGAAAATTTAAAATAACATCTACTACAGCAGGTGCCAATGTGGAGGCCTCGAAAATCCCCCATAGCCGGGCCTCGGGCACTATCAACAATTTGGGTGACAGCCCCAAGATCCCCAGGTTGGAACCCCCGAGGCCCGCCAGAAAACAAATATAAAAATCACAACACAACTGAGATAGACACATCATAGCCAAGCATTTACATCAACTGGAAGAAACATATAATCTCAAAACATCATAACAAAATCTTAAGGTTCACTTCTTCTTACAAAACTTCAAAGCTTGGAGATAAACAAGCTGCAACGGAAACTAACTTTAAATGGCCCATCTGGCCTTACAATCTAAACATTTCTATGATGGCCTTCCGTTTCACTTTCCCTTTAAAAGCCATCCATAGGAGAGAAATTAGGAAGCTCTCACTATGTCATTTTCTCTTTTCCCTTACTAGGCGACTCAACTTTCTTGACATAACCTATAAAACATTTCATAACATTCCACATGAGCGTTTACGCTCAGCAAGTATATCTTCATAAGCAAGAACAGATATTTCAAAAGCTTTAATATTCATTGAGGTTGGGCAAAGCAATGGCAACACCTCCTGATAAATCAATAAGCATGTATCATTTAGGGTTCCTGAGTGATATCAAAGGTTGACCCTCTTACAATAAATCATGATTTGCCCTCTCTTCATCAAATAATGCATCACCTGACCAGACTGATCATTCTCTGACTTCCTTTAACAATCAAATTTCATCCCAGCTGGTTAGCCTGGGCATTTGACATATGTAGTCACTTGCAGAAACCAATTAATCTGCGAGGGTCTAATTACCGATACCTCGGTCTCTCATTCCCTATCATCATTAGCTAGAATAGCAGGCGAAAGCATTCAACAGCCCCTTAACTTCCCATATGGATATATCTTCTTGAAAACATTTTCTCATTTTGAATAGCCTTGTTGTTCTTGACGATTAAAAGCAGCGATTGCCAACAACATTTGCGTGCTCAACAAATAAAACTAATGACAACCAATAGCGTAACTATATATCTATATGGAAGTTACTCGGGTGTGCATACAATTCACGACTTGCAACACTCTTACATTTTCTTTATCACCTTTTGGTGTGCTAGGGACTTTAAACAACTAGCAAACACCCAATAACACATAGCTCAATAATCAACATCTTTTCACGTACATCGAATCAATGATAGTACGTTACTTAATCATAAAAGAGATCATCATCTTGGATAGGCATTAACATCATTCATTTACGTAAATCGAAATAATGATTCTATGTAATCAGTAAGAAAGAAAGTGGAATTAGTATATACTTGCCTTGGTCCATAGCTAAATTCACTATACTGATTGCAAAAAAGATTCTGTAAAACATCATTGTTGGTATAACATGAGAAATCCACATCTTGAAAGATAAATATGGGAGTATGCAAAATAGGGGATGATCATCAAGGACTGAATTAACCATTAGGGGATTAATCATCCGTCAGAGAAATAGTCAAACATCAGTGGGTACTTATTCGTCAGATACTAACAAATATCTCATCAAAGACTAATGATGTCATCTTAACCCATCGGAGACTAAGGATGACATCATCAGAGACTATTTAACCCATAGGAGACTGATGACGTCATCTTAACCCATAAAAGACAAAGGCTGACGTCATCATCGGAGACTAATTAACCAATAAGAGACTGATGACATCATCTTAACCCATAAGAGACTAAGGCTGACGTCATCATTAGAGACTAATTAACCCATAAGAGACTAATGACGTCATCTTAACCCATAAGAGACTAAGGCTGACGTCATCACCGGAGACTAATTAACCCATAAGAGAATGTTCGTAGAACTTGTCTCTACTATAAAAGAAAATCTTTCAAGAACAAGAATGATGCCTAGAAATGAACAAATTGAAACCTAGGATGCAATAAAATCCTACCTGTTGTGTGTAAATTTCTTTTCATAAACACAAAACAACATACTCTTTTAAAAGCTTTATTCTTTCCTAAAGACTTAGCACACACAGCTACCACTCTTAGATGCCATGCAAAAAAAGAAAAATAGTGGAGAACTTAAGATTCTTAGCTCTTGACTTTGATGGAAGAGATTCAAAGCTTGTCTGGAAGAAATCGTCCAAAAGAAGGAACTTGAAATTGTATGAAGATGGTAGGTTTAAAGAAGAACTTTGGAAGAGAAATTTTTAGAAAAGAGATTAAAATTTTACCTCAAAATGACGTATTTATAGCAGGCTAAAATTAAGCTTTGAGATAAAATCATTGGTTAATAAAATGACTACTGATCATGATTCTTAACAGCTAATACATGTAACAAGTAGTTGCTATCCTTCATGCACATAAGCTAGTCACTTAAGTAGCTTACTAATCTAATTAATATACGTACACATGATGTAGTCATAACTACGTAAGCTATTAAGTTCTTCATGGGACTTACTAAACTGGACTCTTGGCTCCTTCAAGCAATAACAAATGTTACCAAATATATAAACATAATTTGCTTGTCCTTATAATCAACATCCATCAAAATATAACCCTTTAATGGGTCCAAAAATATTTAAACATTCAAAAACATCATATATTAACTATACATGTTAATAAGAAAACAAATATGAGTAAATAAATTATTTATAGATAAACAAAATTTCCAGGTCATCACATTTTCCCCTCCTTACAATAAGTTTTGTCCTCAAAACTTTACTAGTGAAAAAGTCGAGGGTACGTTTGCATCATCATTTCTTCTAGTTCCCATGTTGCTTCTTCAACATTGTGGTTTCTCCACAAAACTTTTACGGATGCAATCTCTTTATTTCTTAAGACCTTTACTTGACGATCTAAAATTTGCATTGGAATTTCTTCATACTACAAATTTGGTTGTAGCTCAATGGGCTGGTAGTCAATAATGCCAGAATGATTCCCTTTATAAGGTCGTAGCATTGGGACATGAAAAATATCATGAACATGTCCTAGAGCTGGGGGTAGTGCTAGTTGATAAGCCACTTCGCCAATACGGCGGAGTACTTCAAGAGGTCCAATAAAATGAGGACTTAACTTTCCTTTTTGTTCAAAATGCAAAATACTTTTCCAAGGTGAGATCTTACGCAATGCATATCCTCCTACTTCCAATGCTTTATCTTTTCGGTGTTGGTTTGCGTATTGTTTTTGTCGATCTTGAGCTGCTCTTATCTTAGCTCGGATCGTCCGGATTGCATTCTCAGTTTGTTGGATTACTTCAAGTCCCTCTAACTTCCTTTCTCCAACTTCATTCCAAAACAATGGTGTTCTACACTTTCTTCCATACAAAGCTTCAAATGGAGCCATCCCTATGCTTCTATGATAACTATTATTATAAGCAAACTCGACGAGTGGTAGATGTTCATCCCATCGTCCTCCAAAATCCAAAGAACATGCTCCTAGCATATCTTCTAAGGTTTGGATTGTTCTTTCAGATTGCCCGTCGGTTTGCGGGTGAAAAGCAGTACTCATGTCCAATCTTGTTCCTAAATAATCTTGAAAGCTTCGCCAGAATCTAGACGTGAAACGAGGATCACAATCAGATATAATTGAAACTGACACTCCATGACGACTAAGGATTTCTTTTACATACAACCTGACCAATTGGTCCATTTTATAGGTATCCTTAATAGGTAAGAAATGTGCAGATTTAGTCAATCTGTCCACTACTACCCAAATTGTATTTAATCCCTTTTGAGTTACTGGCAATTCAACCACAAAATCCATTGTAATATATTCCCATTTCCATTCTGGGATATCCAAAGATTGCAACAAACCACTAGGCTTTTGGTTTTCTGCTTTAACTTGTTGACAGGTGAGACACGTGTTTACCCATCTAGCTATTTCTTTCTTCATGTTAGGCCACCAAAAATTTTGTTTCAAATTTTAATACATCTTTATTCCACCTGGATGTATCGAGAATTTAGAGTTGTGGGCTTCCTGTAGTTGACTTCTTTTTAATTCCAATTTTGTCGGAATCCAAATTCTATTTTCAAATCTCATCAATCCATCATCGTGGATCTGACATTTTCCATTCTCCCCATTTAACAACTTTTCCTTATCTTTTACATGTTCCTCTTGAGCTTCTTTAATGACAATCAATAAGCTCAGTTTTACACCAACCTCTTGCTCTATCTCTTTCCTTTGTTGAGTTGTGATAACATCTAATTGTAACCTCTCCAAATTCATCCTTACCTCTTCTTGGATTGTCATCACATTTAACCTTTTGCATCTACTTAGAGCATCAGCCATAACATTTGTTTTACCAGGGTGGTAGTTGATCGAACAATCATAGTCTTTTATTAGCTCCAACCACCATCTTTGCCTTATGTTCAATTCCTTTTGAGTGAAAATGTACTTTAAACTCTTGTAGTCAGTGTAAATCTCACATTTCTCTCAATACAAATAATGCCTCCAAATCTTTAATGCGAAAATGATAGCAGCCAACTCTAAGTCATGTGCTGAGTATCGTTTTTCGCAGTCCTTGAGTTGTCGAGATGCATAGGCAATAACTTTTCCATGTTGCATTAGCACAACACCTAATCCATTCATTGAAGCATCACTATAAATCACAAAATCCCCTTCGTTATCAGGTAAACTTAGTAATGGGGCGGTGGTTAATCTTTTCTTCAATTCTTGAAAACTTTTCTCACAAGCTGGAGTCCAAATATACTTTTCTGTTTTCCTTGTCAGATCATTAATAGGACTGATATCTTAGAGAAATCTTGAACGATCGACGATAGTATCCTGCTAACCCTAGAAAACTTAGCACTTCGGTAGGTGTCTTTGGTTGTGGCCAATTTATGATAGCTTCAACCTTTATGGGATCAACCAAAATTCCAGATTCATTGATCACATGTCCTAAAAATTTCACTTCTCTTAACCAAAACTCACACTTTGAAAATTTGGCATAGAGTTTTTCTTATCTCAATGTCTCCAGTGTTATTCTCAAATGTTCATCATGTTCTTCTCTTGTTTTAGAATAGATGAGAATGTCATCTATGAATACAATGATGAACTTATCCAAATATGGCTTGAAAACTTGGTTCATCAAATCCATAAAAATAGTTGGGGCATTGGTGAGTCCAAAAGGCATTATCACAAATTCATAATGACCATAATGGGTCCTAAAAGCTGACCTAGGGACATCTTCAGTCTTAATCTTTAATTGATGATATCCTGATCTTAAGTCAATCTTTGAAAAGTACCTTGCTCCTTTGAGTTGGTCGAACAGATTATCAATCCTAGGTAGGGGGTATCGGTTCTTCACCGTTACCTTATTTAATTCTTGATAATCAATACATAACCTTGATGATCCATCTTTCTTTTTTACAAATAAAACAGGTGCTCCCCAGGGTGAAACACTTGGCCTAATAAATCCTTGGTCTAATAATCCTTGTAGTTGTATCATGAGTTCTTTTAATTCTGAAGGGGCTATCCTATAAGGAGCTTTCGAAATTGGAGCAGTTCCTGGCACTTGCTCAATTCAAAATTCAACTTGCCTATCTGGGGGTACACCTGGTAACTCCTTAGGTAACACATCTCCAAATTCTTTCACTGTGGGGATATCTGATATTTTTAATCCTGCCATCCTTGTATCACAAACATAAGCTAAAAATGCTTGCATCCCTTGCGTAACATCTTATTAGCTTGAATCATTGTAAGAAGATGAGACGGTTTAGTAGGCTTATATCCATGGAATAACACTCTACTGTTTGAAGGTGTTCTTAGGGAATCCTTCTTTTGCCTGCAATCTATGTTAGCTTGATATTGATGTAGCTAGTCCATGCCTAGTACTAGATCAAACTCTCCCAATGGAAAAGGTATTAAGTTTGCAAGGAAGTTATACTTTCCTATTCTTATACTATAATTAGGTAGTATACTCTTGGCAATGTACACCTCTTGATTAGCTACTATAACTTCTAGAGGTGTTTCTAAACATTCAGGAGCAAAATTCCTGTCCTTAAGAAGACATTTAGATATGAAGGATCTAGTCACACCAGAATCTAATAAAGCATGCCCTTCAATTGAATTAACCAATATCGCACCTGAAACCACATTTTCAGATAGTAGTGCGTCCTGCATAATCATATTGTAAGTCCTAGTTTGTGGTCGGCTAGCTACCATACTAGGTCGTGTCAATGGGGGTTTACCCTGACTCTTTTTCTGAGGGCATGAAGTGGAGATGTGGCCTTCCTGACCACAACTAAAGCATCTCCTAGCAGCTCCAACTACACGACTAGCACTTTGTGGTTGATATTGTTGCGAAGGAAACTTTGGTTGGGAAACGATTGGTGCCTAGCTTGGGCAATTAATGGCAGTATGATAAGATCGATGGCATCTAAAACACAAATCTATTCCTACTAAACACTGAGAAGTTTCATGGTTCTTTCCACATTTGCCACAAACTATAATCCTCCTTTTGTTCTCACTTAAGTCCGTATTAAAATTCCTTTTCCTATTATTATTATTATTATGCATATTTCCTTCCTCTTGTTTTACCACGACCGAATTGGTTTATGGTTTTCCTTGTCCTCCAATACTTTGATTAAGATTGTTATTAAAATAATTCCCTTTCCTTTTTCCTTCCTTACGTTTCTCCCAATTAAATTCCCGAAGTAGCTTGCCACTCTTCTCTGCTACCTGTGACCTTTGAACAAATTCAACATAGTTGTTTAGACATAAAATAGCAATCTTATCATGCAACCATGGATTCAAACCATGCTTAAACCTTCTTGTCTTTCTTCTCTCAGTATCTACCAAATGCGGGGCATACATTTGTAGTTCATTAAACTTCTTTTCATATTCTTCCATAGTCATGTTCCCTTGTCTTAATTCTAGAAATTTCTTTTCTAGCTCATCTGCAACACTGGTTGGAAAATACTGATTATAGAAAAATTCTTTAAACTGGGACCAGGTGAAGACTTGATCAACTTCAGGAACTGCTTGATCATTCCGATTTGTCAATCTCCTAGCCATTTCTAATCGTTCAGTATTTTCCAACCAATAACTAGCTTCTTCTTTCAATAAATATGTAGCATATTATGTCTTAAGGTCATCAGTTACTCTAGCAATACGAAAAGCTTTTTCTATTTCCTTAATCCAAATTTGAGTGGCAGTGGGACCTCAATCACCATTAAAAGTAGGTGGGCAACTATTGGTAAAATCCTTAAATGTTACCCTCCTAGGTTGTACTTGTGGTGGAAGTACTTGGTTGTTGTTACCTTGGGAGACTTCCTTAATCATATTTACCAACAAGGCAATAGGATTCTCCTGATTATTATTTTCTTGATTGTTGTTCAGATTGGGGTTTTCTTAATCAGCTTGGTTGGTAGCTTGACGGGTTCGGGGTCTTCCTTTTGGGGCCATTTCCTATAAATTGAGAAAATAAAATTTTACTATTGAAAATTCTCTCTTTCTTCTTTAAAGAATAACATATAAGAAAAGAAGAGGAAATTCTAAATCAAGTCATCAAAATATATATATTAAGTAACAAAAGTTACATTATAGCAAATTTGTACAACAAGCTTCCTTACTACAAAATTCAACAAAACATAACAACACTGATTACAACCGGTGCCTAGTACAGGGGTTGGGAATCAAGTTCACTCATTGCTCTGCGTGCAAAACAACACGCTCCCTCAACCTTCTCTAAAAGGTTATACATCAATTGATCTCGATCTGTCATAGAAGGCTACGCAAGCCTGAGATAATTACTAACTGAGATCACAACTTCTGTTAGAGTTTCAGTGAGAACTAAGGTCACATCCTGAAATGATATTCTCCAAAGATCCAACAGTTTACTAGTCCTTTGATGGGTCGACGACTAACGCATCATAGTGGTATTATGCATCGCCAACTCTGCTTGTGTCATACGGATTCTGCGTTGAAGGTAATAACAGAATCCATTAGGGAATGGCAAGGGTACTGGATTTTTTGGTTGTGGTACAACGGGCGCAACATTTGATAAGGTAATTGGTGTGGAGATAGCATGGGGAGTGGCTGACACTGAAGGTAGTGTGTGCCCATCAGTAGGGGAACCTCTTATTTGAGAAGGACCCAAGGATGGAGAATCTGTTTGATCATGGGGTGAGGAAGGACCCTTCATATGAAATGAGAAACTTGACCCCTCAACTGGATTGGTTGGGTTCCGTTTATTTCCTTCAGGGTCTGCAGAGTTTTCATCATTTTTATCAGAACCTTAGGGTATTTCAAAACGAAAAACCTGAGTTGGTTTATTCACTCTTTTGCGAGGAGTCACTAGCCAACATGAACCTGACCTCCCACGGTTGATATTTAAAAGATGGTGTCTACCAGGGGTATACTCCTTCTCTAAGCTTTTAATCATAGGTGTCTTGCACTTATCTACATGTCCTGGAGTAAGTGGGTTCATCTATAAAGAAACATAACTTAAATTAATGTCAACTTAAAATTTATAATAAGATTTAACATACATACTAATACTGTAGTAGGGTGTACAATATATTCAAAGTGAATTGTCCTATCTCATAACCTTATATCTTATTTAATCTAATAGCCTACAAACAACCGAGAATCAGCCTAGACATCTGTTTCCTATTCTTCATACAATCATTTCCTTATCCTACTAAATCCCAAATTCTATTTTCCAGCAGAGAACATGTCTCATAATTGGTGCTTGGCTCTGATACCAACTATGGCGGCCCCGAAAATCCCCCATAGCCGGGCCTCGGGCACTGTCAACAATTTGGGTGACAGCCCTATGATCCCCAGGCTGGATCCCCCGGGGCCCGCTAGAAAACAGATATAAAAATCACAACACAACTGAGATAGACACATCATAGCCAAGCATTTACATCAACTGGAAGAAACATATAATCTCAAAACATCATAAAAAAATCTTAAGGTTCACTTCTTCTTACAAAACTTCAAAGCTTGGAGATAAACAAGCTGCAGCGGAAACTAACTTTAAATGGCCCATCTGGCCTTACAACCTAAACATTATTTCTATGATGGCCTTCTGTTTCACTTTCCCTTTAAAAGCCATCCATAAGAGAGAAATTAGGAAGCTCTCACTATGTCATTTTCTCTTTTCCCTTACTAGGCGACTTAACTTTCTTGACATAACCTGTAAAACATTTCATAACACTCCACATGAGCGTTTACGCTCAGCAAGTATATATTCATAAGCAAAAAACATATATTTCAAAAGCTTTAATATTCATTGAGGTTGGGCGAAGCAATGCCAACACCTCCTGATAAATCAATAAGCATGTATCATTTAAGGTTCCTGTGACGACTTGGAATTTTTTTTTTATCTATAAATAATTTATTTACTCATATTTGTTTTCTTATTAATATGTATAGTTAATATATAATGTTTTGAATGTTTAAATATTTGTGGACCCATTAAAGGGTACTAATTTGTTTGGATGTTGGTGGAAAACAAGCAAATTATGTATATCTATTCGGTAACCTTCAAGGAGCCCACATATCCGGTTTAGCAAGTCCCATGAAGAATTTAATAACTTACGTAGTTATGACTACATCATGTGTACATATAATAGTTAGATTAATAAGTTGTTTGTGTGTCATTAGTGGATTAAGCGTATGTGCATGAATGACAGCAGTTGCTTATTACATGTATTAGCTGTTAAGAATCACGATGAGCAGCCGTTTTACCGTCCAGATTAACCAATCACTTTATTTCAAGGCTTATTCTCAGCCTACTATAAATACCTCATTCGGAGGTAAAATTTTAATCTCTTTTCTAAAAATTTATCTTTTAAAGTTTCTTTCTAAACTTACCATCTTTATAAATTTCCAAGTTCTTCTTTCGGGAAATTATTCTCAGACAAGCTTTAATTTCTTCCTTAAAAACGAAGAGGTAAGAACCTGATACTCTACTCAGTTTCTTTCGTACATAGCATTAAAGATTTATTAACCTTGTATGCTAAGTTTTCAAGAAGGAATAAAAGTTTAAAGGATTATATTCCTTTGCATTTACATGTTTATGAGGCATCCTAGGTTGAGTTTATTCATGTAAGGTCTTCCATCGAAACGGAGACAATCTCTAATATTAGTCTCTGACGAGATAACATTAGTCTCTGACTAGTTAATGTTAGTCTCCGATGAACAAATGTTAGTCTCTGATGAGATATTCTGCTAGTTTCTTATGAATGTTGTTAGACCCTGATAAGAAGGATTCTTAGTCTCCGATAGGCTAAGGATAGTCTCTAGTGATGTCAGCCTTAGTCTCCGACAGGCTAAGGATAGTCTCTGGTGACGTCAGCCTTAGTCTCCGACAGGCTAAGTCTAGTCCCCGATGACGTCATCCGTAGTCTCTGTTGGGTAATGTATCCCCTGATGGGTAAAATATGCCCTGATGGCTATCCTCCGTTTTGCATAGTTATCCTTTCAAAGTATGGTTTTCTCATGTTATACCCACAATGATGTTTTACAGAATCCTTTTACAACCAGTGTAGTGAATTTTAGCTAAGGACCAAGGCAAGTATATACTCATTCCACTTTCTTTCTTACTGATTACGTAGAATCATTATTTTGATTTACGTAAATGAATTATGTTAATGCCTATGCAAGATGATGATCTCTTTTATGATTAAGTAATGTACTATCATTGATTCGATGTACGTGAAAAGATGTTGATTATTGAACTATATGTTATTGGGTGTTTGTTAGTTGTTTAAAGTCCCTAGCACACCAAAAGATGATAAAGATGATTGAAGGGTGTTGCAAGTCGTGAACTTGTATGCACACCCGAGTAACTTCCATATGGATATGTAGTTATGCTATTGGTTGTCACAACTTTTATTTGTTGAGCACACCAATGTTGTTGGCAGTCGCTACTTTTAATTATTAGCACGCCAAAGCTATTCAAAATGAGAAAATGTTTTCAAGAAGATATATCCATATGGGAAGTTAAGCGCTGTTGAATGCTTTCGCCTGGTATTCTGGCCAATGATGATAGGGAATGAAAGACCGAGGCATCGGTAATCAGACCCACACAGATTAACTGGTTTTTGCAAGTGACTACGTATGTCAAAGGATGGAATCAAACGACCAGGCTGACCAGCTGGGATGAAATTTGATTGTTAAAGGAAGTTAGATATTGATCAGTCTGGTCAGGTGATGCATTATCTGATGAAGAGAGGGCGAATAAAGATTTATTTTTAAAGAGAGTTACCCCTTGATATCACTCGGGAACCCTGAATGATACATGTTTATTGATTTATTAGGGGGTGTTGGCATTGCTCTGCCCAACCTCAATGGATATTAAAACTTTTGAATTATCTGTTCTTCTTATGATTATATGCTTGTTGAGTGTAAATGCTCATGTGGAATGCTATGAAATGTTTTTCAGGTTATGTCAAGAAGGTCGAGTCGCCTAATAAAGGAAAAGAGAAAATGGCATATTGAGAGTTTCTTGATTTCTCTCCTATGGATGGCTTTTAAAGGAAAAGTGAAATGAAAGGCCATCATAGAAATGTTTAGGCTGTTAGGCCAGATGGGCCATCTAAAGTTAGTTTCCGCAGTAGCTTGTTTATTGTCAAGCTTTGAGATTTTGTAAGAAGATGTGAACCTTACAATATTATTATGATGTTTTTTTTGAAAATATAATCTCATATGATTATTAATGCGTGGCTATAATGTATCTGTCATTTTTTAGTTATTGTTTTTTTTTTTGTTTCCTGGCGGAGCCCGGGGTTCCAGCTTGGGGACCTTGGGGCCGCCACAGTTCCTGAGTGATATCAAAGGTTGACCCTCCTACAATAAATCATGATTCGCCCTCTCTTCATCAAATAATGCACCACCTGACCAGACTGATCATTATCTGACTTCCTTTAACAATCAAATTTCATCCCAGCTAGTCAGCCTAGTCGTTTGATTCCATCATTTGACATACGTAGTCACTTGCAGAAACCAATTAATCTGCGAGGGTCTGATTACCGATGCCTTGGTCTCTCATTCCCTATCATCATTAGCCAGAATACCAGGCGAAAGCATTTAACAGCCCCTTAACTTCCCATATGGATATATCTTCTTAAAAACATTTTCTCATTTTGAATAGCCTTGGCGTGCTTGACAATTAAAAGCAGCGACTGCCAACAACATTGGCGTGCTCAACAAATAAAACTAGTGACAACCAATAGCATAACTATATATCCATATGGAAGTTACTCAGGTGTGCATACAAGTTCACGACTTGCAATACCCTTACATCATTTTTATCATCTTTTGGTGTGCTAGGGACTTTAAACAACTAGCAAACACCCAATCACACATAACTCAATAATCAACATCTTTTCACGTACATGGAATCAATGATAGTACGTTACTTAATCACAAAAGAGATCATCATCTACATAGGCATTAACATCATTCATTTACTTAAATCTAAATAATGATTCGACATAATCAGTAAGAAAGAAAGTGGAATGAGTATATACTTGCCTTGGTCCTTAGCTAAATTCACTATACTGATTGCAAAAAGGATTCTGTAAAACATCATTGTTGGTATAACATGAGAAATCCACATCTTGAAAGATAAATATGGGAGTATGCAAAATCGGGGATGATCATCAAGGATTGAATTAACCATCAGGGGATTAATCATCCCTAAGAGAAATAGTCAAACATCAGTGGGTACTTATTCGTCAGATACTAACAAATATCTTATCAGAGACTGATGATGTCATCTTAACCCATCGGAGACTAAGGATGACATCATCAGAGACTATTTAACCCATAGGAGACTGATGACGCCATCTTAACCCATAGAAGACTAAGGCTGAAGTCATCATCGGAGACTAATTAACCCATAAGAGATTGATGACGTCATCTTAACCCATAAGAGACTAAGGCTGACGTCATCATCGGTGACTAATTAACCCATAAGAGACTGATGACGTCATCTTAACCCATAAGAGACTAAGACTGACGTCATCATCGGAGACTAATTTACCCATAAGAGGCTGATGACATCAGCTTAACCCATAATGATGACGTCAGCTTAACCCATAAGAGACTAATGCTGACGTCAACATTGGAGACTAATTAACCCATAAGAGACTGTTTGTAGAACTTGTCTCTGCTATAAAAGAAAATCTTTCAAGAACAAGAATGATGCCCAGAAATGAACAAACTCAAACCTAGGATGCAATAAAATCCTACATATTGTGTGTAAACTTCTTTTCATAAACATAAAACAACATACTCTTTTAAAAGCTTTATTTTTCTTAAAGACTTAGCACACACAGCTGTCATTCTCGGATACCATGCAAAAAAAGAAAAACAGAGGAGAACTTAAGATTCTTACCTCTTGACTTTGATGGAATAGATTCAAAGCTTGTCTGGAAGAAATCATCCAAAAGAAAGAACTTGAAATTGTATGAAGATGGTAGGTTTAAAGAAGAACTTTGGAAGAGAAATTTTTAGAAAAGAGATTAAAATTTTACCTCCAAATGAGGTATTTATAGCATGCTGAAATTAGGCTTTGAGATAAAATCATTGGTTAATAAAATGGCTACTCATCCTGATTCTTAACAGTTAATACATGTAACAAGAAGCTGTTGTCCTTCATGCACATAAGCTAGTCACTTAAGCAGCTTACTAATCTAATTAATATACGTACACATGATGTAGTCATAACTACGTAAGCTATTAAGTTCTTCATAGGACTTACTAAACTGGACGCTTGGCTCCTTCAAGCAATAACAAATGTTACCAAATATATAAACATAATTTGCTTGTCCTTATAATCAACATCCATCAAAATATAACCCTTTAATGGGTCCAAAAATATTTAAACATTCAAAAACATCATATATTAACTATACATGTTAATAAGAAAACAAATATGAGTAAATAAATTATTTATAGATAAACAAAATTTCCAGGTCGTCACAGCCTAATACAAAGGTTGTAAATTGAGTTCATCCATCGCTCTTCGTGCAAAACGGCACGCTCCTTCGACCTTTTTTATAAGGTTATACATTAAATGATCTCGATCTGCCATAGTGGGCTGTGCAAGCCTGAGATACTCGCTAACTAATATCAAAACTTCTGTCAAAGTCTCGATAAGGACCAAGGATACATCCTAAAATGATACCCTCCAAAGATCTAATAGTCTACTATTCCTTTGATGAGCCGACGACTAATACATCATAGTGGTATTACGTGTCGCCAACTCTGCTTGTGTCATACGGATTCTGCATTGGAGGTAATAATAGAATCCATTTGGGATTGGTAAGGGCATTGGATTTTCTGGTGGTGGTGCAGCAGGTGCAACATTTGATAAGGTGACTGGTGAGGAGACAACATGTGGAGTGTCTGGCACCGCAGGTAGTGTGCGCCTAGTGGCGGGGGAACCTCTTATTTGAGAAGGACCCAAGAGTGGAGAACCTGTTTGATTATGAGGTAAGGAAGGACTCTTCATATGAACTAAGAAACTTGACTCCTCAAATGGGTTAGTTGGGTTCTGCTTATTTCCTTCAAAGTCTACAGGGTCCTCATCATTTTTGTCTGAATCTCGAGGTATTTCAAAACGAAAGACCTAAGTTGGTCTAACCACTCTTTTGCGAGGAGTCACTCACCAGAATGCACCTGACAATCTAGGGTTAACATTTAAAAGATGGTGTCTACCAGACTTAGAAGGATGGGCATCATTACTATTAGGGGTATGCTCTTTCTCTAAGCTTTTAATCGTAGGTGCCTTGCCCTTATCTACATGTCCTAGAGTGGGTGGATTCATCTATAAAAGAAACATAACTTGAATCAATATCAATATTGAATTTATCATGTGGGTTTAACATAAATACTAGTACCGTGACATGGTGTGCAATATTCTTAAGATGAATTCTCCTATCTCATAACCTTATATCTCATTTATTAACTCATGAACAACTAAGGATCAGCCTGAACATCTATCTCTTATTCAACTTTTCTTGTTCCTTTCAGTTATTTCCTTTTCTTCCTAAAATCTAAATTATATATTCCAGTAGAGAACATGTCTCATAACTGGTGCTTGGCTCTAATACCAACTGTGGCGGCCCCAAAAATCCCCCGAGCCGGGCCTCGGGCACTGTCAGCAATTTGGGGGACAGACCCCCATGGTTCCCAAGCTGGAACCCTGGGCTCAGCCAGGAAACACAAAACAACAACACAATAGCGGCAATACATCATAGCCAAGCATTAAAATAAGTAGATCGAGAAATACATTCTCAGATACATCATGTTCAAAACTTAGAAGTTTACAACCTTTTACAAAACCTCAAAATCTAATAAACAGACTGTAGCGGAAACAAAACTTTAGATGACCCATCTGGCCTTATAATCTAAACATGTCTATGATGACCTCTCGTTTCACTTTCCCTTTAAAGGCCATCCATAGGAGAGAGATTAAGAAGCTCTCATTATGCCATTTTCTCTTTTCCTTTACTAGGTGACTCGGATTTCTTGACATAGCCTGAAAAACATTTCATAACATTTCACACGAGCGTTTATGCTCAGCAAGTATATATTCATAAGTAAGAAGAATAGATAACTCAAAAACTTTAATATTCATTGAGGTTGGGCGAGACAATGCCAACACCTCTTGATAAATCAATAAACATGTAACATTCAGGGTTCCCGAGTGATATCAAGGGGTTAACCCTCTTTTAAATAAATCTTTGATTCTCCCTCTCTTCACCAGATAATGCATCATCTGACCAGCATGATCACTATCTGACTTCCTTAACAATCAAATTTCATCCCAGCTGGTCAGCCTGGTCGTTTGACTTCATCATATGATATACGTAGTCAACATAGAAAACATTGGTCTGCGATGGTCTGATTACCGATGCCTCGACCTCTCATTCCCTATCATCATTGGCTGGAATGCCAGGCGAAAACACTCAACAACCCCTTTACTACCCATATAGATATATCTTGAAAACATTTTCTTGCTATAGAACTTTGACGTGCTCAGCTAATTAATAGCGGCGACTACCAAAAACTTTGGTGTGCTCAACTAATTAAGAGCGGTGACAACCAATAAATTTTGTATATATATCCATATGGGACATGCTCGAGTGTGCATACAAGTTCACGACCTGCAACACCCTTACATCATCTTTTGGTAAGCTAGCGAATTTTAAACAGCTACCAACCACCCAATAATACATAGCTCAAACATCAACATATTTTCACGTACATCAGATCAATGATCGTACGTTACTTAATTATAAAAAGAAATCATTGTCTTGCATAAGCATTAACATTATTCATTTACGTAAATCGAAACAATGATTTTACGTAATTAGTAAGAAAGGAAGTGGAATGAGTGTATACTTGCCTTGGTCCTTAGCTAGTTTCTAATCTCAAAATACCGGTGCGTGGGAGGTTCTGTAAAATATGATTCTTGCTAGAACGTGAGAAATCCATCTTTTGAAAGATAATATAAAACTGTGCATAAATAGGAAATGATCATCAGGGACTGAATTAACCATCAGGGGATTAATCATTCGTCAGGGGATGATCTCTCGGCCTTCAGGGAATAGCTTTCGACCATCAGGGGATGACTTACCCATCAGGGGGTTAATCTTGTTCTTCACCAAGCTTGTCGGGAAACAACTTATTTAGCGTTGAACTCCCCAAATCATTGTTGAACTCATCAGTGGATGATTCATCCAATGCCAAACTCTTCGGGAACTAACATTCTTTAGTCATCAGAGACTAACAAAAATCTTTTCAGAGACTGATGACGTTATCTCAACCCATCGAAGACTAAAGCTAACGTCATTAGAAACTAAACTTTATCTTATCATAAACTAATGTTATTTCGTCAGAGACTAACATTCACTCATCAGAGACTAAAATTAACTCATCAGAGACTAATGTTATCTCATCAGAGACTAACATTCACTCATCAGAGACTAAAATTAACTCATCAGAGACTAAAATTAACTCATCAGAGACTAACATTTACTCATCAGAGACTAAAATTAACTCATCAGAGACTAACATTCACTCATCAAAGACTAAAATTAACTCATCAGAGACTAACATTAGAGCTTGTCTCCATTTTGATGGAAGGCCTTTCATGAATAAACTCAACCTAGGATGCCTTATGAACATGAATATGCAAATGGACGCAGCCTTTCCTTTAAAGCTTTATTCTTTCTTGGAAACTTAGCATACACGGCTAATACTCTCGGATGGTATGCAAAAAGCAAAAAAAAAAAAGAGAGGAGAACATAATGTTGGGTGTTTTCCCAGTGAGATGACCTAGAACTTGTAGAAGGGGGGGTTGAATACAAGTTCTCACAACTTTTTTTTTTTTTGATTTCTTGTTCTTTAAGAAATTAAACTCTTCTGCGGAATATAAAGAACAAGATCAAAACTTTATAAACAATTTCTTTTATTGATTTAACAATTGATTACAAGTTTTCTAACAATCAAAACAAGCTTTGATCATCAGCTTCTATTCTGTGTATATATAAAATACAACACTTTCAATTCTCTCTCTCTATACACACCCACCGCTTCGTATTCCTTTTCTGTAATTTATAATTATAGCTTCTAAAACTAAGTTATCAAAAACCTAGCTTCCTAATTCAAATCAAATACAATCTTTCCAATTGAAAGATTTCTAACAAGTTTCCTTATCAGCTACGTCTTCAATAAAGTCTACGTGTGCATGGAAGACTTTCCTTCTTTGATTTGAACTCTAACTCCATCAGTGATTAAGTCTTCGACTAATCTCCGATAGCTTCTTTAATTAGTCCCTGATCACTTCGAGTAATCTCCGATGCTTTACAACGTGTAATCTCTGATGCTTTACTTCGTGTAATCTCCGATGCTTTGGCTTTAGTCTCTGGTGATGTCAGCTTTTAATCTCCGAGGTATTGTTTTAATCTCTGATGACGTCAGCATTAATCTCTGACTCTTTAGTTACAATCCCCGATGACGTAAGCTTTAATCTCCGATGACCAATCCTTCAATCTCCGATGAACAAAACATTTTAATCTCCGATGAAGGATTCTTCAATCTCCGATGGGCAAAGTCCAATCTCTGATGAACAAAACTTTAATCTCTGGTGGACTTTTCCCATCGGAGATTGAAGAATCCTTCATCGGAGATTAA
>CM025783.1:39921952-39948814 GCA_014636745.2 Centella asiatica | reverse complement strand
ATTTTGGGGTCGTCATAGCCTCGACCAAAATCAGTAGGTGATATAAGGAGTTTTCATGGTTTGGCTTCATTCTATTGAAGATTTGTGAAGAACTTTAGCACGATTGCATCACCTATGCTTGAGTGTCTAAAGAAAGGGGGTGAGTTTAGGTGGACAAAAGCTACCCAGGAAAGTTTTGATTTGCTGAAGCAGAAGCTATGTGAAGCACCTGTGTTAGCATTAGCAAACTTCAACAGCACCTTTGAGGTGGACTGTGATGCGAGCAGCATCGACATAAGGGCTATCTTAATGCAAGAGAGCAGACCAGTGGCTTATTTTAGTGAAAAACTGAGTGGGGCGAGTCTGAACTATTCCACGTATGAGAAAGAATTTTACTCACTGATCCGAGGTTTGGAGACCTGGCAACATCACCTATTACCCAAGGAATTCACAATATATACTGATCACGAATCCCTGAAGTACATTAGAGGGCAGGGCAAGCTGAATCGCAGACAAGCCAAGTGGGTTGAATTTCTAGAAACTTTCCCATATGTGATCAAGTACAAGCAAGGTAAAGGGAATGTTGTGGCTGATGCACTGTCCAGAAAGTATACCCTCCTATCATTGCTCAATTCTCGTTTATTGGGATTTGATCTGATTAAGGAGCAATAAGAACGTGACCCTTTCTTCGCTAAAGTCTTGGAAGATTGTGGAAAGGGCGCAAATGGACAATATTTTGTGCATGATGGGTTCCTTTTTAAAGGGAAACGAGTTTGTATACGAAGCTCATCTTTATGTGAACTGTTAATTAGTGAAGCACACGGAGGAGGTCTTGTTGGTCACTTCGGTGAGGAAAAAACATTGGAAGCTTTAAAAGAACACTTTTATTGGTCGAGCATGGATCGTGATGTCCATCGAGTTATTGAGAGGTGTGTAACATGTGTGAGGGCAAAAGCACATCAACAACCACATGGACCATATATGCCACTACCAGTTCCAAATCATCGATGGGTTGATTTAAGTATGGACTTCATACTGGGATTGCCACGAACAACAAGGGGCAAAGATTCTATCTATGTTGTTGTTGATAGATTTTCAAAGATGGCACATTTTATACCTTGCCATAAAACGGATGATGCTTCACATGTGGCTGATCTGTTCTTCTGAGAAGTAGTACGTTTACATGGTATGCCTAAAACCATTGTAAGTGACAGAGATGTGTGAAGTTCCTTAGTTATTTCTGGAAGACTTTGTGGCATAAACTGGGAACAAAGCTGTTGTTTAGCACAGCTAGTCATCAGCAACAAGATGGGCAAACTGAAGTGGTAAATAGAACTTTAGAAGCTCTGTTGCGTGCTTTTGTGGGAAAATCCTTGAAAGATTTGGATGAGAAGCTCGTATATGTTGAATTTGCTTATAACTGCAGTGTGCATTATGGATCTCGGTTGTGTCCGTTTGAAGTCGTCTATGGCTTTGCGCCATCGACTCCATTGGACTTGTTACCAATTCCAATTGAACATGCAGTTAATTTAGAAGGCTAAGCTAAGGCAGATTATGTTAAGAAGCTGCATCAAGAGGTCCAAGAATGGTTGCAACGAGCTAATGAGGCTTATATTTGATGAACAAAAGAGGGAAAGAAAAGCCATATTTTTGAGGTAGGTGACTTGGTTTGGATCTACCTTCGTAAAGAATGTTTTCCCTTGAAATGAAGATCTAAGTTGCAAAAGAAAGTTGAAGGGCCATTTCGAGTACTTCAGAAGATTAGTGATAATGCATACAAGATTGATCTTCCGGGCGACATGGGAGTTTCGGCTACCTTCAATGTTTTGGACTTTATTCCTTATGTTGGCGATGAATATGAAGAAGATTTGAGGGAAAATCTGTTGGGTTTCGTATCATCAGACGCAGCGGAAAAATACGGTTTAAAATAAAACAAAACGAAACCCAAACCCGAGGATCTATGCGAAACAGTTTAATACAGATAGTTCAAGATTTTACCGATTAAAAGTGCGAATCTGAAACTTTGGTGAAGGTGTTGATTGTCTCCAAATCTTTAACGCAACCCAACTAGACAGCGTCTCTACGGTATCCACACGAACACCCGCGAACCGTCTTACGATTCGAGCAAAGAGGATAACAGTACTAGCTGTAAATAATCTGTATCTCTTTTATCTCTCTTAACCTCTCTTATGAGCGGCTACGTCAAAACATTGGTTGTTCAAGAGAAAAATTCTATATCTATCTCTATATCTCAGAGAATAGCTGATATATCATATATATATAGCCTTCTATAGAGTAGATTCCAAAACCTAATCTAATTAGGAGATTAGAATCCGAATCCTATATTCATTAGATATATATTTAATCAAGTCTCACTTAATCAATATATGTACAAATAAATATATATTCGTATTTCCTTCCAAATGACTCTTCTTCATATATATATATATATATATATATATATATATATGTATATAATTTAAAGTCATGATTTAATTAAATCAATCTTATTGATATATTAAAATCATTGACATTTAAATTATATCTCCTTGACGAATGTTCTATGTGTGTGACCCTGTAGGTTATTATTACGTTGGCAATAATTTTAAATCATATTATAAAATTATAAACAGTGAGCGGCATCTAGTAATACATCACTGTTACCCAAGTAATAATAAAGTCATAGATTCGACGTTACCTTTTGTGACCAATGTTTCAATGTAATTTAATCCTTTTAACCATGATATCTAAGATTAAATTCAAGGCATAGATGTGTCATCCTCTTCATAATTTAATCTCAGTTTTCTTGATCAATGAGTAAACTATATGAAACAAATCTCTATTTGAGCATGGCCATGCATTTCATAGTTTCACTCAATCAAGAGGCCTATAGATATCACCCCTAATTTATAGGAGGGTTAAATTCCATCTACATGATTCCCATTTCTCACATAACTCATTATGCATCCAACAATCACCTTTATCGTCCACCCGGTTAAAGGTGACTTTTGATAATGTCAAAACGCATAACTCCTTATGTAGAAATGTCATGACTTCAGGTCGAAGGACCATTACATCATTGTCACTATGAGAATTACTTATGACACATAGCATAACGCTCCATGTACAATTCTCATGGTGGGTCTATCCAGTACTATGTTCTCTAACATGTACCTATGTATCAACTTAATATATCTCGTATATATTTATGACCAATGAGATATAGCCATCAGTTAATCCACATACTAGTCTCAATGTATTATTGTTGTCCCACTGACAATGATACTCGACTAGGGACATTTAAGAATAATGATACATTACATACTTATATGATCTCATATTCAAGTCACATACTTGAATCCATATAATTAGTATCATTCTTCTAAGGACATTTATTATGTTAACATTTATATTACGCAGTAAATAAAACATAATAAAAGTAATTATCATTTAACCAAAAAAAAACATAACATAAACATGGTGTCACAATCATTACATAATTGGCCACTAGGGCATACACTCTAACAACACAAGCAGCTTACTAACCAAAACAACATACGTACTTATGAGGTTGTTACTCTTACGTAAGCCATTCAAGTTGCTCTGAACAAAACTTGTTAATCTTCATACTTTCATTCCTTTAAGCAATTTACAAACACCACTAACACAAACATTGCTTGCCCTATCTAAGACATCAAAATCATAATATTAACTATACATGTAAATAAGAAATTAATTTCCTAATACAAATATGAGTGAAAAAAATTAATTGTAGACAAACTAATTTTTAGGTCGTCACATATTTTGCTTGGCTTTCAGGGGGTTTGCTCGTATCAGAGGATACCTTTTGTCTGTTAGGGGATACCAACTGTCTGTCAGGGGACGTTTTGCTTGGCCGTCAGTGGATTTTCTGCTCTTGCTTGTGGATGTCTTGGTCGTGCCAGGGAATGTTCTTGTTGCTTGCATCAGGGGTTATATTGTTGTCAATAGATATGCTCTATTTATCAACGGATCCGCTATCCTTATTATGACTTTGTAGTTTGTTTCCTTTCTTGGTGTTCCTTGGTTTACCTAGCTAGAGTTCTGTTCTAGTAGGTCGAGGGGGATGCCTCTCATTAATTTTGTATCTTTATTTTCTGTTTTATATCACCTAATTTATAAAAAAAAAAAAAAAAATCAATCATTCATACTAAATGGATCTTCAGAAACAAGATGGATGAAGCTGGTACGGTGACAAGGAATAAGGCCAGACTAGTTGCACAAGGTTATTCACAGAAGAAGGAATTGACTATGATGAAACCTTTGCACCAGTAGCAAGATTGGAAGCAACCAGGATATTCCTTGTCTATGTTGTTCATGCAAATTTTAAAGTGTAGCAGATGGATGTAAAAAGTGCTTTTCTGAATGGGAAACTACAAGAAGAGGTGTATGTCCAACAACCTCCTGGCTTTGAAGATCATTATTTTCCCAGTCATGTCTACATGTTAGACAAAGCACTCTATGGGCTTAAACAAGCATCAAGAGCATGGTATGATACTCTATCTCAATTTTTACTTGAAAATCATTTCACAAGAGGTATTGTAGATAAAACCTTTTTTCATAACAAATATGTTGGTGACATAATACTTATTAAAGTCTATGTAGATGATATCATATTTGGTTCTACTAATGAGAAGTTATGTTCTAAATTCTCAAAACTGATGAAAAGTAGATATGAGATGAGCATGATGGGTGAACTAAATTTCTTTTTAGGTCTACATTTTAAATAGACCACTGATGGTACTTTTATCAGACAACCAAAATATATCAAAGATCTTTTAATGAAATTTAATTTGGAAGATGTTTTAACTGCTAAAACACCCATGACAACATCCACTAAGCTTAATACTGATTTAAAAGGAAAGAAAATTAATATATCAAGTTATAGAGGAATGATAGGCTCACTCTTATATCTAACTGCAAGTAGACCATATATAATGTTTTCTACATGTCTATGTGCTAGATTTCAGGCTGACCCTAGAGAATCTCATTTGATTGTTGTTAAAAGGATATTCATATATCTTAAGGGTACTTCAAATCTTGGAATTTGGCATCCTAGAGATTCTGGATTCAAGCTAATAGGCTACTCAGATGCAGATTATGCAGGTTGCAAAATAGAAGAACTTTTCCATAGGAAGTGAGTAAATATTTTAGTGATCATTTTGGAAACTGCAGTGGGTAAAATGAAGTGTGTAGTCCAAAAAGCTTGAATGGCAAAGAGGATGGATTTAATAAGCTGAATTTTGCCTGCATAGGAGAGGTAACAATTAGTCCATGATCTAATTCTAGAAGTGATCTTATCAATTAGAGGTTTACAATCGAGGTAGGAAAGCCTTGTGGAAATGAGGGGCATCCCCAGACACCTCACTGGCAGCATGCCTAAAGGAAAACCACATCTATCCAAGATTTGAGATTTAATATCCTCCCTGACATTTGATAAGAAACAAAGGCTTTTCTGAAAATTAATGTTCAGCCCTGAAAGATTTGAAAATTCAGTTAGCCCTTCAAGAAGAATATTTACAAAAGTAAGGTCCCTATGAGAGAAAATCATCAGGTCATCTACAAAAAGTAGGTGAGTAAAGGTACCTATTTCAGTTTTCCTGTGAAACTTGAAGCTGGGATTTTGGCTAACAAAATCTAGAATGGCACTGAGAACTTCCATAGCAATAATGAAAAAATAAGGCAAGAGAGGATCACCTTGTCGAAGACCCTTCTTGCCCTCAAAGTAGCCGCAAAGCTCTCCATTAACTTTAATCGAGTATTTGGTTATAGTAACACATTCTTTAATCCATCTGATGTATTGCTCAGGGAATTCCATAATATTAAATATTACAAAAATAAACTCCCAATTTACTTAATCAAAAGCTTTGCTAATGTCGATCTTAAGAGCGCATCTGGGAGGGCCTCTGACATGATGGTAATTATGCATAAGCTTTTGAGCAAGAAGAATATTATCACCAATGCTCCTACCTTGGATGAAAGCTAATTGACGATTTGAAATAATGAAGGGGAGAGTCTTCTTAAGTCTGTTGGCAAGAATCTTTGAGATGCATTTATAAATAGTAGATCAACATGAAATAGGACTAAAGTCCCCCATCCTCGAAGGATTTTGGTTTTTGGGCATAAGAGTGATGGCTGCATAGTTTAGCTCTTTAAGCAATTTCCCAGAGTGGAAGAAGGCTTGAATAGCTCTAGTGAACTCTACTCCCACAAGGTCCTGCTAGGTTTTATAACATTTGATGATGATTGTCTTTAGATTACTTAGAGTACAAATGTATAGAAAGTGTTAATTAGTAACACTGAAGTTTTGTAGCCAGCAGTTATCTCTTTGATTGTAATTCATTCATTCTTTGTAAAGAGATATAATTATTTCTTATTTGTAAGTAACTGCTGGAATGGAGTATCAAAGCTTCAGTAAGTCAAAATGGGTATTTGGTCCGTTAGAGTTTACAAAAAGGCTTGTCGGAGACTAGGAAAACGTGTCAGAGACTAAGGATTTTTTATCTATCAGAGACTAGTTTTACCTGTCGGAGACTAAGGCTTACATCATCAGAGACTAAGTCTAAAGAAGTAGGAGACTAAAGCTGACGTCATCAGAGACTAAGCTGACGTCATCGGAGACTAAGCCTTAAAGCATCGGAGACAAAATAACTCTATCGGAGACTATACAATCTGACGTCATCAGGGACTAAAAGCACCAGAGACTAGTGATGACGTCACCGGAGACTAAAGATGTAGCATCAGGGACTAATCGTGATTTATTTCCTGAAAGATATAGAGATTGAATTGAATAAGGATTGTCTTCCACGTAAAGAAAGATATTATTGAAGACGTAGCTGGAAAGGAAACTAACCAGAAATCTCTTCCTAATCAAAAAGGAAAAATTGTATTTGATTCAAATAAGGAAGCTGAATTTTATTCAGAATGAGGAACTGAGTTAATAGTAATTCAGTTGTTAGAGAAGCTGTAATTAGTTTTACAGAGAATAGAAATTTGAAGCTGTATAGGTTTTTCATAGTTTGTATCTTTTCCTATACATAATAGAAAAGAAGCTGATGATCACATTGTTGTGATTGTTAGCATTTGTAATCGGTTGTGAAATCAATATAGCAATTGTTTATAAATTGATTTGAGTTCTTGTTCTTTATATTCCGCAAGAAAATTTAATTTCTTAAAGAACAAGTAATTCGAAAAGTATTAAAAGTGTGAGAACCCGAAAATTTTAAATGTATTTTATGGTAATAAATAATTTTATTTTGTGTTATTCTATTTTTTTTATGGAGTTAGCCTTTCTAAATATGAATGATAAATTCATATATGCAATGAAAATTTTTATGATGATGTGATATCCATGATGATGAGGTTAAGTTCCTGAAAAAGGTATCAAAAAGGGGATTAGCAAACCCCATGTAAGATTATATTGAACAGCATGGTGGAAGAGGAGAGGGTTACGTAACATTTGTGATTACGTGTTTTATTAGAAACGGTTTAGGTGGCTAAGTTTTCATGCATGTAGGACAGCAGCTGGTTGCTACCAAGAAGTTATGATCAATAGCCATTTTACCGTCCAAATTAACCAATCATGTTATCCTAAAGCTTAACCTTAGCTTATTGCCTTTGAACTCTATAAATACCTCATTCGAGATGAAATTTTAATTCTTTTACCAAAATTTCTCTTTTCACAGTTTCGTCTAAACTTATTATCTCCATAAATTTCCAAGCTTTTCTTTCGAAAATTATTTTCAGACTAGCTTTGATCTCACCCTTGAGAACAAAGAGGTAAGAACCTGGAACCCTACTCAGTTTCTTTCGTGCAAAGCATCAAAGATTTATGCTAAGTTCTTATTCTTTTGCATCTTCATAAGACATCATAAGCTGAGTTTGAGCATGATAGGTCTTCCATCGTAGCAGAAACAAGCTCCAATGTTAATCTCTAATGAGATGTTGTTAATCTCTAATGAGATGTTGTTAATGAGATGTTGTTAATCTCTGATGAGATAATTTTAGTCTCTGATGAGATGTTGTTAGTCTTTGATGATGACGTCACCCTTAGTCCCCGATGAGTTAAGATGACATCATCAGTCTCTGATGAATTATTTAGTCTCTGATGACGTCAGTCGTAGTCTCCGACAGGCTAAAGTTTAGTCCCCGATGACGTCATTAGTCCCCAATGACGTCATTTGTCTCCGACGGGTTATTCACTCTCAGATGACGTCAGCTTTAGTCCCCGATGGGCTAAAGTTTAGTCCCTGATGATGTCATTAGTCTCTAATGAGAAGTTAGTTTCCGATGACGTTACTCTTAGTCTCCGATAGAATTAAGATGACGTCATCAGTCCCTGATGAGTTGTTAGTCCTTAATGACGTCATTCCTTAGTCTCCGATGGGCTAAGTTCAGTCCATGATGACGTCATTCATAGTCTCTGATAAAGGAAATTTCGTAGTCTCTGATGAAAGAAATTCTGCAGTCTCTGATGAAGGAGATTTCTTAGTCTCCGATAGAGGAAATTCCTAGTCTTTGATGGCTAAGGATATCAGTCCCTGACGAGTTTGTTAATGAGAAAATTATTCTCCGATGCATAGTCTGTTATCAAGACTATAAAACATTATTTTCTTAAAATTATTTCATGATGTTATTCTTCAAAACAGTAAAAGTTTAAGGACATCACATACATATTTTCTTTCATAAATTCTTATTAAGGTATTAAAATATTACTTGCATAATTTATAGAATCTCTCTCTCACAAGTAAATTGATTTGAATTCTATGCAAAGGACTGAGGCAAGTATATTTACACTCTTATATTTATTTCAAGTTGAAGTAAGTATATTTTAATTCTTATGCTTGATTCTTGTTGATGCAAGTATATTCACAATCTTATGTTTATTGCAAGGTAATGCAAGTATATTCTTATCTTATGCTTATTTTAGTTAAGCGCATGATCAATTGATTCGACATGCGTACAAAATTATGATATTTATATTTAAATTTCCTTGTGAAACAGAATGCTATGCTTTAAATTTCCGCTAGCATGATATGAATAAGTGCATGGATATAAAGAAGCTTTGCTCTTTCAGCTATTTTTCAATGTTATATCTGTGCAATAAATGAGAATGCTATGTTCTTTGAATGATGATGCCACATGGATGGTCAGAGTAAAGAAAAGGTGTTGATTTATTCTTCACCTGACCTAGAGGAATTTTATGTGACTACGTACGTTCACACAAGGAGGGATCATATGGGCACAGTTAGGCCAACTGTATACCGTATGGTTAGCAAATCCAACGGTTTTAGCCCCCGATAGTTATTTTTACTTCAAGGAAGTTATGCTTTGTTTTAAGAAGGATTACACAATTGTTTATCATCAATAGTCCTAAAGATTTCTGAGGCATTAGTATTGATTCACTAAGCCTCTTAGCTTAATTGAATTTTTTGAAACATTCCAGAATTGTTTTTACCAAATTGTTATATACTTGCTGGGCGTGAATCGCTCATTCTGGTTGAATTTTAATGCCTTGCGGGACAAAATATAAAGGTTGAGCCTTCAGACAAGGGAAAGGCAAAAATGATCGGTTACTGAAGTTGGCTAGCCTTACAATGCCAATAAGGATGGAAGAAAGGAAGATGATCTGGGAAGTGATGTTTTGTATTATAATATAGAAATAGAATAGCTTCCGCTGACAATGTAATATTTTGGGATATAGTAACTCTTTATTATGGTTTCTTTCAGTAATTATTATATGAATGGATGTGTGGTTATCTTTTCCTTCTTTTGATGAAGCCCTGATCTAGTGAGGGATTCTGGGGTCGTCACAGTTGGTATTAGAGCCCAGTTACGGCCAGAAGTGATTCGTAAGGAAACACTGCCCGTAAGCCACATCTAGGAGTAGGGAGTACTGCGGTATGTCCCAGAATTACTCCAGTAGAGGAATCTAAGAATTTGATGCTAGAACTGATGTACTAGGATAGGTTAATGGGCCAAGGACTAAGACTTATGTTGGACATTAAGGTTGTTGAACACCTTAAGGTTAGAAACTGCTAAGGGAAAATAAGACTGAAATGCAGGCACCACCTCATAGATATATTGCTGCATGCATTGTTTATTAAGAAGTTCAGACTTATTGACTTGTATTGTTTCATGTAGATGGCCAGAGATCGTTCTAGATCCCCCGCACGTTCTCTTAGAATAAATCTCGTAGTTTATAACTCTTCATCTGAAAAGGGAGAGGAGCCTAGTGTGGAGTCTCCACTATTCACCCCTACACCATTGAACGAACATTCATCATCACCAGTATATGAAGGTCCCATCCTCGCCATGAAGCCAATGCAAGAGGTTGGACCTTCCACTGTTCGCCGCGGGCCGCGCATTCGCCACACAGCACGGAAAAGCACAATACGCCAACGTTCTGATCGCGATCATGTTGTGACACAAGATACCCCTAGGATAAAATGTGATACTCCGAGGCCTACTTCATCCTCACCACAGGCAGCAGTGCCATCCCATGACGAGATGGTACGTAGTTACGACACAGAAGTTCACTATTGTTTGGCAGGTCGCACCATGACAGTTCGACGACAGGTTGCCACTATTACTAGGTTTCGCACAGCAGCATCAGCATGGCAATCTTCTTTTTGGTTGACTCAGTGCTTGTACCATTGGCTAGCATTAGAGATACATGTACAGATGGTAGCAGCAGCAGCAACTAATCCCACGGTGACGCGTTTGGAGCAAATAAGAAACCACTGTGCGCGTCGCATCGAGGAGACACGTATACAGTCTAGACATTGGGAAAGGGAGGCGGAACGTGAAGGATCTTTGGACACGAAAGATGAGGAGGATTAGTTATAAAAGTGACTGTAAAATTTAGACGGAGGTTATTTTGTGTGTATTTTGAACTTTGCTAGGGATAGTTGCGACTATCTCAGATGTATTCAAATGTATTTTGACCTATGTATGGCTTGTTGTAAGAATATGAGGGAACGATGTTTATGACAGTTTTCTATGTACATGAATGAAAGATATTTTGACACATCTAAATGCTTATGTGTTGCTTAATGCTCTTCACCTTATTGAGTTATAAATTCTTGAGCCATATAAAAATGGAATGTTTCGTGAAGGATGTTTAACTCTTTATGTATGTTATACTAGATTATGGTCAGAGGAAGGAGACCAGGAAGACATGGGAGAAGTAATCTCCATAATAATTTGTCAAGGTCTGAAAATTTGGAAAATTTAGAAAGAGAAAACCAAGCTGGTAATGCTGACAAAGTGGTTGTAGAGGATGACAGCTCAGAGGAGGTTGATGGAATGAATCGCAATACCCCACATGTTCCACCACCGACCCCTGTTAATGACAATGATTATGCTAACAACAATGCTACAGGGAATGCAAACGATAACCCGCTAGCTCAATTTCTTCAGATTATTCGTGAAGCTGTAGCTGTGAACCAGCCAGCGCCACCACCACCTCCAGCCCCAAAGCCTGTTACCCGTGGGCTATGTATCCGAGAGTTCACAAGCATTAACCCACCAACTTTTGATGGTAAGGGAGGACCTACTGTAGCACAATATTGGTTGGAAGAGATCGAAAAAGCTTTCGACTTAGTAGACGAGCCGGAAGATTACAAAACTAAAATGCGGCTTTCATGCTGAAAGAAGAAGCCAATCACTAGTGGAAAGGTGCCAAGAGAATGGAGTTAACAAAAAGGGAAGCTACAAGGGACACAAACATCGTAATAACCTGGGAACTGTTCACCCAAAGGTTTAGGGAGAAATTTTACCCCCCTAGTGTCTCAAATGCGATGGAATTAAGGTTCCTAAATTTGAAGCAAGGGTCCATGACAGTGGACGAGTATGAGGAAAAGTTTAATGAACTGATGAGGTATGCTCCTCACCAGGTAAACGATGAAGAGAGAAAGGCCCGAAGATTCGAGCAAGGATTGATTCCTTGGATTTTGAGGCAGGTAGCAATTTTTCAACTAGGAAACTTTGATGCAGTTGTGGAGAAAGCAAGAATTGCGGAATGGAGTAACAAGACAGTATATGATTTCAATCGGGAAAATAAAAAGGGAGATAGGAGGAAGGGAGATGATAAGGGAACCAATCAGAACCTTGGTGGTGTAAGTATAAAAAAGGAAGAGAGAAGCAACAACAATATTAATCTAAGCAATAGTGGAAAGAGGAAGTGGAGGGAGCAATCATCTGATATCATTACAAAGAAGGCTACAGTGTGTGCAAACTGTGGAAAGAACCATGGCACAATCCCATGCTTGAAAGGGAAGGATGTTTGCTTCAAATGTCACCAACCGGGGCACTTTTCCTTAAATTGTCTGACTTTGAACTCCTCTGCTGCTCCATTCCAAGGAAGACCACAACAACCTTAGCAAAATAACAGACCGCTGGCTGCAGTAAGGACATGTTTCACGTGCAGAATGGAAAGACATATCTCCCCCAATTGCCCTCAAAGGAAAGGTGGCAAACCAATGCTGACGGGAGCCAACACTACACCGGTATGACTGACCACAAGCAAGAACTTACAATATGACCGTGCAAGATGCTCTGGCTTCCGATGATGTTGTTACAGGTACACTTCTAGTGAACTCCTTACATGCTCATGTGTTGTTTGATTCGGGTGCTACTTGAAGTTTTATATCTGAACAGTTAGCTAGGAACATCTTAACTCGGCCTGAACTACTACCAAAGCCTTTAGATGTAGTAGTTGCCAATCGTGAAGTGATAAGTGTTTCTCACATTTACCTTAACTTTACTTTGAAGATAGATCAACATGAGTTTCTTGTTGATCTTATTCCTTTTCCTTTGGGAGAATTCGATGTAATATTGGGAATGGATTGGTTATTCAAATATAAGGCCAATATTGACTGTAAGAAGAAGAAAGTTGTCTTACGATCTCCCAGAAGGTGAAGGTTTGGTTCCATGGCACTAAAATGGAGAAATTCTCGCCATTCTTGACCATGATCCAGACAAAGAAAATGATTCGCAAAGGTTGCGAAGCTTTCTTAGCTTATGTGCACGATTTCAACAAGAACGAAAGTAAAATCGAGGATGTTCTTGTGGTAAGGGAGTTTGTAGACATATTTCCAAAAGAATTACCAGGACTACCCCCAGATAGAGAAGTGGATTTTGAAATTAATTTGATCCCCGGTACTGCGCCAATATCCAAGGCCCCGTATCGAATAGCACCATCCGAATTAAAGGAGCTGATGATACAGTTGCAAGAACTCTTAGAACGAGGGTTGATCAGACCAAGTGTTTCACCATGGGGAGCACCAGTGTTATTTGTTCGAAAAAAAGATGGATCGATGAGACTTTGCATTGATTATCGGGAACTGAATAAGGTTACGATCAAGAATAAGTACCCCCTGCCAAGGATAGACGATCTTTTTGATCAACTTAAAGGAGGAAGGTACTTCTCTAAAATTGATCTACACTTAGGGTACCACCAATTGAAGGTCAAAGAAGGGGACATATCAAAGACAACATTTCGAACTCGCTATGGTCACTATGAGTTCTTGGTAATGCCATTTGGACTAACAAATGCACCCGCAACCTTCATGGACTTAATGAATCGCGTCTTCAAACCATTCTTGGATAAGTTCATCATTGTTTTCATTGATGACATTCTTATTTATTCAAAGACGGCGGAAGAGCATGAGGAACACCTAAGGACAGTGCTGGAAATTTTAAGAAAGGAGCAATTATTTGCCAAATTTTCTAAATGTGAATTCTGGCTAAAGGAAGTAAAGTTTCTTGGTCATGTGATCAATGAAACTGGTATTGCAGTGGACCCTAATAAGATAGAAGCAATCACGAAATGGCCTCAGCCAACAAACCCAACTGAAGTAAAGAGTTTTTTAGGTTTGGCAGGCTATTACAGAAGGTTCGTTAAAGACTTTTCAAAACTAGCTGTACCTTTGACGAACTTGACAAGAAAGGCTACAAAATTTGTTTGGACCCTGGAATGTGAGAAGAGCTTTCAGGAATTAAAGACAAGGTTGACTATAGCCCCTATTCTGACATTACCAGATGACAAGGGAGAATTCATTATTTACAGTGATGCGTCAAAACAAGGACTTGGAGCAGTTTTGATACAGCATGGCAAGGTGATTGCTTATACATCAAGACAACTAAAAGATTGCGAGAAACGATATCCTACGCATGACATAGAATTGGCAGCTATCATTCATGCGTTGAAGATTTGGAGGCATTACCTTTATGGTGAGAAGTGCGAGACATATACGGATCACAAAAGTTTGAAGTATATATTCACACAAAAAGAACTCAACATGCGACAAAGGCATTGGTTAGAGTTGATTCAGGACTATGACTGTACTATCAACTACCATCCCGGAAAGGTAAATGTAGTTGCTGATGCGCTCAGTCGTTGTGAAAGACTGAATGTAATGACCATTCAAGAGGAGATCAGAAAAGAATTTGAACGCTTGCAACTTCATTCCCTTACCACTGCTCAGAAGATGGATATGGAAGAAGAAATTCGAGTTCGGCCTCAATTGCACGATCTCATTAAAATCGCACAAGGAGAACATTGCAAAGAAATGGACAGATTAATTAAGGGAGATAAAGGCCGATATCGCATGCATAGCGATGGATTGTTGCGATATGAAGGTCGAGTGTGGATTCCTGCAAAGGCTAAATTAAAACACGAACTGTTGCACGAAACTCATAACTCAAAGTTTTCTATTCATCTAGGAAGCACGAAAATGTACCAAGACTTGAAACAAAGCTTTTGGTGGCCCAATATGATGAAAGAAATAGCTGAACGGATAAGTAGATGCTTAACATGTCAAAGGGTTAAAGCAGAACATCAAAAACCAAGTGGACTACTTCAACCATTGGAAATCCCCGAATGGAAATAGGAATTTGTCACAATGGATTTCATAGTTGGATTACCAACCATGCTTGGAGGGATGAATGCCATTTGGGTCATAGTCGATAGAATGACCAAATCGGCACACTTTTTGGCCATCAAGTACACATACAAGATGGATCAAATGGTAAAGTTATATGTTAAAGAAATTGTGAGTCGACATGGAGTGCCTGTCTCCATCATCTCTGATCGAGATCCAAGGTTTACCTCAAGATTTTGGAAAAGTTTCCAAGATTATCTGGGAACAAGACTAGATATGAGCACAGCCTATCACCCCCAGACAGATAGTCAATCTGAACACACGATTCAGACACTAGAAGATATGCTTCGAGCTTGCGTTCTCGACTTCAAAGGCCATTGGGACAACCATCTGCCACTAATCGAATTCGCGTACAATAATAGTTATCATGCTAGCATTGGCATGGCCCCTTTTGAAACATTGTATGGTAGAAAATGCAGAACTCCACTTTACTGGAACGAAGTAGGAGAAAGGAAGCTAATTGGACCAGAGATAGTTCAACAAACTGAGGAGGCAATTAGGATGATCAAAATGAGAATGAAAGAAGCTCAAGACCGATAGAAACAATATGCTGATCAACATAGGAAGGATCAAATTTTGGAAGTTGGAAGTTATGCACTATTGAAAGTATCACCCTGGAAGGGCGTAATACGTTTTGGTAAGAAAGGAATGGCACTGAGAACTTCCATAGCAATAATGAAAAAATAAGGCGATAGAGGATCACCTTGTCGAAGACCCTTCTTGCCATCAAAGTAGCCGCAAAGCTCTCCATTAACTTTAACCGAGTATTTGGTTATAGTAACACATTCTTTAATCCATCTGATGTATTGCTCAGGGAATTCCATAATATTCAATACTACAAAAATAAACTCCCAATTTACTGAATCAAAAGCTTTGCTAATGTCGATCTTAAGAGCGCATCTAGGAGGGCCTCTGACACGATGGTAATTATGCATAAGCTTTTGAGCAAGAAGAATATTATCACCAATGCTCCTACCTTGAATGAAAGCTAATTGACGATTTGAAATAATGAAGGGGAGAGTCTTCTTAAGTCTGTTGGCAAGAATCTTTGAGATGCATTTATAAATAGTAGAGCAACATGAAATAGGACTAAAGTCCCCCATCCTCGAAGGATTTTGGTTTTTGGGTATAAGAGTGATGGCTGCATGGTTTAGCTCTTTAAGCAATTTCCCAGAGTGGAAGAAGGCTTGAATAGCTCTAGTGAACTCTACTCCCATAAGGTCCTGCTAGGTTTTAGAACACTTGATGATGATTGTCTTTAGATTACTTAAAGTACAAATGTATAGAAAGTGTTAATTAGTAACACTGAAGTTTTGTAGCCAGCAGTTATCTCTTTGATTGTAATTCATTCATTCTTTGTAAAGAGATATAATTATTTCTTATTTGTAAGTAACTGCTGGAATGGAGTATCAAAGCTTCAGTAAGTCAAAATGGGTATTTGGTCCGTTAGAGTTTACAAAAAGGCTTGTCGGAGACGAGGAAAACTTGTCAGAGACTAAGGATTTTTTATCTATCAGAGACTAGTTTTACCTGTCGGAGACTAAGGCTTACATCATCAGAGACTAAGTCTAAAGAAGTAGGAGACTAAAGCTGACGTCATCAGAGACTAAGCTGACGTCATCAGAGACTAAGCCTTAAAGCATCGGAGACTAAATAACTCTATCGGAGACTATACAATCTGACGTCATCAGGGACTAAAAGCACCAAAGACTAGTGATGACGTCACCAGAGACTAAAGATGTAGCATCAGGGACTAATCGTGATTTATTTCCTGAAAGATATAGAGATTGAATTGAATAAGGATTGTCTTCCATGTAAAGTAAGATATTATTAAAGACGTAGCTGGAAAGGAAACTAACCAAAAATCTCTTCCTTATCAAAAAGGAAAAATTGTATTTGATTCAAATAAGGAAGCTGAATTTTATTCAGAATGAGGAACTGAGTTAATAGTAATTCAGTTGTTAGAGAAGCTGTAATTAGTTTTATAGAGAATAGAAATTTGAAGTTGTATAGGTTTTTCATAGTTTGTATCTTTTCCTATACAGAATAGAAAAGAAGCTGATGATCACATTGTTGTGATTGTTAGAATTTGTAATCGGTTGTGAAATCAATATAGCAATTATTTATAAATTGATTTGAGTTCTTGTTCTTTATATTCCGCAAGAAAATTTAATTTCTTAAAGAACAAGTAATTCGAAAAGTATTAAAAGTGTGAGAACCCGAAAATTTTAAATGTATTTTATGGTAATAAATAATTTTATTTTGTGTTATTCTATTTTTTTTTATGGAGTTAGCATTTCTAAATATGAATGATAAATTCATATATGCAATGAAAATTTTTATGATGATGTGATATCCATGATGATGAGGTTAAGTTCCTTAAAAAGGTATCAAAAAGGGGATTAGCAAACCCCATATAAGATTATATTGAACAGTATGGAGGAAGAGGAGAGGGTTACGTAACATTTGTGATTACGTGTTTGATTAGAAATTGTTTAGGTGGCTAAGTTTTCATGCATGTAGGACAGTAGCTGGTTGCTACCAAGAAGTTATGATCAATAGCCGTTTTACCGTCCAAATTAACCAATTATGTTATCCTAAAGCTTAACCTTAGCTTATTGCCTTTGAACTCTATAAATACCTCATTCGAGATGAAATTTTAATTCTTTTACCAAAATTTCTCTTTTCAGATTTTCGTCTAAACTTATTATCTCCATAAATTTCCAAGCTTTTCTTTCGGAAATTATTTTCAGACTAGCTTTGATCTCACCCTTGAGAACAAAGAGGTAAGAACCTGGAACCCTACTCAGTTTCTTTTGTGCATAGCATCAAAGATTTATGCTAAGTTCTTATTCTTTTGCATCTTCAAAAGACATCATAAGCTGAGTTTGAGCATGATAGGTCTTCCATCGTAGCAGAAACAAGCTCCAATGTTAATCTCTAATGAGATGTTGTTAATCTCTAATGAGATGTTGTTAATGAGATGTTGTCAATCTCTGATTAGATAATTTTAGTCTCTGACGAGTTGTTGTTAGTCTCTGATGATGACGTCACCCTTAGTCCCTGATGAGTTACGATGACGTCATCAGTCTCTGATGAATTATTTAGTCTCTGATGACGTCAGCCATAGTCTCCGACAGGCTAAAGTTTAGTCCCCGATGACGTCATTAGTCTCCGACGGGATATTTACTCTCGGATGACGACAGCTTTAGTCCCCGATAGGCTAAAGTTTAGTCCCTGATGAGAAGTTAGTCTCCGATGACGTTACTCTTAGTTTCCGATAGAATTAAGATGATGTCATCAGTCCCTGATGAGTTGTTAGTCCCTGATGACGTCATTCCTTAGTCTCCGATGGGCTAAGTTCAGTCTATGATGACGTCATTCATAATCTCTGATAAAGGAAATTTCGTAGTTTCTGATGAAGGAAATTCTGTACTCTGTGATGAAGGAGATTTCTTAGTCTCCGATAGAGGAAATTCCTAGTCTTTGATGGCTAAGGATATTAGTCCCTGACGAGTTTGTTAATGAGAAAATTATTCTCTGATGCATAGCCTGTTACCAAGACTATAAAACATTATTTTCTTAAAATTATTTTATGATGTTATTCTTCAAAACAGTAAAAGTTTAAGGACATCACATACATATTTTCTTTCATAAATTCTTATTAAGGTATTAAAATATTACTTGCATAATTTACAGAATCTCTCTCTCACAAGTAAATTGATTTGAATTTTGTGCAAAGGACTGAGGCAAGTATATTTACACTCTTATATTTATTTCAAGTTGAAGTAAGTATATTTTCATTCTTATGCTTGATTTTTGTTGATGCAAGTATATTCACAATCTTATGTTTATTGCAAGTTGATGCAAGTATATTTTTACTGTTATGCTTATTTCAGTTAAGCGCATGATTAATTGATTCGACATGCGTACAAAATTATGATATTTATATTTAAATTTCCTTGTGAAACAGAATGCTATGCTTTAAATTTCTGCTAGCATGATATGAATAAAAGTGCATGGATATAAAGAAACTTTGCTCTTTCAGCTATTTTTCAATGTTATATATGTGTAATAAATGAGAATGCTATGTTCCTTGAATGATGATGCCAAATGGATGGTTAGAGGAAAGGAAAGGTGCTGATTTGTTCTTCACCTGACCTAGAGGAATTTTATGTGACTACGTACGTTCACACAAGGAGGGATTATACGGGCACAGTTAGGCCAGCTGTATACCGTATGGTTAGCAGATCCAGCGGTTTTAGCCCCCGATGGATATTTTTACTTCAAGGAAGTTATGCTTTGTTTTAAGAAAGATTACACAACTATTTATCATCAATAGTCCTAAAGATTTCTGAGGCATTAGTATTGATTCACTAAGTCTCTTAGCTTAATTGAATTTTTTGAAACATTCCAGAATTGTTTTTACCAAATTGTTATATACTTGCTGGGTGTGAATTGCTCATTCTGGTTGAATTTTAATGCCTTGCAGGACAGAATATAAAGGTTGAGCCCTCAGACAAGGGAAAGGCAAAAATGATCGGTTACTGAGGTTGGCTAGCCTTGTAATGCCAATAAGGAGGGAAGAAAGGAAGATGATCTGGGAAGTGATGTTTTGTATTATAATATAGAAACAGAATAGCTTCCGCTGACAATGTAATATTTTGGGATATAATAACTCTTTATTATGGTTTCTTTCAGTAATTATTATATGAATGGATGTGTGGTTATCTTTTCCTTCTTTTGACGAAGCCCTGATCCAGTGAGGGATTCTGGGATCGTCACAAAAAGAACTTGTATTTAACTCCCCCTTCTACAAGTTGTCGGCATCTCACTGGGAAAACAATTGGTATCAGAGCCTGTAATTGAATTTATTCAATTAATACGTTCCAAGAGATGGCCAATGACGAAGGAAGCAGCTCTAACATAATTGCGTATGCAGGAAGTCGTGATGGAGGTACTAGAATTCCAATCCTTAAAAGAGAAGAATATCCGATGTGGAAGCAAAAGATGTACATGCACTTAAGAGCAACAGATCCAGACTATATTGATAGGATTGAGAAGGGTCCCTATCTACCCAGGAAATTTATTCCTGCTAAAACTGTCGATGGATCTGTTGTGGCAGAACACTTTGAACTTGCTCCAGAATGTGATTATACAAACGAAGACAAGTTGCAAGTGTTGAACGATGCTAAGGTGATGAACATACTTTATAATGGAATTGATAAAAATATGTTCACAAGCATCATCAATTGCACAACATCTAAGCAAATCTTTACACCATCAGAGTCCTATGTGAAGGAACTAACCAAGTCCGAAAGAACAAAAGGTCATTGTTGACACAACAATATGAGTTCTTTCAAGCAAAGCCTGGTGAACCAATAACGTCAGTCTATGACAGGTTCAACACTTTGCTCAATGATTTGAAAATACTTGGAAAGTCCTATGACAAAGAAGATGTCAATACCAAGTTCATGAGATCTCTTCCTCCAAGTTGGCATCCGAAAACAACAGCAATAAGAGAGGCTCATGACTTGGTATCCTCACACTGGACAGGCTCTATGGGAATTTAAAGAAATATGAACCTGAAGTAGAGCAACAACAACGCATGCATGGCAGGGACAAAGGAGCTGCGTTGATGGTTGAGACAAGCAAGTCTCAAGAGAATCTTAATGAGGAGTCTTCCAGTGCTAGCTCGACTGATCAAGAAGATGAACTGGACTCTGATGATGACATGGAAGAATTCATGGCTTTCATGGTCAAACAGTTCAAGAAATTTAGAGCAACGACAACGCATGCATGGCAAGGATAGAGGAGCTGCGTTGATGGTTGAGACAAGCAAGTCTTAAGAGAAGCTTGATGTGGAATCTTCTGATGCTAGCTCGACTGATCAGGAAGATGAACTGGATTCTGATGATGACATGGAGGAATTCATGGCATTCATGATCAAATAGTTTAAGAAATTTAGGGCCTGCAGAAAAGGAAGAAAATCATCAAGGAAACCTAACCCTAAACGTGAAGGTCAAAAAGTCACCTTCGACTTAAAAAAGATAAGATGCTACAACTGTGATGGGTTAGGGCACTTTGCCAATGAGTGCAGGAAGCCTAGATCTAGTGATAGATTTAAGGATGAAAAATCAAGGAAAGACTTTGCTGACAAGAAAGCTAAATCAAAGAGCAAAGCCTTGATTACAGAGGGTAAAGATTGGATTGACAGCGATTCTGATGAAGAAGTTGTCCAACTTTGCCCTAATGGCTCGAAGTGACGAGTCAAGTGATTCTACAAAGGTATGTGATGCAACTCAGAATTTCAATGTGCTTAATTTACTTGACACATCTAGCATTGAAAGCATACAAAAAGATATGTCTGATTTGCATGTTAGTTTTAGATCTTTAACTATTGAACATACCAATGTAAAAGAATCACGTGACATTCTCTTGAAAAGAAACAAGTTTCTCGAAGAGAGATTGGCACAAGTTGACACTATCAAGTCTGACTTAAACAAAGCTCATCATATGATTGATGCTTTGAAAAAGAGGGAATATTACTTAGTAAAGCAACTTGAAAATGCTCAAGCTAAGATTAAACAATGGAATACTTCCTCTAAAAAGTTGACAGACTTGGTAGAGTGTGGAACAATAGGTCAAAAATCTGGACTAGGTTATGATGAAAATCTAGACAAGAGTTCAGATTTAAATGATCTATTCAAAGCTGCGAACTCCTCAACTTGTAAGCCAAATTTTATAAAAAGAATTAATTTTGTCTCTCCTGTTATTGAATCCAAATTCATTAACACTCAAGATCAACAAATCTCTGCAAAAACAGAAAGTGATCAAAAGACAGTGAATGTTGTTGATAAGAGTGAAACAAAAAGATTAAATATTGGGTTCATGACAAAGACACAATTAAATAAAAAACTGGAAAATCTTCCAGACAAAAAGGCTGAAAAATTAGTGGAGTTCAGCAGAAATAAGAAAAATAGGAATGGAAAAATTGGCATTAATAAATATACAAATTATGCTAGAATGCCTGATGCTCCTAGAAAGACATGTCATGTATGTGGTAACCCCAACCACATAGCTGTTAACTGTAGGAGCAAAAATAAAATTCCTATAACTGAGACTGCATTTTCAAAGAGAATAAAGATGAAACACCTATAAAAAGGTTAAATAATCTTCGCATTAACAATGAAAACCCTAAACTTGGCAGTCTCTCACAAACAAGTAGCAAGACTAATGATTGTCCAATTAAAGTCAAAATTGCTAAAAGACAATCAACTCAATCTGAGTCAAGTCTTGAGTCTACAACTAGTGAGAAAGGACCCAAGAAAGTCTGGGTTCCAAAAATCTCAAACTAGTTACTCTCTACTGTACAGGGCAAAAAGAAGAAATCATGGTATGAGTCATAGTTACTCTCTACTTACATCTACAAACACTTAGACAAGGAGGCATGAGTGTAGAGGATTACGTGAAAGAATTTGAATCCTTGAAGTTGCGATGTGAATTGGTTGAGCCAGAGGAACAAACTATTGCTCATTTCTTGAGAGGGTTGCGCAGAGAGATAGCAGATAAGGTTAAACTTAGTCCGTATGTGTTCTTCGAATATGTTATTAAACAAGCCGTGAAGGTAGAGAGGCAACGCAAAGTGAATGCAAACAGATCATCCTCTAGACCTATCAAAAACACTGGTTCTTGGAGATCGGTGGATAGAAAAGTTGAATCAAGTGAGTTCAAGAGCAAGGGCAAAGAGAAAGTTGTAGACAGTATGGGCAAGAAGGATAAACCAAAAAAAGACTTGAGTAATATTACTTGTTACAAGTGTAAGGGGTTAGGCCATTATGCCATGGATTGTCCTAACAAAAAAACTTTCACTATACAAGAAGTGACGGAGGCGTTTGCCATGGAGAATGCTTATGTGAGTGACTCTGAACATGAAGAAGAGTATGACGATGATTGCAAGAGTCAAGAAGTGGAGTATGATAATGGTGAGTTACTGGTGTTATGGCGTTTACTTAATTCCCAAGTAGTCGACAAGGCTGATCAACGTGAAACAATATTCCAAACAAGTTGCACTGTAATGAAGAAGGTGTGCAACTTACTCATCGACGGAGGGAGTAGCACAAATATGGCGTCAAGTGAGGTTGTTGAGAAACTGCAACTCAAGACAATGAAGCACCCAAATCCATACAAACTTCAATGGATTAATCAAGATAATATGGTGAATGTCGACAAGCAAATCTTAATTTTATTTTCTGTCGGAAGCATATATAAAGATGAGGTATTGTTTGACGTAGTACCACAGATGGATGCATGCCATATGCTCTTGGGAAGACCTTGGCAGTTTGATCGCCATGTCTTACATGATGGAAAGCATAACACCTATGCTTTTGATAAGGAGGGCCGAAAGATTGTGCTAAAGCCGATGACACCAAAACAAATTTTGGAAGATTGGAAAGCAAGAGCCAAAGGGAACAATGCATCAAAAGTAAAGGAAGCAAAGGAGTCCTTATTAGCAAGTAGACATGAAATAGAAGAAAACTTGCAAGAAGGTGGAACTATTCTACTATTACTGGCATGTGAAGTGTTGAAGTCAGAATCATTGATTAATAATTCATGGCTTCAGAGCTTACTCGACAAGTTTAAAGTATTATTTCCCAAATAATTGCCTAAAGGATTACCACCAATCCGAGGCATTGAGCATCAGATTTACTTGATACCAGGAGCATCATTACCAAATAGAGTGGCCTATAGATGTAACCCAGAGGAGGCGAAAGAATTGAAGAGGCAAGTTGACGAGATTGAGAGAGGATATGTTTGCGAATCCATGAGTCCATGTTCAGTTCCAGCTTTGCTAGTACCGAAGAAGGACAGATCCATGAGGATGTGTGTGGACAGTCGCGTAATCAACAAGATAACGGTTAAATATCGTTATCCAATTCCTAGACTCGACGACATGCTTGATGAACTACATGGTGTTGTAGTGTTCTCAAAAGTTGATTTGAAGCGCGGCTACCATCAAATTCGAATGCGAGAAAGTGATGAATGGAAAACTGCATTCAAGATCAAGCACGGGCTATATGAGTGGATGGTTATGCCAATCGGGTTATCAAATGCACCAAGCACTTTTGTGAGACTCATGAAACATGTTCTGCGCAGGTTCATTGGCAAAATTGTGGTGGTATACTTTGATGACATCCTGGTTTACAGTAGCAATATGGAAGATCACTTATAACATCTACGAGAGGTGTTTGTTGTCCTAAGTGAAAATCAGTTGTATGATAATCTGAAGAAAAGTGTATTTGCTCAAGACAAATTGATATTCCTAGGATACGTCGTGTCTAAGAATGGAATATAGGTGGACGAAGAGAAGGTAAGAGCAATACAAGAATGGCCTGTGTGAGAACCCAAAAATTTTATATGAGTTTGTTACATGAATTAATGTATGTTGTAATTAATTCTTATTTTATATACAAATGGTAAATCCATATCTTAAGTGAGAATTTTGATGACAATGAAAGGTTCATTTTATTGAAGATAACTTCCTTAAAAGAATATAAAAATAAGATTATCAAACCTTGTATAGGATTATGATTAATCAGCTTGGAAGAAGAGGAGAGGGTTACGTAAGATCGGTGGATTACGTGTTTGATTATTAAGTGGGTTGGGTGGCAACGGTTGATTAAGGTCGAATGCATGTAAGACACTAATGGCTTTAAATGTTACTAGCTGTTGAAATATTACATTGAGCAGCCGTCTTACCGTCTTAACTGACCAATCATTTTATATCAAAGCATAATCTTAACCTATTATAAATACCTCATTGGAAATGAATTCTAAACTCCTTTCTAAAATTTCTCTCCTAAAACCCCTCTTTCACGTATCATCTTCATAAATTTTCCTAGTCTTTCTCTCGGAAAATTATTCTCAGGCAAGCTTTAAATTTCTCCCTTAAAGACGAAGAGGTAAGAACCTGGTACTTTACTCAGTTTCTTTCGTACATAACATCAAAGATTTATTAACTATGTATGCTAAGTTTTCAAGAAGGAATAAAACTTTAAAGGATTATATTCTTTTGCATTTTCATGTTTATGAGGCATCCTAGGTTGAGTTTGTTCATATTAGGCCTTCCATCGAAATGAAGACAAGCTCTATGTTAGTCTCTGACTAGATAATTCTAGTCTCTGATGAGTTAATGTTAATCTCTGACAAGATAATCTTAGTCTCTGATGAAGGAAGTTTAAATTACTCTCTGATGATGTCATCCTTAGTATCCGACAGGCTAAGTTTAGTCCCTGATGACATCATCCGTAGTCTCTGATGGGCAAAATATGTTAGTCTCTGATGGCTAAAGATATTAGTCCCCGAGGAGTTTGGCGATAGCCAACTGAGTTTGGCGCTGAACAAATGATCCACTGATGAAGTTCAGTGATGACTTACTAAGTTTGGCGAAGAACAAATCATCCCCTGACAGTTAAGAGAGTTCAGCAATAGTCAAAGTTATCACCCGATGAGTTTGGCGGTGAGAAAATTATTCCCTAATGGGTAAGTCATCCCCTGATGAGTGAAAGATACCCTAATGGCCAAGAGGCTATCCCCTAATGGTCGAGAGACATCCCCTGACGGGTAGTTTACCCACTGATGTCCAGTCATCCCCTGACGACTAGTTATCCTCTAATGACAAAGGATCCCCTGACGTGGAAGATTTTCCCCTGAGGCACAGTCTGTCTTCAAAGCTATAAAACATTATTTTCTTAAATTATTTGATAATGTTTTTCCTTTAACCTCAACAGTTCGTATGTCAGATTTGAAACATTAAAAGTTTGAGGACATCACATATGCATTTTCTATCATAATTCTTATTAAGGTATTAAAATGTTATATACATGTTTTACAGAATCTTCCACTCACGAGTGAATTGAATTTGATTTTTGTATATATATTTAATCTGATGCTTATTTCAATTTAACGCAGTATCATTTGATTCGATATGCGTGCAAGGCTTTGATTATATGTTCCAATTTCTTTTATGAATGAGAATGATATGCTTTAAATTCTTCTAGCATGATATGATTAAATATGCATAGATATAACTGAATTTGATTTATCAGTATTCTTTAGTGCTATATCCGTGCAACAAATGAGAATGATATGATCCTTAATTGGGATGTGCCACATGGTTGGCTAGAAGAAATGAAAGGTGCTGATTTGTTCTTCACCTGACCTAGAGGAATTATAAGTGACTACGTACGTTCACACAAGGAGGGATCATGTGGCACAGTTAGGCCAACTATTTACCATATAGTTAGCAGATCCAACGAGTTTAGCCCCCGATGGATATTTTGAGAAAGTTGTACACAAGTGAATACATGTCTTCCTTCAAGGAGGATTACGCGTTGTTTATTATCAGTGATCCTAAAGATTATTCAAAGAGTTCTGAGGCATTAGTATTGTTTCACTGAGCCTCTTAAACAGAATTGAACTTCCATCAATATTCTAGTTTTGCTTCTCTGATTTGATTATATACTTGCTGAGCGTAAATCGCTCATTCTTGTTGAACTTAATGTCTTGCAGGGCATGGTCCAAAGGCTGAACCCTCTGACAAGGGAAAAGCAAAGATGATCAGCTATTGAGTTTTGCTAACCCTATTGAGTTCTGATAAGGAAGGAAGAAAGGAAGATATTTTGGAAGAGTGATGTTTTGTATTATAATATAGAGATAGAATAGCTTCCGCTAAAAATGTAATATATTGGGGTTGTAATAACTCTTTACTAATTCCTTTTATTAGTATTTATGTCATGAATGGATGTGAAGTTATTTTTCCTTCCTTTGACGAAGCCTTAGTCCAGTAAGGGATTTTGGGGTCGTCATAGCCTCGACCAAAATCAGTAGGTGATATAAG
>CM025783.1:39880578-39916952 GCA_014636745.2 Centella asiatica | reverse complement strand
ATTTTGGGGTCGTCATAGCCTCGACCAAAATCAGTAGGTGATATAAGTAGTTTTCATGGTTTGGCTTCATTCTATTGAAGATTTGTGAAGAACTTTAGCACGATTGCATCACCTATGCTTGAGTGTCTAAAGAAAGGGGGTGAGTTTAGGTAGACAAAAGCTACCCAGGAAAGTTTTGATTTGCTGAAGCAGAAGCTATGTGAAGCACCTGTGTTAGCATTAGCAAACTTCAACAGCACCTTTGAGGTGGACTGTGATGCGAGCGGCATCGACATAAGGGCTATCTTAATGCAAGAGAGCAGACCAGTGGCTTATTTTAGTGAAAAACTGAGTGGGGCGAGTCTGAACTATTCCACGTATGAGAAAGAATTTTACTCACTGATCCGAGCTTTGGAGACCTGGCAACATCACCTATTACCCAAGGAATTCACAATATATACTGATCACGAATCCCTGAAGTACATTAGAGGGCAGGGCAAGCTGAATCGCAGACAAGCCAAGTGGGTTGAATTTCTAGAAACTTTCCCATATGTGATCAAGTACAAGCAAGGTAAAGGGAATGTTGTGGCTGATGCACTGTCCAGAAGGTATACCCTCCTATCATTGCTCAATTCTCGTTTATTGGGATTTGATCTGATTAAGGAGCAATAAGAACGTGACCCTTTCTTCGTTAAAGTCTTGGAAGATTGTGGAAAGGGCGCAAATGGACAATATTTTGTGCATGATGGGTTCCTTTTTAAAGGGAAACGAGTTTGTATACGAAGCTCATCTTTATGTGAACTGTTAATTAGTGAAGCACACGGAGGAGGTCTTGTTGGTCACTTCGGTGAGGAAAAAACATTGGAAGCTTTAAAAGAACACTTTTATTGGTCGAGCATGGATCGTGATGTCCATCGAGTTATTGAGAGGTGTGTAACATGTGTGAGGGCAAAAGCACATCAACAACCACATGGACCATATATGCCACTACCAGTTCCAAATCATCGATGGGTTGATTTAAGTATGGACTTCATACTAGGATTGCCACAAACAACAAGGGGCAAAGATTCTATCTATGTTGTTGTTGATAGATTTTCAAAGATGGCACATTTTATACCTTGCCATAAAACGAATGATGCTTCACATGTGGCTGATCTGTTCTTCCGAGAAGTAGTACGTTTACATGGTATGCCTAAAACCATTGTAAGTGACAGAGATGTGTGAAGTTCCTTAGTTATTTCTGGAAGACTTTGTGGCATAAACTGGGAACAAAGCTGTTGTTTAGCACAGCTAGTCATCAGCAACAAGATGGGCAAACTGAAGTGGTAAACAGAACTTTAGAAGCTCTGTTGCGTGCTTTTGTGGGAAAATCCTTGAAAGATTTGGATGAGAAGCTCGTATATGTTGAATTTGCTTATAACTGTAGTGTGCATTATGGATCTCGGTTGTGTCCGTTTGAAGTCGTCTATGGCTTTGCGCCGTCGACTCCATTGGACTTGTTACCAATTCCAATTGAACATGCAGTTAATTTAGAAGGCTAAGCTAAGGCAGATTATGTTAAGAAGCTGCATCAAGAGGTCCAAGAATGGTTGCAACGAGCTAATGAGGCTTATATTTGATGAACAAAAGAGGGAAAGAAAAGCCATATTTTTGAGGTAGGTGACTTGGTTTGGATCTACCTTCGTAAAGAATGTTTTCCCTTGAAATGAAGATCTAAGTTGCAAAAGAAAGTTGAAGGGCCATTTCGAGTACTTCAGAAGATTAGTGATAATGCATACAAGATTGATCTTCCGGGCGACATGGGAGTTTCGGCTACCTTCAATGTTTTGGACTTTATTCCTTATGTTGGCGATGAATATGAAGAAGATTTGAGGGAAAATCTTTTCCCACAAGGAGGGGATGATGTGGGCATGAACAAGAAGGAATCAGATGGCGACGGTGAGCCAAGGCTTAGGGGTCCAATTACTCGATCCAAGTCTAGAAACTTTGAAGCAAGTTTGTCAACTGTAGCGGGATTGAATCTTGAAGAGTTTCGGATATTAGGGTTATGTTTGGAACATTATGAAGATGGCACTGAAACATGGACTTGGCCAACTCTGCGTTATTATCTTTCACAAGGTTCTTGTATTTATGTTATTACTTTGCTTTTAAACTTGGAGTCAAGCACGTTTGTGACTTAGTCAAAACTTTCCCGAGTAGGACATCAGGGGATATTTATTACATCGGAGATTACGAGCGTCAGGGGTTAAGTATCAACATCAGAGACTACGGCTTCAAGGGATAATAGTCTCCGACAGTGTAAATTTTCTTGTCAGGGGATGGCTAGTCTCGGATAGGCAAAATAGCCTGTCAGGGAATAATTAGTCCCCAATAGCTTAATTATCCACTGACAGTTTCGATTATTATTTTTCATGTATTTAATTTATTTCTGTATTTTTTTCGTATTTGTTTCCTAGTTATAATAAGTTTGTTTCCTTTCCTTATTGGATTAGATTTCTTTCCAATGTATTATTCTTTCCAATTAGGATTAGGAATCTTAACAGCTTATAAATAGCTGCTCATATTGTACAATGAAAATAATAGATTTTGTTTACTAAAATTCAGAGTTATTCTACAATTTCTTCTTCTTGTTTCTTAAAATCTTCACTTGCCGGTCCAAGATTTGTATTAGAATTTCTTCGTATTGCAAATTTGGTTGAAGCTCAATAGGCTGATAATCGATGATGCCAACATGATTCCCTTTATAGGGTCGTAGCATGGAGATATGAAAAATATGATGAACATGGCTTAGAGCTGGAGGTAGTGCTAATTGGTAAGCTACTTTGCCAATGCGGTGAAGTACCTCAAATGATCCAATATAATGGGGGCTTAGCTTTCCTTTCTGTCCAAAATGCATGACACCTTTCCATGGTGAGATTTTAAGCAATGCATAACCTCCAATTTGTAATGTTTGATCCTTTCAGTGTTGGTTCGCATATTGGTTTTGCTGATCCTGAGCTGCTCTAATTTTTGCTTGGATGATTCGGATTGCATTTTCAGTTTGTTGGACCATTTATGGTCCTTCTAGCTTTCTTTCTCCAACCTCATTCCAATACAATGGTGTCCTACACTTTCTACCATATAAAGCTTCAAATGGAGCCATTCCTATGCTTGTATGAAAACTATTGTTATAAACAAATTCGATGAGGGGTAGGTGTTCATCCCATCGTCCACCAAAATCCAAAGAACATGCTCTCAGCATATCTTCCAAAGATTGGATTGTCTTTCAGACTGCCCGTCTGTTTGCCGGTGAAAAGCAGTACTCATGTCCAATCTTGTTCCTAAATAATTCTGAAAAACTTCGCCAAAATCTAGATGTGAATCGTGGGTCACAATCTGATACGATTGAAACTGGTACTCCATGACGACTAAGGATTTCCTTTACGTACAATCTGACCAACTGGTCCATTTTGTAGGTGTCCTTAATAGGTAGGAAATGTGTAGATTTGGTTAATCTACACATTTCAACCATGAAATCCATTGAGTTACTGGTATTCCAACCACGAAATCCATTGTGATGCATTCTCATTTCCATTCTGGGATATCTAAAGATCGTAGCAGACCACTTGGCTTCTAGTTTTCTGTTTTTACTTGTTGACAAGTGAGACACATGCTTACCCATTTGGCTATTTCCCTTTTCATGTTAGGCCACCAAAAATTTTGTTTCAAATCTTGGTACATTTTTGTTCCTCTTGGATGTACCGAGAATTTAGAGTTGTGAGCCTCTTGTAATAATTTTCTTTTTAATTCCAATTTTGCTGGAATCCAAATTCTACCCTCAAATTTCATTAATCCATCATTATGGATTTGACACTTTCTATCATCCTCCTTAAGCAATCTTTCTCGATCCTTTATATATTCTTCTTAAGCCTCATTGATGATGTTCAATAAACTGGGTTTTGCACTGACTTCCTGCTCTAATTCTTCCCTTTGTTGGCTTGTGATAACATTCAATTGTAATCGTTCCAAATCTTTCCTTACTTCCTTCTAAATCGCTATCATGTTTAACTTTCACATCTACTTAAAGCATCAACCACTACATTTGCCTTCCCAGGTTGATAATTGATTGAACAATCATAGTCTTTAATTAGCTCTAAACACCGTTTTTACCTCATGTTCAGCTCCTTTTGTGTGAAGATATATGTTAAGCTCTTATGATCAGTATAAATCTCACATTTTTCCTCATACAAGTAATGCCTCCACAACTTTAACGTGAATACGATCGCAGCTAATTCTAAGTCATGCGCTAGGTATCATTTTTCGCAATCCTTGAGTTGTCGAGATGCATAGGCAATGATTTTGCCATGTTGCATTAGAAGAGCTCCTAACTCCTTCATTAAGGCATCATTGTAGATCACAAAATCTCCTTTTTTATTAGGTAAACTTAATACTAGGGCAGTGGTTAGTCTTTTCTTCAATTCTTGGAAGCTTCTTTCACATGCTGGAGTCCAAGTATACTTTACTATTTTTCTTGTTAGATTCGTCAAGGGAACTGCTAACTTGGAAAAGTCTTGGATGAACCTACGATAGTACCCTGCTAAACCCAAGAAACTTCGCACTTCCATAGGCGTTTTTGGCTGTGGCCAATTGGTGATGATGGCTTCAACCTTTGTGGGATCTACTAACATACCATGCTTATTAATTACATGCCCTAAGAATATTACTTCTCTTAGCCAAAATTCACATTTTGAAAATTTGGCGTAGAGTTTCTTTTGTCTCAGAGTTTCCAATGCCATTCTTAGCTGCTTGGCATGTTCTTCTTCTGTTCTGGAGTAAATGAGAATGTCGTCAATGAATTCTATGATGAACTTATCTAAATATGGCTTGAAGACTCGGTTCATCAATTTCATAAAGGCAGTTGGGGCATTAGTAAGTCCAAATGTCATTACTATGAATTCATAATGACCATATCAGGTTCTAAAAGCTGACTTAGGGACATCTTCAGTCTTAATCTTTAATTGGTGATATCCTGATCTCAAGTCGATCTTTGAGAAATATTTTGCATCTTTAAGTTGATCAAACAAGTCGTCGATCCTAGGTAAAGGATACCGATTCTTTACTGTCACCTTGTTTAATTCTCCATAGTCAATGCACAATCTCATTGATCCATCTTTCTTCTTTATGAATAAAACAGACGCTCCCCACGGTGAGACACTTGGTCTAATGAACCCTTGATCTAATAACCCTTGTAGCTGTGTCATAAGTTCTTTTAATTCCGAAGGGGCCATTCTATATGAAGCTTTGGAAATTAGGGTAGTTCTTGGTATTAGCTCTATTCCAAATTCTATTTGTCTATTTGGAGGTATACCTGGTAATTCTTCTGGAAATACATCGCCAAATTCCCCCACAACGGGAATATCTGAAATTTTCAATCCTTTTGTCCTTATATCACATACATGTGCTAAGAACGCTTCACATCCTTTGCGTAACATTCTGTTAGCTTGTATCATTGTAAGAAGGTGAGACGATTTGGTGGTCTTACATCTATGAATAACACTCTACTGTTTGAGGGTGCTTTTAGGGAAACCTTCTTCCTTCTACAATCTATATTTGCTTGGTATTTATGCAACCAATCCATGCCTAGTATTATATCAAATTCTCCCAATGGGAATGGTATTAAGTTTGTAGGGAAGTCTTATTTTCCTATCTTTACGTTACAATCAAGTAGTACATTTCTGGTAGTATACACCTCTTGGTTAGCTACCGTTACTTCTAAAGGTGTTTCTAAGCATATAGGAACAATGTTCATATCCTTAAGTAGACGTTCAGATATAAAAGACCTCATTGCGCCATAATCAAATAAAGCATGCACTTGAACTGAATTGACCAACAACGTACCTTAAACTATGTTATCAGACATTAGTGCATCCTACACAGTCATATCATAAGTCCTAGCTTGAGGACGATTTGCTATAGTACTAGGTCCTATTAATGGCTATTTGCCTTGACTCTTTCTCTGAGGGCAAGTAGTGGAGATGTGGCCTTCTTGACCGCAAATGTAACATGTTCTTATAGTTGCCATGGTGCGGCTGGTGCTTTGTGGCTGGTATTGTTGCTACTGTGGACGATACCAAGGTTGGGTATTAACTAGTGCTTGATTTGGGCAGTTTACTAAGGTGTGCCCAGGTCGATGACATTTATAACATACATTTGATCCCACTAAACATGGTAAAGTCTCATGATTCCTTCCACATTTGATACAAATTATGCTCCTTCTTTTGTAATCACTTGGATCAGCAATGAAAGTTCTCTTTCTTTGATTATTGTTACTTAGTGCTCTTTCTCCCTTTTGTTTTACTACAACTGGATTGGTTTGTGGTCTTCCTTGTCCTCCATTTCCTTTATTATGACCATTGTTATTGGAGTAGTTTCCTTGCCTTTTTCCTTCCTTCCGGTTCTCTCGGTTGAATTCTCGGAGTAGCTTGCCACTTTTCTCAGCTACTTTTGTCCTTTGAACAACTTCAGCATAGTTGTCCAGACATAAAACAACAATCTTATCATGCAACCATGGATTCAGATCATGCTCAAACCTCCTTGCTTTTCTCCTTTCAGTATCCACCAAAAGTGGGGCATACCTTTGGAGTTCATTAAACTTCTTTTCGTATTCTTCCACCATCATGTTTCCTTGTCTTAATTCTACGAATTGCTTCTCTAGCTCATCCGCAACACTAATTGGAAAGTATTGACTGTAGAAAAATTCCTTGAATTGAGGCCAGGTAAAGATTGGATCAATCTCAGTTGCTGGTTGTTCATTTCTAGCTGCCAATCTTCTAGTCATTTCTAAACGTTCAGTATTCTCCCACCAATAGTTGGCTTCTCCTTTTAACAAGTAGGTGACATATTCTATTTTGAGGTCATCAGTTACCCCAACAATGCAGAAGGTTTTCTCTACTTAATCCTAATTTGGGCGGCAGTAGGACCTCCATCATCATTGAAAGTAGGTGGGCAGCTATTGATAAAATATCTAAATGTTACCCTTCTAGGTTGTACTTGTGGTGGGAATGAGGAGTTGTTGTTGTTTTGGGAAGCTTCCTTAATCATGTTTATTAACAGGGCAATAGGGTTATCTTGGTTCACATTGTTATCACTATTTCTCTAATTGTTGCTCAGGTTAGGGTTTTCTTGATCAGCTTGGTTGGTGGATCGATGGGTTCGGGGTCTTCTTATTGGAGCCATCTCCTATGAGTTAAAGGGGAGATAAGGAATTACTATTACTAAAAATAAAATTTGGCTCAACATCACAAAAATACACAACATGGAAAAGCAGAGTAAGTTTCTAATAAAATTACCCAGAATATATATAATAACAAAAGTTACATTATGACAAATTTGTACAATAGAACCTCATTGCTACAAAGTCATGTAAAAACACAATAACATTTATCACAACAGGTGCCTAGTATAAAGGTTGAGAATTAAGTTCATTCATTGTTTTGTGTGCAAAACGACACGCTCCCTCAACCTTTTCAATGAGGTTACGCATCAGATAGTCTCGGTCCATCATAGTAGGCTATGCGACCCTAAGCTAATCACTGACTGAGATCAGGACTTCTGTCATTGTCTCAGTGAGGACCAGGGACATGTCTTGAAATGAAACTCTCCAAAGATCCAACAGTCTACTAGTCCTTTGATGAGCAAACGATTGTTGAAACATGGTAGTGTTACGTGTCGCCAACTCTGCTTGTGCTATACGGATTCTGCGTTGAAGATAGTGACATAATCCATCTGGTAACAACATAGACGTTGGTATTTCTGGTAGCGGTACAGGTGGAACATCTGATAAAGTAACTGATGGTGATGCTAGCACAACAGGTATTGTGTGCATAGAAACAGGAGGAGTCTCTGCTTGAGAGGGAACTAGGGGTGGAAAACTCATTTGACTTCGAGGAAGACAAGGACTCCTCATACGGATTGAAGAATTTGATCCCTCAGATGGGTCCTGTTCATTTTCTTCTGAGTCTACGGGTTCCTCATCATTTTAATCTAAGATTCGGGGTATCTCGAAACGAAAGACTTGAGTTGGCCTATTCATTCTTTTGCGAGGAGTTACCCGTCAACAGGCACCAGTCAATGGCAAAGATCTGCAGTTGACATTACTTGGAACAGGTGTATTATTCGGAGCTTGTGCAGGGGGTACTTCCCCTATAGTGTTATTATTTATAATGAGGACTTGGTTACTAGGGCGTCCCATAACTAGAGTAGCAATGCCATCAGGGATCTGCTCTTTATTTAAGCTTTTAATCAGGGGTGCCTTGCCCTTGTCGTCATGTCTCGGAATGATTGGAGTCATCTATAAAAGAACACATAACTTAAATCAATAGCATCATATGGCTCATCATAAGGGTTTGACATAAATACCAATACCATAGTATGGTGTGTACTTAATGTGGGTTTTTTTTTTCTATCATAAAACCTTATATCATACAATCTAATAACCTTAAGAACTAATGGGGAAAACAACTTCGACACTTACCTTCTATCCTACTAGTCCTACCCTTACAATTATTTCCTTTCCTTACTAAGAACCTAATTCTATGTTCCGGTAAAGAACCTGTCTCATAACCGATGCTTGGCTCTGATACCAACTGTGGCAGCCCCGAAAATCCCAAGCTGGACTTCAAGCACTGTTAGAAATTGTGTGACAATCCTTGAAAATCCCAAGCTGGATTCCGGGCTCCGCCAGGAAAAGACGACAAAAAACATCGAGAACCAAACAAACACATCATTGATTAAGAGAAATATCATCTCTATTACAGAACCATACCAAACTAAAGGTTTATCATTTCTTATTACAAAACCTCAAAATGAACATTTAGCAGCGGAAGTCTAAAAATGGCCCATCTGGCCTTACAATCTAAACATGTCTACAATGGCCTCTTACTTCACTTTTCCTTTAAGGCCACCCATAGGAGAGTGTTCAAGAAACTCTCATCATGCCATTTTCTCTTTTACTTTGCTAGGCGGCTTGACCTTCTTGTCACAATCTATAAAATATTTCATAGTAATCCACATAAGCGTTTTACGCTCAGCAAGTATATAATTATAAGCTGGGTAAGCTTTAAGAAAGAGAACAAACATTTCAATAGAGGCTTTAGTTTTTAATGAGGTTGGGCGAAGCAAAGCCAACACCTTCTGATAAATCAATCAAACAAGTAACTTGGCTATTTCTTTGAACTCCACTCCTATTCAAATGTTTTCTGCTAATCCCTTTACAGATTCCGAGGAGGAGGAAGAGGAACTTGGGGAATTTGTTCCTAGTTCCTTCTCTTTAGATGTTTTTGGGGTTGCTGCCCAACTCACCAAGAATGATAGAGATAGTGTTAGAGATAAATGATGATGATGATGATGATGATTATGTAATAAATTGTGCAACTGTAAATACTTGAGGTATTTTATAAACCTTAAGATCAGCACAAGTTATGCATCCACTGATAATAAACTTATTCATCAGTGGATGGTCAAATCTCTTCACAAGACAAGTCAGAAAACAGAAACATTCAAAGGACTTGACAAAGTGAATAAGAATGACTAATGTTACTTGTAAACAGTCAAAGTACTCCGCACATCAGAAATTCTAAACAAAGTTACGTTGATTAAATACCGTCAGGGGGAATCCATCAGGGGGAACTCATTAGGGGAACCCATCAGGGGGAACTCATCAGGGAAACCTGTTAGGGTATGACGAAGGCAGACCAACCCGTTAAGGAAACACTTCAGGACATGTCAATGTCAGGCCAACCCATCAGGGTAACCCGTCAGGGGGAATGGCCAACATGGCATCAGTGGAAGCCATCAGTGTTTACCGTCAGTCATAACCATCAGGATAAAGAAGCACTGAGTGAAACTCAAGTGAAAGTTGAAGCCCTGATCCAGTCAATAAGCATGAAGGGATTCAAAAGCACTGATCAAAGTCCATCAGGGCTAGTAGTCAGTGAATCGTTATGACAACATGCGCCCGTCATCAGTACTTACACGAAAATCAACGTAACGTGTTACAGAAGCAAGAAATATCAACTGGAAAGATATTTCTTGAAGTTTGTCTCTCGCATTAAATGCACACAGATCAGGGGAAGAAAAAATAGCAACAAAGCATGCAGCAGTCTGACACATAGGGCTACGATGTGACATACTTGCGGCTAAGTTGAGAGAAGTAGCACGTCTCAAGCATGTGATTTCAACCACTGATTCAACATATAAGCAAAGGAGTTCTCATTACAAAAATGTAGAGAGATTGAATCTATCCAACAGATCAAACAAACATAGAAGCACACAACACTAGGAAGCTCTGTAATATATTTCTTGAGAGATTTATTTTTCAAAGAAAAGTTTTCGTAGCTAGTGAGTGTGAGAAGCTATGAATCTTATTTATAGAATTTGTAGCTGCAAATCACATTTGTGATTATATAGATTTCCAAAAAAACCCCAAGTTTTAATATAAGTATTTTAACTTGAATCTGTGTGTTCATATTACATAGTTTTTCTGATCCGTGCAGCTGTTTCCTGTAAGTTCTTTTAAAAGATAAAAAGAGTAAAAAGTTTGTAGTGTTTGTATTCATCCCCCCCCCCCCCTTCTACAAACACTTGAGCCTATTTTGCACCAACAATTGGTATCAGAGCCTCTTAGCAGATTTCACTTGCTAAAAACGATCATTATCTATGGCCAACAAAGTTGGAAACAGTAAAGTCCCATGTTGGAAAGGGGCAAATACTACTTCTGGAGACAAAGAATGATAGTTCATCTAAGAGCTATTGATGATGAATATTTACAGATTCTATAAGAAGGCCCTCACATTCCCAAGAAGCTCATTCCAATAGAAGTCGTTAATGGAGTCAATATTCCTGAAAAGCTTGTCCCAAAGACAACTGACGAAATGACGATAGAGGAAAGAGAAAAGGTGAAAAAGGATCTTAAAGTCACTAGGATCCTGTATAATGGTTTAGACGATGATATGCTGAATAGTATCATGAATCTTACCACGTCTAAATCTATATGGGATAACATACAAATCCTTTGTGATGGTACTGAGGAAGTGAGGGAGAACAAATTGTAGCTGTTGACACAACAGTATGAGTGGTTCACAATGAAAAATGGCGAAACACTCATTGAAATGTTAGACAGATTTAACAGGTTGGTAAATGACCTGAGATTATTTAGGAAGACATATGCTAACAAGGATGTGAACAGAAAATTCATGAGAGCCCTTCCCATATCATGGGATCCTAAGACGACAACAATCAGGGAATCCAAGGACATGAATCTTCTAGACATGGATAGGCTATATGGTACTCTCAAGACATATGAACTAGAGGTTCAACAAAGATCTGAAATGTCAGGGGATGCCAGAAAGCTTAAATCTGTAGCCCTGATGGCTGCCACGAAGGACAAACAAGAAGCAAGACAAAGTGTCTTGATGAAGTAGCAACTAGAAGATGTTGACATAGAAAGGGACAAAGAAGCTGACTCCAAGGAGGAAGAATATACTCCAGAAGAGTTAGAGGAGCTGGATGAAACCATGGCCTTTCTTGCAAAAAGGTTTTCCAAGCTGTAATTCCAAAAGCCTGCAGGATCTAAAAGATTTTCAGCAAGGAAACCTAGTAGCACGAATAACTTTATTGACAAATCAAGAATAAAGTGCTACAAATGCAATGAGCTGGGCCACTTCGTAAATGAGTGTTGTAAGGCCACAAAAGATGATGAATCCAAAAACAAAGAAGCTGTTGTGGACTACAAGAAGAAATAATTTGACCTTCTTAATGCAAACAAGAAGGGAAAAGCATATATTGCAGAGGGAAAAGACTGAGCTGACTCTGATGAAGAAGAAAATGAAGAGTATGTCAACCTAGCCCTGATGGCCTCATCCACTGACAATAGCAGCTCACAGGTAAGCCTTGAAATTTCCTCTAACATGTCTAAAACTGATTATGTTAAAATTGTTAAGGAGTTGGCTTGTGAGATAAAGGATCTCTATGACACCCTGAGGAGTGCTGTAGCTGAAACTGAGAAAGTGCAGAAAATAAATGAACAGTTATCTGCTAGGAACACTCTTTTAGAATCAGAAAACTCCAGACTTGAGAGTCTTGAAAAAGAACTCTCAAGGACTAAAAATCTTCTTGACTGTGCTATTAAAAGAGAGGAATGGACCTCGAATCTTCTTAGTCAAGAAAGGGAAGTCATTAAGATATGGAGTGAGTCTAGCAGGAAACTGGAGGATCGTTTAAAAAGTCAGAAATCTGATCCAAAATCTAGTTTAGGCTATGAAGAGACTCAAGTGCAGCAACCTCCCATTGAGGTTGAGATGGCAGCTAGCTTTGTAAAAAGGCCAATACAACCTATCAAGTTTGTTAAGGCAGACACAAAGCTAGAATCAGGGAATGTTTTCCCAGTGAGTGAAGCTTCCACTAGTGGTGGGAGAGGCAAGAAACTTATTCTTGCCAAAGCACTCAATCCTCCAGTTAAGAAAGAACTAGACTGTGCATCAGTGGATACACAATCGTCAGGGGGAAAGAGTGCATCAGGCCGTTGTAGCCCGTCAAGGGAAAAAGGCTTGTCAGGGGAAAGCAAAAAGAATAGAAATGGTAAGCTAGGTGTTAATAAAGCTAGCAATTACTCTTCCATTAATGAAGCCCCTAGAAAAGTGTGCTGGAATTGTGGTAACTGTAATCATTTATCTTTTCAATGCAAAGAAAAACCACAAATTTTGACTGGCACAATTTTGTATGCTGATGATTTACCAACTGTTAAAGCCTGTTCCTCTAAGGATAAAGGCAAGATAACTGTTGAGAAATCAAAAGCATATATTGAAGCTCCTAAAAAGGAGAAAGTTTTAAATTTGCCAAAACCAAAAGTCACCAATAAAGTTAAAGTTGTTTTACCTATTACTGTGACTAAACCAAGAGGACCCAAAGTCAATTGGGTACCAAAAACAATTTAAAAGTTTTCTTGTGTGCAAAGAAAAGTCAAAAGTAGTCAAATCTGGTTTTTAGACAGTGGCTGCTCAAGGCACATGACAGGAAACAAAGCCCTGCTCACAGAATTCCAAGAAAAGGATGGTCCAGTAATTTCTTTTGGTGATAACAGCAAAGGACTAACTCTTGGTTATGGCAAAGCAGCAAATGGGAATGTCTCATTTGAAAATGTATCACTGGTTGATGGGCTCAAGCACAATTTGCCAAGCATAAGTTAACTTTGTGACAAAGGATTCATCACTTCCTTCAAAGGAGATCAGTGTCTAATCTCAAATGAAAGTGATGGGAAGCTGGTTTTGTCAGGGTCAAGAAAAGGAGATCTCTATGTTGCTGATTTTAATTCAGTAAATGGAGAATCATGTTTTTACAGCAAGGCAACCCCTGATGAAAGCAAACTATGGCACAAGAAGCTTTCTCACCTGAACTTTAAGTCAATCAATGATCTGGTGAAGAGAGAGTTGGTAACTGGACTTCCTCAAATGGAATTTATCCAAGAAGGATTATGTTCAGCATGTCAACAAGGGAAGCAAAGGAAATCATCCTTTGTCTGCAGGGAAGCCACAATGATCAAAGATCCAATTCAATTGTTACATATGGATCTCTTTGGCCCTGTCAACATTATGTCAGTGTCAAAGAAAAGATTTGCAATGGTCATTGTGGATGACTACACCAGATACACTTGGGTAAAGTTTCAGCATGCTAAATCAGAAGTTCCTCAACAAATCATTGACCATATCAAGAAGGTGGAAACAGAATCAGGGTCAGTGGTTAGAGTGTTGAGAACAGACAATGGAACTGAGTTCAAGAATGCAGCTGTTGAGGGATTTTGTGTGGAGAAAGGCATAAATCATACATTTTCTGCTCCAAGGACTCCTCAATAGAATGGTGTAGTAGAAAGGAAGAATAGAACCCTCATAGAAGCTGCTAGATCAATGCTAGCAGAGGCAAAGATTCCCACCTATTTTTGGGCTGAAGCAATTTCCACTGCTTGCTTTACTCAGAATAGATCTCTAATTAACAAGGCTCACAACAAGACACCATATGAGCTAATGATAGGGAGAAAGCCAAGACATTGATAAGGTAAATGAATGCTTTAAACAAATAATGAACTATCTACTCAACTCAGAGTATAGTAAAGCCATCTTTACCGATGAAGAAATGTCGGGGGAAGCACTGTCTCAACTATGGACGAGTGCCAAGTTCATGTACTCCACCACTAGGCCTGATGCAGTCAAGGGAATCTCATTCAAAGTTTCCTCTGAGAAAGGGAAAATAACCCCTTCCAGACTTAACTCTGCTTTGGGGCTACCTACTCAAGATCTGGTGGACGCACCCAGTAATGCAGACCTACTGGATTTCTTGAGGGAATTGGGTTATAACTCTGCTCCCAACGCAGTGTTAAAGTTCAAAGACCTCAAGAGGGTGAATGTTAAGCGGGAGATCTCTTACCAGTTTGATACAATCACCAAGGTGTTCTCAGGTAAGTGTTCTAACTTTGAGGTTATTACCTCTTTAACTTTGAAAATAACATATGTAATAATTAAAAATGTAAATATAAATATAGGTAAAATAATTTTTGATGACCTTGTAAATAAATTAGGTAATTTTAATAATAGGAAAATTGAAGTATATTATGCAAGATTTTTGTTTATGATTATTAAAGAACAAATTACTAATTTTTCTTTTGAGAATGATATACCTGTATAGACATACAAGCAAACAAAGAAATTGTTTGCAGAAATAATAAAGAAATCATATACAGCCGAACCATTTGCACTTCCACAGCATATGGTACAGGTAGTAAATTCTTCACCTTCACCTTCTCAAACTGTACATTCTTCACCTTCATCTACTACGGTAGAGAAAACAACCACCTCTCTGCCTACCCAAGTAGAGCAACCAATTTCCACCCAACCACTCTCAATAACCCAACCAATAGTCTCCCAAAAAACTATTGGGATTAAAAGAAAACCCAGTGAAGTTACCACATCAACTAAGGGGGAGTAAGAAGAAGAAGGGAGCCACGAGTGTTACCCAATAGCCTGACCAGGCAGTATCCTCTCAAAAGGATATTGCTTTTGATAAGGAATTAAACATATTTCTAACTAGTTCCTCTCAAAAGGAATTAGTTATTGAAAATAGTCCCCAACCAGGGACACATTTGAGTGAGGCACATACACTGACCATAGACACTGATGAACCTACCATCAGGGTCTCTGAGAGCCAACTGCAGATATCTAACACAGTGAGTGCACACACCACTCAAGATGTTGTAGTTCAGAAGCTTCTCAATAAGATCAACATGAGTCACAAGCATTATTCTACAGCATCTTTTGATGAATCACCTCCTCGTTCAGTGATTCAGCCAACACTCCCATCTACACCACTTCCTTCTTTCTCCGTTATTCAAATTTCTTCAGATTTAATGACACAAACATTAAGTGTCATAGAATCAGATTCTCCACATTCTCAATTCGTGGATGAGCTAATATTCTCTGACACAGTGTTTGGTAGTCAACACTCTCAAATGGTTGACTCATTTTTACTTGATACAAACACTGATGATCAGACAGGGGACATAGACTCCACTGTACATACTACAGCTATAACTCTTTATGTACCCCCAATTGTATATACTTCCTCTATAGAAACATACACTTCTCCAATTATACATACACACTTTACTTCTTTTCCTACTCCTATCACAACTGTGGAACCATAATCTGTACATACATCACTTGAACTGGCCACAGTTGATGATTTCCAAGCCCATAGGAGCCCCTCTAGGACAATTTTGAGTGAGACTGAGAGAATACTTAGTGCAGAGAGGCAAAGTAAAACCCTTGAGAGGACTTTGGCAAAAGGAGATCAAAAGAGTACTACCTTAGTAGGCAAAGAAAAAGGAGAGAATAAGAGTGATGCCTTAGAAGGCAAAGAAAAAGGAAAAGATGAGAGAGATAAGGATGAGATCCTTGTAAATAAAGAACAGAGAGAAAACACAGTTACTGTATATACTACTTCTACCTCTGAAAGTGATGAAGATGATGCTCCAAAAGATGATTTTTCCCAGTTCATCGGAGTTGATTTGTACTTTTAGCAGAATCAAATGTCGGACACTATACAGTTGTTAAAGCAAGAGTTAGCTAGGACCACTGATCCCATCTTGATCAAAGTGTTAAAATCACATATCATGATCAGTCAGTCAATTGATATAGAAAATCAAAAATTGTATACACATTTTTCTTCAAAGATACAAAATGTACAGCAAGTTGTCGACTCCCTGGTCACCAGCCAGACCCTGCTCCGGGTGAAGAAACAAGCTGACGCTGTAGACAAGAGGCTTGCTGATCTCACTTCCCAACTGACCAGCATGGAAACTCTACAACATTCCATGGCTGGCACTTTGTAACAAGTTCTTCAAGTCACATCCCGACTCTCAACTCCCATTGATGATGTTGTCAAAAAGGGAGAGAAATCAACCAAGCAGTCGTCAAGGGATGTTGCTGAGAATTCAAGTCAACCATCAGGTGATGTGACTACTCATGTTCCTGCTCCAAAATCCAAGGATAAAGGCAAGGGTATCCTGATTGAGGAACCAAAGAAGAAATCCAACACTCAATCAGGGCCTAAGCTACTTGGAGATGCCATGAAGACAGCCCACTTTCCAACACCCGTTGAAGCTGTAATTGATGGGAAAGTGGAGTTGGTCTACCCTCAAGATAAAAAGCTAGTGGAAGCTGATGCACTATTTGCACATCAACTTCAAGATGATGAAGATAGGGAAATGGCAAAGGAACAGGAGGAAGCAATGAAGAAGAAAAGTGTCAGGCCCAGGACCTTCAGGAATTCGCAGCAAAGAAGATCTCAGAACCCTAAAGGTGCATCAAGGGATAAAAATCAAGACAAATCTGAAGACCCTGATGCCACCAAATCCAAGTCATCTGAAGCCAAGGATCAAACACCTTCTCCTATTACCACAACATTTGGTCCACCCACTCTAGCTGAATCCCTCAAAGAAGAAAGGCGCAAAAACCTGTCATTTATGTTCTCCATAAAAAGCATAGATGTCAGGTTCAACAATAGAAGAGATCAGCTAATAACAGTTCAACTTAAAGTGGGTCGCAATTTACTGTCACAATGGATTGGTTTAGGAGAATGGATGCTGAACAACTGGGATTAGTTCTAAATTTAATTTCAAAATCGTCAGTGGCTAACAGAGACTTGAGGGGACTGATTGATAAGCTGAGGAGAGCCATCAACGATGATAGGAGTCTGCCCACAGCCTTGGAAAGACCTGTGAAGCTGTTTTACAAATCCACTGATGGGCAGGAGAAAAACATTAAAATCAAAGACGTTGATAGTCTCAACCTGGAGGAAGCGATGCATGTTCTAAGCCAAATAGCTTATCACAAAAATGAACATGTTATCTAGTTCAGAATCCTACTGATTCAGAAAGTGTTGAAGGAGATTGAAGAAACCAAAGCTGATGAACAAACCAAAGCTGATGATGGGAACACTGCAGCAAGGGATGTGCCACTAGTGAAGGGATTCAAAGAATATCCAAAATTGATCACTAGCCCCATGGGTGTTAGATTCAAAAATAAAAAGGGGGAGATCATTACTTTCTACTGGTCACAACTTGCTGCAACCAATGTTCAAGAAATAAAATCTATCCTTGAAGCTTTGGAATCCAGCAGGAATGTCAACATTGTCAACTTCAGAAAACTTCTTCAAAAGGAGCTGGAGCAACTGGAAGCAGGTGGAGAAGACAACAGACTAAGGATTCCTGATCAAAACCCAGATCAAAGAAGACAAGGCCTTGGAAGTGACTCTCAACCGATTGAATCAAGTCATCCATTGCCCTTTGTCTCAGCAAAAAGGAAAAGGGATCCTGATGTCTAATATAACATTCTTTTTGTAATAGTTATAGGAAAATACTTGTACATAAATTCTTTTATTAATTCATTAAAAATTCTTTCATCTATTTAGTATTGGTTTTGACATCATCATCAGTGCATCTAGGGATTTATGGTTATCGAATTGATAAACATAAATAGGGGGAGATTGTTAGAGATAAATGATGATGATGATGATGATTATGTAATAAATTGTGCAACTGTAAATACTTGAGGTATTTTATAAATCTTAAGATCAACACAAGTTATGCATCCACTGATAATAAACTTATTCATCAGTGGATGGTCAAATCTCTTCACAAGACAAGTCAGAAAATAGAAACATTCAAAGGACTTGACAAAGTGAAGAAGAATGTTTGATGTTACTTGTAAATAGTCAAAGTACTCCGCACATCAGAAATTCTAAACAAAGTTATGTTGATTAAGTACCGTCAGGGGAATCCATCAGGGAGAACTCATCAGGGGAACCCATCAGGGGGAACTCATCAGGGCGAACCCATCAGGGGGAACTCATCAGGGGAACCCATCTGGGGGAACTCATCAGGGAAACCTGTCAGGGTATGACAAAGGCAGACCAACCTGTCAGGGAAACACTTCAGGACATGTCAGTGTCAGGCCAACCCATCAGGGTAACCTGTCAGGGGGAATGGCCAACATGGCATCAATGGAAGCCATCAGTGTGTACCGTCAGTCATAACCATCAGGATCAAAAAGCACTGAGTGAAACTCAAGTGAAAGTTGAAGCCCTGATTCAGTCAATAAGTATCAGGGCATTCAGAAGCACTGATCAAAGTCCATCAGGGCTAGTAGTCAGTGGATTGTTATGACAACATGCACCGGTCATCAGTACTTACACGAAAATCAACATAACGTGTTACAGAAGCAAGAAATATCAACTAGAAAGATATTTCTTAAAGTTTCTTTTTGATCCAATGAGAACTCTCTCGCATTAAATGCACACAGATCAGGGGAAGAAAAAGTAGCAACCAAGAATGTAGCAGTCTGACACATAGGGCTACGATGTAACATACTTGCGGCTAAGTTGAGAGAAGCAGCACGTCTCAAGCACGTGATTTCAACCACTGATTCGACATATAAGCAAAGGAGTTCTCATTACCAAAATGTAGAGAGATTGAATCTATCCAACAGATCAAACAAACATAGAAGCACACAACACTAGGAAGCTCTGTAATATATTTCTTGAGAGATTTATTTTTCAGAGAAAAGTTTTCGTAGCTAGTGAGTGTGAGAAGCTGTGAATCTTATTTACATAATTTGTAGTTGTAAATCACATTTGTGATTATACAGATTTCCAGAAAAACCCCAAGTTTTAATATAACTATTTTAACTTGAATCTGTGTATTCATATTACATAGTTTTTCTGATCCGTGCAGCTGTTTCCTGTAAGTTCTTTTAAAAGATAGAAAGAGCAAAAAGTTTGTAGTGTTTGTATTCATCCCCCCCCCCCCCCTTCTACAAACACTTGAGCCTATTTTGCACCAACAGATAGTGCTGCAGGGGAAAGACAGAAGAATGTCGATCTAGTTAAGTTCATCAATACTCTTGGTTGGGACCTAAAAGATGTTAATGCTTTCTTGCAGGATGGGTGTATTCCATCAAAATCCTCCTCTAAGGAAGCTAGTCATAATATTGATTCTGATGTAAGTACAGTGCCCTGTGGCTCTTTAGCTGAGGGGGATACTACTCTTAAGTGTGCAGCTGGTTCAAAGCCGGTTGTTCATCTGAATAAGAAGGTCTTATCCTGGAGCAATGTTGTCACCAAGGAAGGTAAGCCAGCTGAACTTAATTTCTACCCTCCCACAGTTTTTAATGGGACAATTTATGTCAGTCCACCTACTGAGATTTTAAGGAAAGGAGCTTATAGGTTGCGTTTCAGCTTAGAAGGGAGCTTTTTGCACTCTAAGCCATCATTTTTAGTAGTTGAAGTTTTTGTGAAAAGGCACTGGACACCTTTTGGATTTGAAAAGCTCACTGTTTATAAAGACAAATTTGTTTTCAACTTTTCTAGCTCCATGGGGCGGGACAACCTCATTGCTTCAGGTCCTTGGTACATTGCAAATAAACTTATTACTTTAAAGTACTGACGAGAAGGGGTTGAAAGTACTGAGGAGAAATGCACTGTTGTTCCCATTTGGGTGAAGTTTCATGACATTCCTATTTCTTATTAGACCTTGGAAGGTTTAAGCTATCTAGCCTCTTGGATTGGTAAACCTTTATTTTTAGACAATGCCACTTCAAGATTGGAGCCTATGGGCTTTGCAAGAGTCTGCATACAAGTTGAGGTTATTTCCTCCTTTCCAAAATCGCATCCTGTTACTGTCCTCAATAGCGATTCAACCTATCTACTCCCTGACTTGGTCAGAGTTGAGTATCAACACAAACCTCCCGTATGACCACACTACAATGTATTTGGCACCACTCAATTTTGTTGCCCAAAAGCAAATTATAAATGGGTTCCAAAGAATACAAACGTTCCAGGTGTGGAAAAGGAATTGCCCCAAAACACTTATGTTCCCATTAGTGTGGGCAAAGGTAAAGGTGTTCTTATTGATGCTTCTGCTCATGATTGGAAGCCTGTTACCAAGGGAATTATGATTTCTAAGCCTCCAGATCACTTAGTTACAGAAGGTGTAGTTGATATAAATACTTTCAGAACCCTTGATAATGATTCTGAAACTGTAGTTGATAGTTCGCAAGGACTACAGCTTGTATCTGACTCTGATTTCTCCCCTCCTTTGCTCTTGGACAATTTTGCTTCTAAGATAAAAAACATAGATGGGAAGGAGCTAAAGTCAGCAGCTACACATCTTTTGCCTTCTAGCCAAATCTCTTCTCGGAGGAAAAATAAGAAGAAGAAAGGAGGGAGCACCTCCAAAATACCTGTTTAATTTATTTTATGTATACTTTTTGTGGTATGAATGTTAGGGGTTTAAACCATCTATCAACCTTCTGAAATGTCAAGGACTTCTTTAAGAAGTTCAACTTATCTTTTGTTGGTCTTTTTGAGACTCGAGTTAAATCTCCCAAAGCTTAGTCTATTTTGCTTTCTATTAATAAGAGTTGGCATTGGTTTTTTTAACTATCTTCATCACCCTAACGGGAGGATATGGGTGGGTTGGGACACCACCCTTTGGATAGTAGATATCTTATCTTCCCCTTAATTGTAACATTTTGGTTGCTTTTGCCTATGGTTTTTATACTCCTTCAGACAGAAGGCTGTTATGGGCTGACCTGCAAAACATTGCTCCTCATTGTGTTGGCTATCATTGGTGCGTTATTGGAGATTTTAATGAGGTTATTTCCCCCTTTGGAAGTTTTAGGTGGGAATTATTTTATTACAGGTGGGATGATTGACTTTAAAACTTGCCTAGTGGACTGCTCTCTGTTTGATCTATACGCGACTGGCACTCACTTGTCTTGGTGGAACTTGCAGCCTGCTAACCCTGTTTATAAAAAGCTGGATAGGGTCTTGGTTAACCCGGTTTGGATGTCGCATCTCCCTCAGTCTCAAGTTTTTTTCCACACAAGGGGTCTTTCAGATCACACCCCCATGATTGTTTATCTGGACATACATGCTCAGCGAGTCAAGAAGCCTTTTCAGTTATTCAATTTTATGGTTGGTTTAGAAGGATTTATAGATGCTATTCAAAAAGCATGGCAGTTGGATTTTCATGGTAACCCTTTACAGTAGCTCTGGGCGAAGTTCCACAAGGCCAAGAGTCTATTACTAGACCTCAATAAATCCAACGGTAATGTCCACTCATATGTTAAACAATTAACCTTGGATCTCTAATACGTGCAAGCTGATCTGTTGTCCTTTCCTATGGATCCTTCCCTTCTAGAGAAGCAGTATATCCTTTCCCTTGCATTGTCTGCTGCTCTTGTTAGAGAAGAAAGCTTACTTAAACAGAAGTCATGGGTTAAATGGCTTGGTGAAGGGGACAAGAATTCTAAGTTCTTCTTCTTCAAACTTAAATCAAATTGGAATGTTAACAAAAAATTTTTGATTCAGGATGATTCTTGTCACATTATACATGGGCATGATGGAGTCTAGAATGTTGCTATCAATCATTTCAGGAAAATCCTTAATCTTGACATTGATGATCGCTTCTTGAACCTCAGTAATCTTCCTGTACACAAAACCATATGCCATGATGATTTTAACTTCCTAAATGCTTGTGTCACTGTGGATGAGATTTTGTTGGCCTTTAAGTCATTGAAAAAGAACAAGAGGCCAGGTCTAGATGGCTTCAATGCTGAATTCTTAACTTTCACTTGGGATATCATTGGTAAGGACATTATTGCTGCTGCTTTGGCTTTCTTTAATAAAGGATGCCCGTTTGGCAATTTCAACAATACATCTTTAGCCTTGATTCCAAAGATTGCTCAATTGTCCTCGATGCACGATTTTAGACCTATTTCATGTTGTACAATTGTTTAAAAGATTATTTCAAAAGTCATGGCCAATTGCATGAAAAGAGTGCTCCCTGCCATTATTTGTCCTTCCCAAGTAACTTTCATACATAACAGAAAAATTAGTGATAACATCCTCATTGCTCAAGACATTGTGAGGAACTACGATCTGGATAAAGGCCCCCCTAAGTGCTCTCTGAAAATTGATCTTCAAAAAGCTTTTGATTCCTTCAAATGGAACTTTATTTTGGCTGCTCTAAGGCATCTGCAGTTTTCACCAAAATTTTGCTACTGGGTTAAAGAATGCATTTCCACTTTCACCTACACTGTCAAAGTTAATGGTTCTCTTTATGGTCATTTTAAGGGCTAGAGGGGTATAAGACAGGGTGACCCCATTTCTCCACTACTTTTTGTAGTGGCTATGTAGTTCCTTACTTCTATTACTAATATGGAAATTGAGAAGTCTAACAACTTTTCATTTCATTGGAGAGCCTCTCCTATTCATTTAACACACCTCTATTTTGCAGATGATTTATTTATGTTCTGTAAAGGTGATATTTTTTTAGTTAACACTCTCAAGCAAGCACTAGACTTTTTCTCTCAACTTTCTGGCATGAACGTTAACAACTCAAAGAGTCTGTGCTTCCTCTCTGGGGTCGATGATCTTAGTAAGGTTCAGATTCTCCAGCTTCTAGGCTTTCCTCAGGGTGTGCTTCCAGTAAAGTTCCTTGGCATGCCTCTCATATCTTCTAGGTTGCGGGCAAGAGACTACGATGCTTTAGTGGACATAATTACCAGTGGAATTACATCTTGGACTTCAAAATTTGTATCCTATGCTGGTAGAATTCAACTCATTATAGTGGTTCTTTTTTCCATTCAATCTTATTGGGCTCAACACTTTATGATGCCCAATTACATTCACAAGAAGCTCCAAAGTATTTTCACCAAATTTTTATGGAAAGGTTTTACTCTTAACAACCATGGGGCTAAAGTTGCATGGGCGAAGCTTTGTTCTCCTAAGGACGAGGGACGTTTGGATTTTAAATGTTTGAGGGAGTGGAATCATGCTCATTTGCTTTATAGGGTATGGAAAATCATAAATCCTCACTTTCAATCCTTATGAACATTATGGATTCGTAATACTGTCATTAAAAAATCCAATTTTTGGTCTATGAAGGCTACTGCACAATCCTCATGGTCTTGGAGGAAAATCCTATCACTTAGAGACACTGCTAAACAATTCATCAATTACTCTATTGGTGATGGTTCAAAAGTGAGTCTGTGGTTTGACCCTTGGCACAACTTGCAATCATTAGCCAGTTCTATTAATGACCCAATCATTATTGAATCTAGACTAGGGAGGGATGCTGTGGTTTTAGATATCATGTTCAATAGCAATTGGAGGCTCCCACTTTCTAATCACCATCTTATTATCAATTGGAGGAACACTTTTGACTACCTGACTCATTTCAACATCATCAATCATGATATAGTGCAATGGAATAATGTTCTTCTTAATATAACTAATGTTACATGCATATGGTCTGATATTCGCACAAGGAATCAAAAAGTTACTTGGAATCGTGTTGTTTGGAATAATCTTGTTGTTCCGCGCTACTCCTTCATCAACTGGCTGTGCTGTCATAAAAGCCTATGGACTTTGGATAAACTGTTCAACTTTGGCCTGAATATCACAAATCTGTGTGTCTTGTGCAACTTTGAACCTGAAACATTTGACCACTTATATTTCCAATGCAACTATTCTTTCAAAATCGTTCATGCTATCCTTTGAAAAGCTGGTTGGTATGGTTCCAATTTTATATTGAATGCACTTCTAAACAACCTCAGTTCCTTAAATTTTAATTCTTTTCTAAACAACTTATGCCTTAAGACAGCTGAAAGATTGCGAGAAACGATACCCTGCGCACAACATAGAAATGGCAGCTATCATTTTTGCGTTGAAGATTTGGAGGCACTACCTTTACGGTGAGAAGTGCGAGATATATACTGACCACAAAAGCTTGAAGTATATATTTACGCAAAAAGAGTTCAACATGCGACAAAGGCGTTGGTTAGAATTGATTCAGGACTATGATTGTTCTATCAACTACCATCCCAAAAAGGCAAATGTAGTTGCTGATGCGCTCAGCCGTCGTGAAAGACTGAATGCAATGACCATACAAGATGAGGTCCGAAAGGAATTCGAATGCCTACAGCTTCATACACTTACCACCGCCCAGAGGATAGATATGGAAGAAGAAATTTGAGCTCGGCCTCAATTGCATGACCTCATTAAAATCGCACAAGAAGAGCATTATGAGGAAAAACACATATTGATTAAGGGAGAGAAAGGCAAGAGTCGCATGCACAATGATGGATTGTTGAAATATGAAGGACGAGTATGGATTCCTACGAAGACTGAATTGAGGCAAGAACTTCTACACGAAGCCCACCACTCAAAATTTTCTATTCATCCAGAAAGCATGAAGATGTATCAAGACTTAAAACAAAATTTTTGGTGGCCCAACACGAAGAGAGAAATAGCTGATTGGGTGAGTAGATGCTTAACATGTCAAAGGGTTAAAGCAGAACACCAGAAACCAAGCGGACTGCTTCAATATTTGGAAATTCCTGAGTGGAAGTGGGAGTTTATCACAATGGACTTCGTAGTTGGATTACCAACCACACTCAGAGGATTGAATACCATTTGGGTCATAGTCGATAGATTGACCAAATCGGCACACTTTTTGGCCATCAAGTATACATACAAGATGGATCAAATGGTGAAGTTATATATTAAGGAAATTGTGAGTCAACATGGAGTGCCAGTCTCCATCATCCCTAATCGAGATCCGAGGCTTACCTCAAGATTTTGGAAAAGCTTCCAAGAATATCTGAGAACAAGACTAGATATGAGCACGGCCCATCACCCATAGACGGATGGTCAATCTGAACGCATGATTCAGAAACTAAAAGATATGCTACAAGCTTGCATTCTCAATTTCAAGGGACATTGGGACAACCATCTGCCACTGATTGAATTCACATATAATAATAGCTATCATGCCAGCATCGGCATGGCACCATTTGAAGCATTATATGGTCGAAAATGTAGAACCCCACTTTACTGGAATGAAGTGGGAGAAATGAAGCTAATTGGACCGGAGATAGTCTAACAGACTGAAGAAACAATCAAAGTAATTAGAATGAGAATGAAGGCGGCTCAAGATCGACAGAAACAATATACTAATCAACATAGGAAGGATCAAACTTTGGAAAACGAGAGTTATGCACTGTTGAAAGTGTCACCCTGGAAAGGTGTAATGCGCTTTGACAAGAAAGGAAAGTTGAGCCCCCGCTACGTGGGACCTTTCGAAGTATTGAGGAAGATTGGTGAAGTAGCCTATCAATTGGCACTGTCACCGGCTTTGGGCCACATTCATGATGTATTTCACGTATCAGTATTACGTCCTTACAAAGCGAACCATAAAGGAATAATCGATTACCAACCAATAGAGCTGCAACCAGATTTAAATTATGAAGAGGTCCCTGGTCAAGTTTTAGATCGACAGGTTAAAATTCTTAGGAATAAAGGGATTCCTTCCGTAAAAGTATTATGGAGAAATCATAGTGTAGAGGAAGCTACTTGGGAGCTGGAAAACACTAAGATTGACAAGTACCCTCATTTATTTGATAGCTAAGTTTGGAGGACGAAACTTCTCTTAAGGGGGGTAGAATGTGACGACCCAAAATTTTATTTTCTTAAATAAATAGAATATTATGAGATGATTTCCTATAAGGTATGAGGTATGAATTCTAAATGCTTGAGGATTATGTCCATATCAAAAATTTTTATAACCTCAATTTCCTTTTGTAAAATCATCAAAGGGATTTGAATTCATTAATCTCAAAATCTTGTATGAGATTAATTTAATCAAGCATGAACAAAGGTGGATGTTGTGAGTGTGACATTAAGAAATTTAGCTTGTATGGAGATGGAAGGAGTTACGTGTGAAGTTACTTGTTTAGTAAGCAAGTTGTGTGACAACAATTGATTAAAGACAAGCTGCATGTGTGACAGTAGCTGCTTATAGCGTTGTTAGCTGTTAAAAAGTAATGATTAACAGCCGTTTTACCGTCTAGACTAACCAATCATCTTATTTCAAGGCTTAATCTTAGTCTGCTATAAATACCTGATTCAGAGGTAAAATTTTAGTCTCTTTTGTAAAAATTTTTGTTCTAAAGTTTTTCTCTAAACTTACCATCTTCATAAATTTCCAAGTCTTTCTCTCGGGAAATTATTCTCAGACAAGCTTTAAATTTCTCCCTTAAAGATGAAGAGGTAAGAACCTGGTACTCTACTCAGTTTTTTTTTCGTACATAGCATCAAAGATTTATTAATCATGCATGCTAAGTTTTCAAGAAGGAATAAAAGTTTAAAGGATTATTTCTTTTGCATTTTCATGTTTATGAGGCATTATAGGTTGAGTTGTTCATGTTAGGCCTTCCATCGAAATGAAGACAAGCTCCATGTTAGTCTCTGATGAGTTAATGTTAATCTCTGACGAGATAATTCTAGTTTCTGATGAGTTAATGTTAATCTCTGACGAGATAATTCTAGTCTCTGATGAGTTAATGTTAGTCTCTGACGAGATAATTCTAGTCTCTGATGAGTTAATGTTAGTCCCTGACAAGATAATTTTAGTCTCTGACGAAGAAAGTTTAAATTAGTCCCTGATGACATCATCCGTAGTCTCTGATGGGCAAAATATGTTAGTCTCTGACGATTAAAGATATTAGTCCCCGAGGAGTTTTGGTGATAGTCAACTGAATTTGGCATTTAACTACTTTTCTCCGATAAGTTTGGTGCTAAACAAATTATCCACTGATAAAGTTCAGTGATGACTTACTAAGTTTGGCAATGAACAAGTCATCCCCTGACAGCCAAGAGAGTTCGGCGATAGTCAATGTTATCACCCGACAGGTTTGGCGGTGAGCAATTATCCCCTGATGAGTTAGTGGTACCTTAATGGCCAAGAGGCTATCCCCTGATGGTTGAGAGACATCCCTTGATGGGTAGTTTACCCACTGATGTCCAGTCATCCCCTGATGACTTGTTATCCCCTAATGACCAAGGATCCCCTGACGTGGAGGATTTTCCCTTGATGTGCAATCTGTCTTTAAAGCTATAAAACATTATTTTCCTTAAATTATTTGAGGATGTTAATCCTTTAATCTCAATGGTTCTTTTGTCAGATTTGAAACATTAAAAAGGACATCACATATGCATTTTTCTCTCATACTTTTAACCAAGGTATTAAATTTATCTTATGATATGCATGTTTTACAGAAACTTTCACTCACGAGTAAATTGAATTTGATTGTGTACCAAGGGACCGAGCCAAGTATATTTTCACTCTTACGCTTATTTCAGTTAAGCGCATGATCAATTGATTCAACATGCGTACAAGGTTATGACTTTTATGTTTAAGTTTCCTTGTGAATCAGAATGCTATGCTTTAGTTTCCGCTAGCATGATATGAATGAAAATGCATGGATATAATGGAGCTTTGATTTATCAGTTATTTTTCAATTTTATATTTGTGCAACAAATGAGAATGATATGTCCCTTAAATGCGTTATGCCACATGGATGGCTAGAGGAAAGGAATGACTCTGATTTGTTCTTCACCTGACCTAGAGGAATTTAAAGTGACTACATACGTTCACACAAGGAGGGATCATGCGATCACAGTTAGGCCAGCTGTGTATCGTATGGTTAGCAGATCCAACGGGTTTAGCTTCCGATGGATATTTTGAGAAAGTTGTACATAGGTGAATACCTGTTTTTCTTCAAGGAGGATTACACATTGTTAAACATCGGTGATCCTTAAGATTCCTCACAGATTTCTGAGGCATTAGTATTGTTCCACTGAGCCTCTCAAACAGAATTGAATCCCTAGTAATATTCCAGTTTTGTTTCCCAAATTGTTTTTATACTTGCTGGGTGTAAATCGCTCATTCTTGTTGAATTTTAATGTCTTGCAGGGCAAGGTATAAAGGCTGAACCCTCTGACAAGGGGAAGGCAAAGATGATCGGCTATTGAGTTTGGCTAACCCTTTTGAGTGCCGATAAGGAAGGAAGAAAGGAAGTTGTTTTGAAGAGTGATGTTTTGTGTTATTACATAGAAATAGAATAGCTTCCGCTGAGAATGTAATATTTTAGGTTGTAATAACTCTTTACTAATTCCTTTTATTAGTATTTATGCTATGATTTGATGTGAAGTTATCTTTCCTTCTTTTGATGAAACCCTGGTCCAGTAAGGGATTTTGGGGTCGCCACATTTGGTTTGAAAGAAATGGCAGGATGCATGGTAACTATAGTAGGAGCTCACATGCCCTTATAGCTAAAATTATTCTTATCATCAAAAGTAGGCTTTCCTCTCATGCAAAATATAGGAGGATAGGTTTTAGACTCCCTTAGTGGCATGTTTCTCTCTAGTCCATTTTCCTGCTGGGTTTGATGGTTGTATGCTGTTTTTATATGCTAGCTATTTGTTGTTGTCATATGTTATATGCTACTACTATATGTTCCTATATCCTGCTGCTGTTGGCTGGTTTTATGGTTGTATGCTGCTTAAAGGGATGTTGTTTACCATCAGGGGAATGACAGTTTTGGTTGTTAAGTTCCATCAGGGGCTGTTGGCCAGTGCAATTCCATCAAGGGTTGCTGGCCATTGCAGTTCCATCAGGGGCTGCTGGCCAGTGTAGTCTCATCAGGGGCTGCAGGCCAGCACAGTTCCATTAGGGGCTGTTGGCTAGTGCAGTTTCATCAGGGGTTGCTGGCCAGTGCAGTCCATCAAGTTCTACTGGCAAGTGCAATTCCATCAAGGGCTGCTGGCCAATTCAGTTCCATCTGGTCAGTGCAGTCTCATCAGGGGCTACTGGACAGCGCAATTCCATCAGGAGCTGTTGGCTAGTGCAGTTTCATTAGGGACTATTGGCCAGTGCAGTTCCATCAGGGTCTACTGGCAAGTGCAATTCCATCAAGGGCTGCTGGCCAATTCAGTTCCTTCAGGGGCTGATGGTCAGCGGTTCGGTCTGCAGGCATCAGGGGATCTACTGCTGTTTTAGGAGATTTCTTGCTGTATTCATCAGGGGCTTTTGGCTAGCGGAGGTTATGACATCAGAGTATGTTGTTGCTGCTGTTTTGCTGTTGTTGTATGTTGCTTCTGCTGTTTTGCTACTAGCTGCTGTTTCGCTGCTACAGTATGCTGCTGATGTTTACCGCTATTTGCTGTTGGTCGTCAAGGGTTGCCAGTCTTGGCTGTTGCAAGATATTGTTTCATTCTGCATGCATCAGTGGTTCTACTGCTGCTAGTTTCAGAAGATTTCTTGCTGCATTCATCAGGGGATTCTGGCCAGCGGAGGTTATGCCGTCAAAGGATTTATTACTTTGTTTTTATGTATCAGCTGCCTTGTCTCTTAATGCTTTGTGTTTAGGTTTATGCTTATGCACATAGATTTGGCTTGTTTTCCCTAGCTAGTGAGATGTGCTAGTAGGTCGAGGGGGATGCCTCTCGTTAATTTTGTATCCTTTTCCTTTTATATATTTTCGTATTTAGCAAAAAAAAAGAGTAACTTTCAGGTTTCCCGAGTGATAACAAAGGGGTTAACCTTTTTCTTAAAATAAATCTTGAATCATCAATTAACACCTTCTCTTCATCAGATAATGCATCATCTAACCAGCATGATCAGTATCTGACTTCCTCTTCATCAAATGTCATCCCAACTGGTCAGCTTGGTCGTTTGACTTCATCATGACATACGTAGTCATCGCAGAAAGCATTGGTCTACGAGGGTCTGAATACCGATGCCTCGGTTTTTCATTCCCTATCATATGCCGAGGTACCAGGTGTCTGTACCTCCTAGCCTTTAGTCACACATATGGATATACTTGATAATTTGTAAAACTTTTCTTGTTATAAAACTTCCATATCCATAAATGATTTCCTTTGGCGTTCTCAGCGAATTAACAGTCGGCGATAACCAAGACTTTTATAACCATATGTGACTTCCTTGGGTGTGCATGGTAACAACCCATCAATATCCTTTGGCGAGCTAGCGAGTTAAAATAACTAGCAACCGCCCAATAATACTTGGTTCAATATACAACATCTTTTCACGTACATTGGATCAATGAATCGTACTCTACTTAGTCATGAAAAACATTGTCCGACAATAAAAGAAACATCAATCATTTACGTAAATCGAATCAATGATTTTACGTGACTAATGAAAAGAAGTAGAGTCAGCATATACTTGCCTTGGTCCTTAGCTAATTCTGACCTCAAAACACTGGTTTAGGAAAGGTTCTGTAAAACATGATTGTTGGTGTAATATGAGAAATTTATATCTTGAAAGATAAATATGGAAGTATGTAAGATAGGGGATGGCCATCAGGGAATGAATTTGCCCGTGAGGAACTTAAATTACCCGTCAGGGAATACTTCACCCGTCAGGGGATAATTCACATCTTAGGGGATAATTCACCCATCAGGAGATGATTCACTCGTCAGGGGATAATTCCTCACTCGTCAGGGGATGATACACCCGTCAGGGGATAATTCCTCATCCGTCAGGGGATGATTCACCCATCAGGGGATGTTTTATTCATCGCCAAACTCGTTAGTAACTTATTTGACTATCACCAAACTCGGCACCAACTTGTTTAGCCAGCGCCTAACTCAACGCTGAACTCATTAGTGAGTAATTGTTCAGCGCCAAACTCCTCAGAGACTAACATGCTTTACTTGTCAGGCTATTGTTGTTACTCATCAGAGACTAACATCGTTACTCATCAGAGACTAATGTTATTACTCGTCAGAGACTAATATTATTACTCGTCAGAGACTAATATTATTACTCATCAGAGGCTACATTATTAGTCATCGAAGACTAACATCATTAGTCATTGGAGACTAACATTGTCACTCATCAGAGACTAATATTATTACTCATCAGAGACTAATATCATTAGTCATCGGAGACTAACATTATTACTCATCAGAAACTACATTATTAGTCATTGGAGACTAACATAACTCTGTCAGAGACTAAGTTAAAGCTCGTCTCTAAGATAATGAAGGATCTATTGTATGATTATGGATGTTACCTAATAATGAAAAAATCATCCATGGATTGCTTTTATTTTCGGGTCATCACACATATATCTTATATCTTCAAGGTGACAATTAAAAATGCAGTTCTGAAATGCATCCATACTAGCTGAGCTGTGATTGCCCCCCCGCCCCCCGCCCCCCCTTGTTTTCAGATAGAGAAAGAATCTCATTGAAGTCTCCTAAAACAGTCTACCTTTGAGTAGGAGAGGAAAACTCGATGAGCTTATTCCAAAGGCTGCGGCGTATTGTGTAAGTATTATGAGCATAGACGAAAGTAACCCAAAAAGGAAGGTTCTGATCCAATAGAGTAACCTTGCAGTGGATAAGCTGATCTAAAAAGAATATTGGTAGAACATGCCAAACTCGGGGGTTCTAACCAATCCAAATTCTGCCGTTCTGATGATTATCATAATTGAAAATCCACTCCCAATTAGCATGAAGTTTAGAGGCAATGGCATGAGCCTTATCCCGCTTGACTCTAGTTTCCAAAAGACCCACAAGGGTAATGCCATTAGAAGTTAGAAAAGATCTAATGTCGTCTTGTTTAGTCGACTTATTGAGGCCTCCAACATTATAGGAGCAGATATTCATGGAACGAAATAAGCAGTAGAAGGGGATATACTAAGTGGAAGCCTGCCTCCCACCCTTTTTCTTTTTCCTCTTGGAAGAGGATGGAGCATCTTGGGCTACTAAACCTTTCAATTTCTGATCTTTTAGCTCTTTTTCAACTGACAAAAATTTTTCGATAAGAACTTGGTTTAGAGGACAAATATCAGATTTAGGAGAGGGAATCTCTGGACAAGAAAGAGGGGAGAAAGGATTGGGATGAGGGGTAGCAGAAGAGGGGCACAAACTCACTGGGGCTGCAGGAGATAAAAGAGGAGGGGGAGTAGGACTTGGCTTTGAATGTACTAGAACCCAGCTGTCATCATCCTTATTTGAATGAGATAAAGGACAATCATTATCAATAGGTTTTTGTTGAGGTTTAGGAACCCATTGATAGTTGGTGAACGAACATTTGAATTGGGAATGACGAAAAATGGAGCATTTGGGGCAAGAAGGGGGTTTGTTTTGATATTCTACAGAGACTACAACTGAGGCTTCCTTGTTGGTAAATTCATCCCAAATAGAAACCTGGAGTTCCTTAGGCCAACTAGAATCAACCCCGATCTCTATGCACAATCTAGCATAAGGCATAGGATCCAATTTGCTTGTGATTTTGTCCAGAAAGAGAGGCTTTCCTAGCCCACTACCAATGTAACTTAGCCCCTCAATATTCCAGTAAGAAAGAGGAACACCAAACACTTTGATCCATACTGGAGCTTTCTTGCAGTCTTCTTTGGATATATCAATCCCTTCGCGCCATTTTTTTAATAGAATCGGTTTGTTAGCTAAGTGCCAAGGTCCCGAGCTCAGAACATTATCACAGTCTTGTACTAAATTAAATTGAAACAAGTAAGAATTTTTATGCAAGAAAACCTTATTAAGGACAAGATTACCCCAAATTTTAGTAGCTGTTGTAGCAATAACATTGTAGGGGGGCGGGAATGGTGGAAAAACCCAATCAGGAATTTTTCCCAATGTTTGCAACCTTGCTTTAGAACCTCAAAGGGAGGTTTAATAGAAATCTTACCATCAACCAAGGTAAGAGGAAAGAATGAGAGTTTAGTAGGTTTAACATCTCCTACCACAATCTTGCTCCATGACAACATTCCCTTAAAAAAGGTGTAATCATTAATTCGTGGAGAGTCCAAGTGAATGAATTCACCCTCCTCCAGAGGAGGTAAGAGAGATAGGGTTTCCTCAATTCCCTTAAACCCTGAAGAAGCCTAAATAGGAACAGCAGCTGGTTTAAGATCTAAAGATCCTGAACTTAATGGCTTGAAGGGAAGAGAGCCTGAAAGCTCAAATTTCTTTATGTCTTCTATATTCCATCCAAGAGAAGAGATGAAGGACATAAGAGTGTCATTTTTCTATCTAGCTTGGATAGCTTCTAATCTGTCATTTTCAGTGATCGAGTTGAGCTGCTGCTGCAAAAACTTCCTTATACAATTAGGGTTCCTCTACAATATTCTCTGAATCAGAGTTTGAAATTTCAGAACCCACTGGTCCAAAGACTACCAGGTCTGAGAAAGAGGGGTTTGAGGTGCGTTCCAAATCTACCACTTCCAAATAAGTGAAATCACTCATCTTAGAAAACAAAAGAGTGAACGGTAGAGAGAAGAGAGGAGAAGCAAATAGGAGGAGAAGCAAGAAAAGGGTTTAGGGGAAAGGTAGAGAGAAGGGAGAGAAAAATTTTAGAGAGAGAGTAATTTTTGCCTTTTTTTTTACTTGATTTTATCACAGAATGTTCATTAGATTTATTTTCTATTAATACTTATGGGGGGCAATGTTTGGGAAGCTCAACAAGGGTTGTTATGTCTTTGGTAATAAATGAAACGTTGAAACCTTAAGATTAGGCAAACTGCACTGGCATCAGGGGATATGAGAACTGGCGTCAGGGGATGCGAGCACTGACATCAGGGGATGTAAGCACTGGCGTTAGGGGATACGGGTTCATCGTCAGGGGATGCCAGCGAATGCGCGTCAGGGGATGCGAATACACGTCAGGGGATGTTTCGTGTTTCTTTTCTGTGTTTACGTATTTGTTTCCTAATTGTAATAGATTTGTTTATTCCTTTCTATAGTCGACTTAGAATTCTTCCTTTTGTAGATTTCCTTCCATTGTAGAATTCTTTCCAAAATAGAATTAGGGTTTTATCTCAACTTATAAATAGCTGATTTTATTGTATGTTGAAAGGACAGACTTCGATTATATACAACTTCGTGAGTTTTTAACTTACAATTATTTTGAGAGTTAGTGGTTAATTCCTTTAAACTTTTATAACTAGGTTTGATTTAGCTTACGGGTTATTAATTTCTTTAAGCAATCTAAACAAATCGATCCTTTAGTTTTGATTCTCGGTGATTAAATTATTTACAGAATCAACCTAAAGTTATTTTTCGCAATTGGTGTTTGATCTCCCCTAGATCAAATATATCACTAGAGCATGGTATGATACTCTTTCCCAATTCCTACTTGAAAATTATTTCACTAGGGGTGTCATAGACAAAACCTTATTTTTCAAAAAGCATGCTCAAGATATCATACTTGTACATGTTTATGTAGATGATATTATATTTGGTTCTACTAATGAAAGCTTGCGCATAAAGTTTTCTAGGTTAATGTAGAGTAGGTATGAGATGAGTATGATGGGAGAGTTGACTATCTTCTTGGGACTTCAAGTGAGCCAAAGAGCTGATGGAATATTCATAAGCTAGTCAAAATATATGAAAGATCTCCTAAAGAAGTTCAATCTTGAAGATGCAGCACCTGCGAAGACTCCCATGCCAACTGCCACCAAGCTTGACTCAAATCTTAAAGGCAAAAAGGTAGACATCTCAGCCTACAGGGGTATGGTAGGTTCTCTCCTATATCTTACTGCAAGTAGACCAATTATTACATTATCAACTTGTCTGTGTGCTAGATTTCAAGCAGATCATAGAGAATCTCATCTAATAGCCATCAAAAGAATTATTAGATTTCTCAAAGGAACTTTAAATCTTGGCATTTTGTATCCCAAGAATTCAGATTTTGACCTTGTTGGGTCTTCTGATGTTGATTATGTTGGATGTAGGATTGATAGGAAGAGCACATCTGGAAGCTGTCAATTTCTTGGTGGTAGTCTAGTTTCATTGTTTAGCAAGAAACAACATTCAGTTTCAGCTTCCACTGTTGAGGATGAATACATAGAACCTAGGAGTTGTTGTGCTAAAATCCTATGGATGACAAAACAACTTTTTGATTATGACTTGACCTTGAACCAGATTCCAATTCTGTGTGATAATACAAGTGTCATAGCAATTACAAACAATCTTGTCCATCACTCTAGAACTAAGCACAACGACATTAGGTACCATTTTACTACAAAGTATGTTATGAATGGTACCATTGAGTTACATTTTGTCTCTACTGATACGCGGCTTGCTAACATTTTCACAAAACCCCTTGATGAATCCACATTTTCAAGACTGGTTAGTGACCTTAACAACCTAGAAAAAGTTGCAAGAAATTTTAGTTGTGAGCATTATCTAATTGATCTTCATCTACATTTGATCACCAGTTAGATATGTAAGTCTAGCTATTTTTTTGTTTTGTTTGATTTTGTATTTTTATTGCAGCAAACTAGAGTTTAGTGCTTGTCTTCTCAAGTTTAGCGCTAGTCAAAACTCTAGTTTGGCACCGAGTCTGGCATGAGTTTATTAAGCACCTAGTTTAGTGTGTGTTTGAATGCTTATGCATTGGCGCAAGTCACTCTAGTTTGGTGTTATTGATATCTCCGCTAAGTTTGGTGCTTGTGAACTAAGTTTGGTGTTAGACAAATAAAGTTCAATGCAAATTTCTAATTTGTTTTTAGAGTTTAGTGCTATTTTACAGCAAGTTGGTGATGTTGAGTCCTTTTGTTTAGTTTGACAATGATCTTAGGATAAGAGTTTGGCGGTGTTCTATATTCTCGTATTGAAAATATTTTCCCCCAAGTTCGACACTAGTGATTCTAGTTTGGTGTAAGTGTTAATGGTTACCAACTAGTTTGGTGCAAGTCACTTTAGTCTTAGGTAAGTTAAGCACTTAACTCAATTTGGTGATATACAATTGAGTTCAGCGCTGTTATGTATTATGTCCCGACGAGTTTGGTGCATAATTAATTTTCCTCGCATAATTAATTTTCAATTTAAACGGTTTCAATTCTAAAACCTTCGCCAAACATAAAAGATATATATATATATATATATATATATATATATATATATATATATAT
>CM025783.1:39852463-39880568 GCA_014636745.2 Centella asiatica | reverse complement strand
ATATATATATATATATATATATATATATATATATATATATATATATGTCTGTGAGCCCTAGTTCTTTATTTCATCACGGAACTCCGACAGTTCAAAGATTCCCAAGGCGCGATTTCTCTCAAACTCTCAAACACTTCCAGAAAAACTTCAAAGTTTCAACTCATGTTAAAAAATGGTCTCCTAATTCGTCATCCAAAAGACAAATTTCTATATTATCCAGTGTGATATGACTGTTCGTGAATGCTTTCGACCATAGGTACAATTTCTCAATAATTCATTTGTGAGTTATGTTATACTCAACGGTCCAAAATTAAACAAGGGAGCTCTTCAACATTTGTGGACAACCACTCAAATTTCTTCCACAAAGACTGCTCTCAACATCAAGGTCAACTTCAACGGTGTTGAGTATATAATCACTGACAAAACTCTGAATGAAGCTCTACATCTTCCAATAGAGAACTTTGCTAATGATCCTTCTACCCAAGATTTAATTAACTTCTTCTGACACATCAACTATGTGGGTGAGTTAAATCTTAACAAATTGGAGAAGCAATACTTATGAATGGAGTGGAATTTCTTCTTCAAAACCATCTCCAAAGTGTTTGCACCCAAAATCAGTGGATGGAATGGGCTTACCAGCCAAGTGCAAACACTAGGATTCAATGCGGCCACCAACTTGAACATCAACATTGGCAAGTTACTACTTATTGAAATGATCAATAAGATGGGAAGCTTAGCCAACAGGAATCTAGCAATTGGTGCAAATGTCAACTGCTACTACCCATGGTTTCTCATGATGATTCTTCTACATTTGGGGGTAGACGTTACTACATTTGCTGACAGTTAAGAAGAGGAGTCATCCCAAATGCTTAGCAACATCACTACTTCTCTTCTCACAAAGAAGAAGAATGAGGAGGTCAAACTTGTCCTGATAGAGCACATGGCAGGTATAATTTCTTCTTCTTTACTTGTCCAACCCCCTTCTTCTTCTTCTCAAAATGTTGGCCAAGATGATGCAATCCCCCATCCTCTAGCCCAGGCTGACCAACCCATTCCACCTCCACACTCTGAACATACTGCTAATGATCCAAGACCCTCTAGGTCTCAACAACCCTTGGGTTCAAAGAAGAGAAAAACCATAACCCATAGGATAGAGATCAGTGAGGCAGTTCAAGAGGGTAGTGAGGCTAGGGAATCCTTAACAGTTGTTCTTCTAGTTATACCAAGGAAGAAGAGGAGCAAGAAGGAAACTATTGTAAGCCACCCTGTATCTTCCCAAAAGGATGCAAAGGATGATATAGGACAACACACATCCCTAGATGCATCTTCTCTTCTCAACAAGATGTATCTATTGAACAAAGTCCTCCTCCCAGGACAACCTGTACAGAGTCTGCACCATCACATGTGCCCACACATGATGATGCACAACATCAAACAGTACACCTGAGTGGAGAGCACTTAGCGTCTTCCTTTGATGTTCCCTCCTTTGCTCAGGGGGAGCAGCCAACACTCAACTCCTTCATGGAGCCTCTGTCCTCCAATATTCCTTCCACCTCTCCACATATTTCTTCTTCATCAATGGAACAATCTCAAGCTTCAGTTGGTTCTGATCAGCCAGATTATCTCTTGGCTAAGCCAATACTAAGTGGTCCACAAGAACCTGTTGCACCTATTGTAGCAGATATCATATCTCAGATCCCACTAAATAATGTGGAAGTAGAGGTTGCTGAGACTCTACCTAACTTCCGCATTAACGAGGCTGATGCTAGGCCAGAAGTTCATACTACAACATCAATCCTCCACACCTCCACTACACCTTCTCCTACCTCTGTATCTTCTAATGATATTGAGATGGTGTATGAGGAGCCTCCTTTTATGGAGTTGCCTGATTCTTCTATTGCTCAATAAGATTAGGTTAGGATTAGTGAGGATGAGAGAAGAATTAGAGATAAACATTGAGAGTCATGCCTTAAGCATGGAAAAAAGAGAGAGTATTGGGCATTCCCATTCCATGAGTGAGAGTGTTCCACTAGGGCCAACAAAAGTGAGTAAGGGAAGGGTTGATGAGATCAATCAAAAACACACAGAGAGAGTGAGGCCAGGGCATTCCTTGCCAAATATCCTGGAACCCAGTGTACCACATCACAATGCTAGAAAGATAAAGGGGAGTACTTACAGGATTTATTCCTCAGATGATCTAGCATCCAAAGTCAAAGCCATGGATGACAACCTAGCCTACATGAAGGCTTATCTCCATAAGCAACTGGGTACTCAAGTCTCAATTCTATCAACAATTTCTTCAGTCAAAACCTAAGTTGATAACTTGCAACTTCAGTTCTAGGCCCATGCTAGTTACCTTGAGGGTCAAATGCACTCCATTGTTGATTACATCAAAGACCTCAAAGCACTGAGACATGAGGTGCAGGATGTCAGGGATAAGGTGAAAGAAACCAAAGCAGGGATCAAAGCCATCTTGGCATTGCTACGAAAGAGCAACCCTGCTACTACAGCTGCTGCTAGTCCTTTAACCCTCAGGTTTTCCCCTCTTACAGTGTTAGAACAAAATAAAGTTAATGTATTTGTAGAATGGGGGAGGGGGGGGGGGGGGGTTGAATACAAACACCACACCTTTCTCGGTCTTTAAAATTCTTAACACAAAAACTAGAATAGCTACAAGTTTATCCCCAAATGAGGATGAACTTAGAAAAATAGTACTGGTAAATTAAAATGAATACATGAAGATTCAAGTTAAAATAGTTGTATTATAACTTAGGTTTTTTTGGGAATCTATATAATCACAAAGTGATTAAATAACTACAAATCTGTAAGTGAATACAGCTTCTTGTTTCATACTAGCTACTTTTTCTCTCTCAAATATTTCTTTCAAGAACTATTACAAAGCTTCTCTCTAGTGTATAAAGATTTATAGAGACGTTTCTAAGTAAAATTGAATCTTATTTTTCTCTCTCAACTTTGTTGTTGGTAGAGTGTAACAACCGTTCTATATATAGGAAATCAGAGATAGAACCCATGTGCTAGTCATGCTTCTTTTTCAACGCATCCATAGTATGTCTTGTCAATGTCCTTTTGGAAATACATGTGTCAAACTGCTATTGGCTAAATTTTCCTATATTTTAGTCCCTGTTCTCCATGCATTTCAGGTTTTAGGGTTGTTATTGGACCACCAAATTTCAAGGAATATCTTCTCAGTTATACCCCTTGCTTCTTTGCCAAGTATCAGTGCATATATCTTAATCCTCAATGACATGTGGATTATGTCTTAACTATCCCCTGATGACAAGCCCTAATGTTGACTTGGTCAGTGCTTCTGGATCCCCTGATGCCAAGCCCTAATGTAGACTTGATCAGTGCTTCAGTATCCACTAATGTTAATCCCTCATGTAAAATTAGATCAGTTCATCTTGATCCCCTGATGTTAAGACCCAATGCTATCCACTGATGTTATCCATTGATGTAGTGTTTAAGCTATCCCCTGATGGTATCCATTGATGTAGTGTTTGATGGTATCCCCTAATAGTCAAGCTATCCCCTAACAGTCAAGCTATTCCCTGATGCCTTTTTGTACACTAACATCTTTGATCATTGATACTTTATTGGCCTTTTTCAAGTATGTCTGATGTGCAAAAAATTTGAACTTTAAGAACAATCAGACATTCCCTAACACTAACAAGTTCTTTGGAATATTCATTGATGACTTGCCGTGTGCAGTTAAGGCTATCTCCTGACGGACTAAGTTGTCCATCAGTGGATGCTTATTTGTACAAATATTCTAAGGCTTATAACATACCTTGAGTATATACAAGTGCATTGTTATTAAATAATACTTATATCATCATCAACCTCATTATACCAAACAATCTCCCCCTATTTATGATTATCAATTGGATAAACATAAATCTAATTTCATTACTAATGATGATGTCAAAATCACAACTATAAAGAATAAAGAATGAGAAATGCAATTGCATTGATCTATGTGTATTTGAACAAAAAGAAAGAATAACTATATACAAAAGTTTACAGAGTTGATACAATTGTTTAACACTTAGATTTCAGGATCCTTCTTTTGTTGAGCAGTAACAAAGGGCAATGGATGACTTGATTCAATTGGTTAAGAGTCACTTCGAAGGCCTTGTTTTCTCTTGTCAGGATTTTCGTCCAAAATCATGAGTCTTTTATCTTCCCCACCAACCTTCAATGACCCAAGCTCTTTCTGTAGCAATCTTCTAAAGTTGACAATGTTGACATTTTTCCTGTGTTCCAAAGCTTGAAGGACAGATCCATCTCTTTCAAGTTGGATGTAACAAGTTATGACCAGTAAAATGTGACAATCTTCCCTTTTGAATTCTTGAACTCAATGCTTTTGCAGTTTGTGATCATCTTTGTAGGTTATTTGAATACTTTTAATGGGGGAACATCCCTTACAACTGTTGAGATCCCATCATCTACACTCTTTATTGACCTTATCACATCTAAAAGACCTGATGAAGATACATTCAACAAAGAAGATACTAAGAAGGTCACTAACATAAAGTTTGTATGGGAAACAACAAGGGTGATCAAGGCAGCTCAACTCATCTACAATGATGGAGCAACAAAAAATGTGCCAATGAAGGAGTTCATCAATGAAAAAAATTCTAATGTCCATATTCTAAGGAGGCTGGTTGTTCTTGTCAGAGGTACAGATTATCAATCCAAACTAATAAGGGCAACATCAATTCAAAGAATAAAGTGGATCATTAATGAACTACTTGAAATAATAAGAAAGAATGTTGAGTCTGCTGAAAACCTGAAAAAGGCTCTTGAAGTTTTAAAGCAAGGGCAAGAGGAAGAAGAAAGAGAGAGAAGAAGCTATAAGAAGGACAAAGCTTGCAGAACATCCTAAGAGGATATTATTCAATCCATACAGGGTGGTTTATACTGAAGGTGATGGAAGTAAGACTGAGTATAGGATGGATAGTATGACATATTGGCCTTTCTAGTTTCTTCAAAACATCATAGATCAATAGAGACCTTGTCCACACAAAAAAGATCAACAAGCTATGGAGGCTCTTCGAGAGATTTGTGAAATTAGAAGAAATTTAAAGAAGAACACGAAAAGAATACTACTCGATCCAATCTGTGAGAACCCAAAAATGTCAATAAATTTTGTTATGAGATTTATTTATTTTAGTCTACTTTTACATGAAGGTTTATTTTATTATTGGGTATAAATAACGAAATTATACTTTATGAAAATTATCTGGCAATGTGATGTCCAAAATATTTTAAATGTATTTGTAAGCCCAAGTGTTTGTAAGATTGTTTTGGGGGTGACACACGGGAAGACCCTTTTGGGTGTAAGCAGGTTTTGCTACAGTACCCGTTTTAAAATCTGACTGTTGAGGGACAGTAGCATTTAATGCACATCACCTCCACCATTACACTAGAGTGGGCTATGAAAAATGACCGATGGGCACTAGCAGCCGTTGCAGCCACTCTCTTTTCTCATCAATCATTTCTTTCCTCTCACAGCCATCGGCTGATATCGATTTAATCCAACGGCCTTTGTTGCTCACCAGGTGATATATATATAAATATCACGTCATTATAACCCTAGTTCCACCTTCATAAATTTCTCTATAGTATACCATCAAACCCCAACATACTCTCAAGACAACTGTCCTTTTTGGAAGAACAACTCGAGCCTTAACTCTTCCTTTACAGCCAAGGAGGTAAGAGCATTTCATTAAAGTCCTGCTTTATTTCTTATACTTCTGTTCAGTCTTACGTACCACATTTATTACCTTGTTCATTTATTTCCAAAAGTATGACTCAATGCATATTTTAACGCCGGAGTTAATGACATTTATTTCAAAAGTTGTCTAAGATGGGTGTAATATTGTTGACAACCACCTGGCAGACAATCTCTTAACTACCAAACATTCTTTTGTCGGTAGTTGCAACCCCATGCTTGAGTTTTCTTTAACCTGAGTTTGAACCCTAAACCGTGCCTAGGATGGCTTGCAGACCATAGGAAATGTTACGTATCACTGAGAGAATGATGAGTTTTGACCTAAGTGTGGTTATGGTTGTGAGCACCACTCATGGTGGTGCGAGGAAGACGACCCTGTATCTGAGACAGGCCTTAACCTAGTCTCCGACGGGTTTGAGTTAGTCTCTGATGAGATGAGTTAGTCTCTGATGATGTCATCATTAGTCCCCGACGAGTTAAGATGATGTCATCAGTCCCTGATGAGTTGCTAGTCCCTGGTGACGACATTTCTTAGTCTCTGATGACGTTAGTCTTAGTCTCCGACAGGCTAAAGTTAGTCTCTGATGACGTCATCAGTAGTCCTTGACGGGCAAGTATGTTAGTCCCTGATGAGTTTTGTGGTGACTAAAACATACCCTGATGGTCGACGGCTATCCCCTGATGGCCGAGAGATCTTCCCCTGACGGGTAAAGGATACCCTGACGGTCGAGAAGTCATCCCCTGATGACTTTTCCTTGACGAGAGAAAGAGACCCTGATGGTGGGGAAATCATCCCTTGACGGGTGAAACCATCCCCTGACGGACGAAATATCCCTTGACGAGTAGTTTGCCCGCTGATGGTCAGTCAACCCCCGATGTATGATTATTCCCTGGCATAGTAGATTTCCCCCTGACGTGCAGTCTGCCCTCAAAACTATAAATCATGATTTTTCTTAAAATTATTTATGATGTTTAATTATGTATTCACCCTAAACAGTTTTATAGTAGTTTAAGGACATCACATATGCATTTTCTATCATATTTAAACCTAAGTACTAAATCTATTTTGGGATATGTATATTTTACAGAATTTTCCCCTCTCAAGTAAATTGAATTGTTGTGAGCAAAGGACTGTGGCAAGTATATTCACAATCTCATGCTTATTTCAGTTTAACACATTATCATTTTTTTCGATATGCGTAGAAGGCTGGATTTATACTTTAATTGTTCTGATGAATGAGCATGCTATGCTTTTGATTCTGCTAGCATGATATGAATGATGATGCATGGATATAAATGAGCTTTGAATTTTAGCTATGTTTTCAATCTTATATCTGTGCAATGAGAATGTGAATGATGCCCCTTACAGGGGTTATGCCACATGGTTGGCAAAAGGAAAGGAAAGGTGCTGATGTGTTCTTCACCTGACCAAGAGGAAATGTTATTTGACTACGTAGTCACTCAGAGGGATCATGCGGTCCAGCCTGGCCAGCTGTGTACTGTATGGTTAGCAGATCCACGGGTGTAGCCCCCGATGGATATTCGAGAAAGTTATGATTAGGTGTATACCTAACTTTCTTCAAGAGAGGGTCACAAGTTGTATATCATCCGTGAATCCTCAAAGATATTTGAAGGTTTCCGAGGTCTTGGTATTGCTTCACCAAGCCTCACAAACAGAATTTGAATTTCTCCACTTTGATTCCATATGAAATTCGTTGAATTATTCATATTTGTTCCTCAAAGTGTATATACTTGCTGGGCGTAAAACGCTCACCCATGTTGAATGTTAATGTCTTGCAGGACAGAAAGCTAAAGCTGAACCCTCTGATAAGGGGAAATCAAAGATGATAAGTTACTAAGTGTTTATCCTTTTGATAGAACTGATGAAGGAAAGGAAGGATTGAAGGAAGGAAAGAAGGAAGACGTTTGAAGAGTTAATGAGATTTATTTTGTTATTAAGAAATGATGTAATAGCTTCCGCTGTAATTATTTAATTCTTGGGTTGTAATAACTCTTAAATGCTGTTTTTATTCAGTATTTATTTATGAATGGATGAATGTTTATCTTTACCTTCTATTGATGATGCCCTAGTCCGGTATGGGATTATGGGGTCGTCACACAATCAGGCTGAGTGATGTAGGGTGTTTAAGCCTACAGCCTCGGATAGCTTAAATCAACTTGTTGATGTTCGCACAAGAAGTCGACTTATGGTTCTTGAACAAATCACACGTTCAATTCTACTCAAATCACACGAATAGGGTTTTGTTTATATCACATAAACAAGAAGAAATTGTAGAATAACTCTGAATTTTATTAATCAATCAAAAAAACTACCTTCGTTGTACAATATGAGCAACTATTTATAAGTTGGTAAGATTCCTAATCCTATTTGGAAAGAATAATACATTGGAAAGAAATCTAATCCAATAAGGAAAAATAACAAACCTATTAAAACTAGAAAACAAATACAAAATAAACATGTAAATAAATAAAATACATGAAAATTAATAGCCGAAACCTTCAGTGGATAATTAAGCTATCAGAGACTAATTTTCCTCTGACGAGCAAATTACATTGTCCAAGACTAACTATTCCCTGATAAGAAAATTATGCTGTCGGAGACTAGGTATCCCCTTATGGGTAAAGTTAGCTGTCGGAGACTAACATCCCCTGAAGGGTAAATTTATATTGCGGAGACTAAAGATCCCCTGTCACCCGTAGTCTCCGATGTTATAAAGTATCCCCTGATACTTTCCTTGGTATCCCCTAATGCCTATTCTCGGCCAAGTCTTGATTAAATCTCAAACGTGCTTGACTCCATTTTTGAAAGCAAAGTAATAACAAAATTATAAGCACCTTGCAAAGGATAATAATTCAGATTTGGCCAAGTCTAGGTTTCCTTTCCTTCTCCATAGTTCTCCAAACATAGGCCCAATGTCTGAAACTCATCAAATGTCAAACCTGCTGCAATTGACAAGTTTGCTTCAAACTTCTTAGACTTGGATCTAGTAATTGGACCCCCTGAGTTTGAGCTCACCATCACCATTTGTTTCCTTCCTGTTCATGCCCACATCACTGAACTTTTTTGACTGGAGGAATAGACATCTTGTCTTTGAGCTTTCCCAACTCAGTACTGCAGGGCCGAGTACTCTCACAAACTTCATAGACTTCCTTAGAGATCCTCAAGATTTTCATAAAGAGAATATGCTGAAAATCTTAAAAGAAATGCTCTTAACGAAAGAATTAGCTCAGGAGGGTCAGACATCAAAGTAAATTCAAAATTATCAACTCAGTATAGAGGAACAAATTACTTGTGATTAACAAAAGAAAATCTACTTAAAAATGTATTATTTTGTTTAGTATTGTAAATTTGTACAAGTATAAAACTTTGTAATGTTTTGTCTTCATTAGATAGTTAAATTATCACCTATAGAATTTGTGTTTATATCCATAAAATAAATATAGGGAGATTGTTGGGTTTGGTGATTGCCTGTTTGTAATTTAGGAATAGTTAACTTAACTATTTTAGTGTTGTCAAATTTAGAAGCACAACTATGTTATTGTTGTGAAGTTGTTCTATCAATGAAGTTGGAGACCATACTCAAAAAGGGTTAGAATTCTTTAGAGTGTTACAACTTGAACTGCGTCAAAGTCCTGATTAGCACCAAACTTATGAGAACAACACCAAAGTAAAAATTCAAGGGAGATGCAAGTTCACTATGGCAATAAAGTTGTGCAACAGAAGTTCATTAAGATGTTCATGCCTCAACAAATAAATAAATGGTGAGAATATCTCTAAGGCATTTTACACTAAAGAATGGAATCGAAGTTGTTCAACACCTAACTCAAGAAGCTATCGACAAAGCCATTTGACTATTGCCAAAGTCAACACTAAATGCTTCAACACTTAACTCTGATCAATAGTGCCAAAGTCTTCCAGTCGCTAAAGTTTAATGGAGACAAGTTCATTCATCCCCAAAGTTCTCGGGAAATCTTCATGACCACCAAAGTCCAAGATAGAGTTGTGATGCACTAAAGTGTGTCATCAGGGGATAGGCAACTCAGTGCCAATGTCTACATCATTAGCGGATGAAGAACTTAGCACTAAAGTGTATGTAATCAGTGGATAAAATGATTAACGCCAAAGTATGCACTATCAATGGTTAAAAAAATGCAGTGTCAAAGTGAGAACCATCAGGGAATAATTAACTCAGTGCCGAAGTTTGCTTTTAACCATCACCAAAGATTACATGCACCAAAGTTTAAGGAAAAGTGACCACACTGACAAGACAAAGCAATAGTAACTGGAAAGAAAAGTGATTCTACTTTTACGACCACTTTTCTGATCTTGTCAAGTCTAATGCTACTGTATGCTGTTTGTGATGTGATAGGATAATCAGCTTATAGTTAGTTTTAGTTGATTTATAGTTTTCTATCTTATTAGGTAAGATTGGTGTGATAAAGTTTGTATCAGGGACTATCCTAGCCGAGACATGGCTAAGAATGGGCATCAGGGGATGCCGAGACAAGCATCAGGGAATAATTATAACATCGGAGACTACGACATCAGGGAATAGAATTCAACATCAGAGACTACGGGCGTTAGGGGATCCTTAGTCTTTGGCAGTGTAATTTGCTTGTCAGGGGATAGCTAGTCTCCGATAGGCAAATTTGTCCGTCAGCGGATAATTAGTCTCCAATAGCTTAATTATCCACTAACAGTTTCGGTTATTATTTTTCATGGATTTTAATTATTTTTGTTTTTGTTTTGTATTTGTTTCCTAGTTTTAATAGGTTTGTTATCTTTCCTTATTGGATTAGATTTCTTTCCAATGTATTATTCTTTCCAATTAGGATTAAGGATCTTAACAGCTTATAAATAGCTGCTTATATTGTACAGTGAAGATAGTTTTTTTGATTGATTAATAAAATTCATAGTTATTTTGCAATTTTCTTCTTGTTTGTGTGATATAAACAAAACCCTATTCGTGTGATTCGAGTAGTATTAAACGTGTGATTTGTTCAAGAACCTTAAGTCGACTTCTTGTGTGAACATCAACAAGTTGATTTAAGCTATCTGAGGCTGTAGACTTAAACACCCTACATCATATTGGTATCAGTGCAAGGGTTGGCATTGGGAGTGAGAAATCAAGAACGTGTGATTCTTTCTTGTTTTCTAGTTTCTTACGCAGAGAATATTTTGGTACTTTGTATTCGAACTACAATCAAGAAATTTGTCTGATTATTTCATTGAATTAAATATGTCTGATTCAAGTGGACACGATAATATTGGAGATATGGGATTACCTCGTGGAGCAACTGTTAAAGTTAAATAATGATGATGATGTTTAAGTAATAAATTGTGCAACTGTAAATACTAGAGGTATTTTATGAACCTTAAGATCTGCACAAGTTTTGCATCCACTGATAATTAACTTATTCATCAGTGGATGGTCAATCTTTTCACAAGACAAGTCAGAAAACAGAAACATCCAAAGGACTTGACAAAGTGGAGAAGAATATCTGATGTTACTTGTTAACAGTCAAAGTATTCCGCACATTAGACATTATAAACAATGTTACGTTGATTAAGTACCGTCAGGGGAACTCATCAGGGCAACCAATCAGGGGGAACCGTCAGGGGGAACCGTCAGGGGATGATGAAGGCAGATCATCCCGTCAGGGGGAATGACCAATGCGGCATCAGTGGAAGTCATCAGTGTATATCGTCAGTCATAACCATCAAGATCAAGAAGCACTGAGTGAAACTCAAGTGAAGGTTGAAGGTCTGATCCAGTTAACAAGCATCAAGGGATCCAGAAGCACTGATCAAAGTCCATCGGGGCTGGTAATCAGTGGATCGTTGTGGCAACATGCACCCGTCATCAGTACTTACACGGAAATCAACGTAGCGTGTTACAGAAGCAAGAGATATCAACTGGAAAGATATTTCTTGAAGTTTGTTTTGGTCCAATCAAAACTCTCGCGCATTAAATGCTCACAGATCGGGGGGAAAAAAGTAGCAACAAAGCATGCCTCCGTCTAACACATGGGACAACGATGTGACATACTTGCGGCTAAGTTGAGAAAAGCAGCATGTTCTAAGCACGTGATTGAAATCACTGATCTATATAGACAAGAAAGAGTTCTCATTACAAAAAGAACAGAGAACAGAGAACAGAGAACACAAGAAACATTGATTTGAATCTATCCAATAGATCAAACAAACACCGAAGCACACAAACACTAGAGAAAAGCTTTGTAATAGATCTTGCGAGAAATATTTCAAAGAAAGTTAGAAGCTAGTGAGTGTGAGAAGCTGTGAATTTTATTCACAGAAATTGTAGCTGTAAACCACAGTTGTGATTATACAGATTTCTAGAAAAACCCCAAGTTTTAATATAACTATTTTAACTTGAATCTGTGTGTTTATATTACATAGTTTTTCTGCTCTGTGTAGCTGTTTCCGGCAAGTACTTTTAAAAGATAAAAAGAGCGAAAAGTTTGTATTCATCCCCCCCCCCTTCTACAAACACTTGAGCTTATTTTGCACCAACAGCAACCTTACAAGATGCAAAGATCCATCGGTTACAAAATCAATATGCAACGATGACCACTCAATTGGATCAATTGGAAGAGATGATGTCTAGATTGTTGGGACATAACAACAATCATGCACGAGAAACTGATGGTCCAGAACAGGAAAACTCGTAATAAACAACTTAATATTTGTGAAGGGCACTCAAACATAAGGCTGAAAGTTCCTTCTTTCACTGGGAGCAGTGATCCTGAAGAGTTCTTGGAGTGAGTTTAATATTGAAAAGATCTTTGAATTCCAAAACCACACAGAAGAGAAAGTGCAAATTGGCAGCTTTGGAGTTCTCAAAATATACTAGTCTTTGGTGGGACAACCTTGTTACACAAAGAAGGCGAGAAGGAGAAGAACCTATTGTTAGCTGGCGTGTGATGAAGAACCTAATGAGGAAAAGGTTTGTTCCTGATTATCCAAAATAAGAGCTATACTTACATCTACAAACTGTGAGAACCCGAAAATTTTATATGAGTTTATTACATGAATTAATCTATGTTGTAATTAATTTCTTATTTTATATATAGTTGGTAAATCCATATTTTAAGTAAGAATTTTGATGATAATGAGAGGTTCATTTTATTGAAGATAACTTCCTTAAAAGGAGATAAAAATAAGATTATCAAACCTTGTATAGGGTTATGATTAATCAGCTTGGAAGAAGAGGAGAGGGTTATGTAAGATCGGTGGATTACGTGTTTGATTAGTAAGCACGTTGTGTGACAACAACTGATTAAAGGCAAGCTGCATGTATGACAGCAACTGCTTGTTACATGTATCAGCTGTTAAGAATCATGATGAGCAGTCGTTTCACCGTCCAGACTAACCAATTATCTCAAGGCTTAATCTTAGTCTGCTATAAATACCTCATTCGGAGGTAAAATTTTAATCTCTTTTCTAAATATTTCTCTTCTAAAAGTTTTTCTCTAAACTTACCATCTTCATAAATTTCCAAGTCTTTCTCTCAAAAAATTATTCTCAAACAAGCTTTAAATTTCTCCCTTAAAGACGAAGAGGTAAGAACCTGGTACTCTACTCAGTTTCTTTTGTATATAGCATCAAAGATTTATTAACCATATATGCTAAGCTTTCAATAAGGAATAAAACTTTAAAGGATTATATTCTTTTGCATTTTCATGTTTATGAGGCATCCTAGGTTGAGTAGTTCATGTTAGGCCTTCCATCGAAACGAAGACAAGCTCCATGTTAGTCTCTGACGAGATAATTCTAGTCTCTGATGAGTTAATGTTAGTCTCTGACGAGATAATTCTAGTCTCTGATGAGTAAATGTTAGTCTCTGACGAGATAATCTTAGTCTCTGATGAAGGAAGTTTAAATTAGTCTCTAATGATGTCATCCTTAGTCTCTGACAGGCTAAGCTTAGTCCTTGATGACGTCATCTGTAGTCTCTGATGGGCAAAATATGTTAGTCTCTGATGGCTAAAGATATTAGTCCTCGAGGAGTTTGGCGATAGCCAACTGAGTTTGGTGCTGAATAAATGATCCATTGATGAAGTGCAGCGATGACTTACTAAGTTTGGTGATAAGGAAATCATTCCCTGACAGCCAAGAGAGTTCGGTGGTAGTCAAAGTTATCACCCGACGAGTTTTCCGGTGAGGAAATTATCCCCTGATGGATAAGTCATCCCCTGATGACTATTCCCTGATGAGTGAATGACACCCTGATGGTCGAGAGACATCCCCTGACGGGCGAAATATCCCCTGATGGGTAGTTGTTAGTGCAATATAAGCACAAGTGTTTGTAGAAGGGGGGGATGAATACAAACACCTGAATCTTTTCGCTCTTTTAAACTTAAAAGTGATTACTGGAAACAGTTGAAACAAACAAAAAAACTATGAGAAATAAACACACAAATTCAAGTTAAAATAGTTATATTAAAACTTGGGGTTTTTCTGGAAATCTGTATAATCACAAATGTGATTTACAGCTACAAATTCTGTAAATAAAATTCACAGCTTCTCACACTCACTAGCTACAAAAACTTTTCTCTGAAAAATAAATCTCTCAAGAAATATATTACAGAGCTTCCTAGTGTTGTGTGCTTCTTTGTTTGTTTGATCTGTTGGATAGATTCAATCACTGTGTTTGTGTAATGAGAGCTCCGTTGCTTATATGATAAATCAGTGAGTTGAAATCACGTGCTTGAGACATGCTGCTCTTCTCAACTTAGCCGCAAGTATGTCACATCGAAACTTTATGTGTCAGACCGCTGCATGCTTCGTTACTACTTTTCTTCTCCTGATCTGTGTGTATTTAATGCGTGAGAGTTCTCATTGGATCAAAAACAAACTTCAAGAAATATCTTTCCAATTGATATTTCTTGCTTCTGAAACACGTTACGTTGATTTCCATGTAAGTACTGATGACGGGTGCATGCTGTCATAACGATCCACTGACTATCAGCCCTGATGGACTTTGGTCAGTGCTTCTGGATCCCCTGATGCTTATTGACTGGATCAGAGCTTCAACCTTCACTTGAGTTTTACTTAATGCTCCTTTGATCCGGATGGTTATGACTGACGGCATACACTGATGGCTTCCATTGATGTCATGTTGGTCATTCTCCCTGACAGGTTACCCTGATGGATTTGCCTGACACTGACATGTCCTGAAGTGTTTTCCTGACGGGTTGCTCTGCCCTTGTCATACCCTGACAGGTTTCCCTGACAGGTTCCCCTGATGGGTTCCCCCTGATGGGTTCCAATCAATGCAACTTAGAATTTCTGATGTGCGGAATACTTTGACTTTTTACTAGTAGCATCAGACATTCTTCTTCACTTTGTCAAGTCCTTTGAATGCTTCTGTTTTCTGACTTGCCTTGTGAAGTTATTGACCATCCACTGATGAATAAGTTTATCATCAGCGGATGCAAAACTTGTGCTGATCTTAAGGTTTATAAAATACCTCAAGTATTTACAGTTGCACAAAAAATATTACATAATCATCATCATCATCATTTATCTCTAACAATCTCCCCCTATTTATGTTTATCAATTTGATAACCATAAATCCCTAGATGCACTGATGATGATGTCAAAACCAATACTAAATACATGAAAGAATTTTGAATGAATTAATAAAAGAATTTCTGTACAAGGATTTTCCTATAACTATTATAAAAAGAATGTTGTATTAGACGTCAGGATCCCTTTTCCTTTTTGCTGAGACAAAGGGCAATGGATGACTTGATTCAATCGGTTGAGAGTCACTTCCAAGGCCTTGTCTTTTTTGATCTGGGTTTTGATTAGGAATCCTTAGTCTGTTGTCTTCTCCACCTGCTTCCAGTTGCTCCAGCTCCTTTTGAAGAAGTTTTCTGAAATTGACTATGTTGACATTGCTGTTGGATTCCAAAGCTTCAAGGACGGATTTTATTTCTTGAACATTGGCTGCAGTAAGTTGTGACTAGTAGAAGGTAATGATCTCCCCCTTTTCATTTTTGAATTGAACACCCATGGGGCTAGTGATCATTTTTGGATATTCTTTAAATCCCTTCACTGGTGGCACATACCTTACGGCAGTGTTCCCATCATCAGCTTTGGTTTCTTCAATCTCCTTCAATCCTCTCTGAATCAGCAAGATTCTGAACTTGATGACATGTTCATTTGTGATAGGCTATTTGGCTTAGAACATGCATCACTTCCTCCAGGTTTAGGCCATCAACTTCTTTGATCCTTATACTTTTCTCCTGCCCATTAGTGGATCTATAGAATAATTTCAATGGACTTTCCAATGCTGTGGGCAGGCTCCTTTCATTGTTGATGACTCTCCTCAGCCTGTCGATTATCCCCCTTAAGTCTTTGTTAGCTTGCGAGGATCTTGGAATCAGATTTAGGACCAGTCCTAATTGCTCAGCATCCATTCTCCTGAACCAGTCCATTGCTACTATTAGGTTTTAGAACATTTGATGATGATTGTCTTTAGAATACTTAGAGTACAAATGTATAGAAAGTGTTAATTAGTAACACTGAAGTTTTGTAGCTAGTAGTTATCTCTTTGTTTGTAATTCATTTATTCTTTGTAAAGAGATACAATTATTGTTATTTGTAATTAACTGCTGGAATGGAGTATCGAAGCTTCAAGAAGTCATGTTGTGTATTTGGTCTATTAAAGATTGCAAAAAGGCTTATCGGAGACTAGAAGAACTGGTCAGAGACTAAAATGGTTTAACTGTCAGAGACTAGTTTTTCTATCGGAGACTAAGAGCTTACGCCATCAGAGATTAAAGGAAAAGGAATCAGAGACTAAGCTGATGTCATCGGAGACTAAGCCTTAACGTATTAGAGACTAAATAACATTATCGGAGACTGCACAAGCTGACGTCATCAGAGACTAAAAGTCATCAGGGACTAAATGTACCAGAGGCTAAAAGAGTCATCAGGGACTAATTGTACTAGAGGCTAAAAGATACGTCAGGGACTAAAGCCGTCAGAGACTAAAAGAAGCATCAGAGACTAATTGTGAATTAATCTCTGAAAGATACAGAGTTCGAATTGAAAAAGGAATGTCTTCCACGTAAAGTTAAATTTTATTGAAGACGTAGCTGGTAAGGAAACTCACCAGATATCTTTACCTAATCAAAAAGGAAAGATTGCATTTGATTCGAATAAGGAAGCTGAATTTTATTCAGAATAGAAACTGAGTTAATAGTAATTCAATAGATGTAGAAGCTGTAATTGTTTTTACAGAGGATTGTAATTCGAAGCTGTATAGGTTTTCATTGTTTTGTATCTTTACTATACAGTTTAGAATTAAGAAAAGCTGATGATCAAATTGATTGTTAGAATTTGTAATCAGTTGTTTAATCAATAAAGCAATTGTTTATAAATTGATTTGATCTTGTTCTTTATATTCCGCAAGAAAATTTGTAATTTCTTAAAGAACAAGTTATCGAAAGAATTTCAAGAACTTGTATTCAACCCCCCCTTCTACAAGTTCTCGGCATCTCACTGGGAAAACAATTGGTATCAAAGCCTGTAATTGAATTTATTCAATTAAAACGTTCCAAGAGATGGCCAACGACGAAGCAAGCAGCTCTAACATCATGGCATATGCGGGAAGTAGAGATGGTGGTACCAGAATCCCTATTCTTAAAAGAGAAGAATATCCAATGTGGAAACAAAAGATGTATATGCACTTGTGAGCAACAGATCTAGATTACATAGATAGGATTGAGAAGGGTCCTTATCTACCCAGGAAATTCATTCCTGCAAAAACTGTCGAAGGATCTGTTGTTCCAGAACACTTTGAACTTGTGCCAGATTGTGATTATACAAACGAAGACAAGTTGCAAGTGTTAAAGTATGCTAAGGTGATGAACATACTTTATAATGGAATTGATAAAAATATGTTCACAAGCATCATAAACTGCACTACATCAAAGCAAATCTGGGACACCATCAAAGTCCTGTGTGAAGGGACGGACCAAGTTCCAAAGAACAAAAGATCACTATGACTCAACAGTATGAGTTTTTTCAAGCAAAGCCTGGTGAACCTATAACATCTGTTTATGACAGATTTAACACCTTGCTTAATGACTTGAAGATACTTGGTAAATCCTATGACAATGAAGATGTCAATACCAAGTTTATGAGATCTCTCCCACCAAGTTGGGATCCAAAGACCACTGCGGTAAGAAAGGCCCATGACTTGGAAACACTCACACGGGACAGGCTCTATGGGAACTTAAAGACATATGAACTTGAAGTAGAGCAAAGACAGCGCATGCATGACAGGGACAAAGGAGCTGCGTTGATGGTTGAGACAAACAAGTCTCAAGAGAAGCTTGATGATGAGTCTTCCAATGCTAGCTCGACTGATCAGGAAGATGAACTGGACTCTGATGATGACATGGAGGAATTCATGGCGTTTATGGTCAAAGAGTTCAAGAAATTTAGAGCAAGCAGGAAAGGAAGAAAATCGTCAAGAAAGCCTAACCCAAAACGTGAAGGTCAAAAAGTCACCTTCGACTTAAAGAAGATAAGATGCTACAACTGTGATGAGTTAGGGAACTTTGCCAATGAGTGCAGGAAGCCTAGATCTATTGATAGATCTAAGGATGAGAAATCAAGGAAAGACTTTGCAGACAAGAAAGCTAAAACAAAAAGGAAAGCCTTGATAACTGAGGGAAAAGATTGGATTGACAGCGACTCTGATGAAGAAGTTGTCAACTTTGCCCTAATGGCTCGAAGTGACGAGTCAAGCGATTCTACAAAGGTATGTGATGCAAATCATAACTTTAATGTGCTTGATTTACTTGATACATCTAGCATTGAAAGCATACAAAAGGATATGTCTGATTTGCATGTCAGTTTTAGATCATTAACCATTGAAAATACAAATGTAAAAGAATCACGTGACATTCTCTTGAAGAGAAACAAATTTCTTGAAGAGAAATTGTCACAGTTTGATACCATCAAGTCGGACTTAAACAAAGCTCATCACATGATTGATGCTTTGAAAAAGAGGGAATACTACTTAGTAGAGCAACTTGAAATTGCTCAAGCTAAGATTAAACAATGGAATACTTCCTCTAAAAAGTTATCTGACTTGGTAGGGTATTAAACAATAGGTCAAAAATCTAGACTAGGTTATGATGAAAATCTAGATAACAGTTCAGATTTAAATGATCATAACGAAGCTGCAAACTCCTCAACTAGTAAGCCAAGTTTTAAAAAAATTAATTTTGTATCTCCTGTCAGTGAACCTAAATTTATAAACACTCTAGATCAACATATCACTGCAAAAAACAGAAATTGATCAAAAGACAGTTAATGTTGTTGATAAGAGTGAATCAAAAAAATTAAACATTGGGTTCATGACAAAGACACAATTGAATAAAAGACTGGAAGCTCTTCCAGACAAAAAGGCTGAAAAGTTAGTGGAGTTAAGCAGAAAGAAGAAAAATAGGAATGGAAAGATAGGCATTAACAAACATACGAATTATGCTAGAATGCCTGATGCTCCTAGGAAGTCATGTCATATATGTGGTAACCCCAACCACATAGCTGTTAATTGTAGGAGCAAAAATAAAATTCCTATAATAGAGACTGCCTTGTCAAAGAATATAAAAGATAAATCACCTATAAAAAGGTTAGATTTTCTTTGCATTAAACTTGGCAGTCTCTCACAAAAAGGTAGCAAGGCTAATGATTGTCCGGTTAAAGTCAAAACTGCTAAAAGACAATCAACTCAATCTGAGTCAAGTCTTGAATCTACAACTAGTGAGAGAGGATCCAAGAAAGTCTGGGTTCCAAAAATCTCAAACTAGTTACTTTCTACTGTGCAGGGCAAAAAGAAGAGATCACGGTACTTGGACAGTGGCTGTTCAAGGCACATGACAGGAGATAAGTCCCTGCTAAAACAGTATGAAGAGAAAAGTGGCCCAAAAGTCACTTTTGGAGATGACAGCAAAGGCCATACGAGGGGATATGGCAGTGTTGAACATGGAGATGTCATCTTCACAGAAGTAGCACTGGTTGACGGACTAAAGCACAATCTACTAAGTGTGAGTCAACTATGTGATAAAGGATTCAATGTCACTTTTAAAGAAGATCAATGCTTAGTGAGTGACATAGAATCTGAGAATGTGATTTTGACAGGAAAAAGAAAAGGAAATTTGTATGTTACAAATCATATTTCTTCATCTGATCAAATCACATGTCTCTACAGCAAAGCTTCAACTGATGAAAGTTGGCTTTGGCACAAGAAGCTTTCCCACTTGAATTTTAAGAACATTAACAAGCTTGTGAGGAAAGGGTTAGTAGCTGGCAATCCACAGTTGGAATTTACACAAGATGGATTGTGTGATGCATGCCAGAAAGGGAAACAAAAAAGTGTGTCATTCAAAAGCAAACCAGCAACATCCATCACTAATCCACTCCAATTGTTACACATGGATTTATTTGGTCAAGTGAATGTGATGTCTATCTTAAGAAATAGATATGCACTAGTTATAGTGGATGACCACACGAGGTACACTTGGGTAAAATACCTCTTTACAAAAGATGAAGCTGCTCAGTTAATAATTGATCATATCAAAAAGATAGAAACTGAGTTGGGAAAAACAGTAAGGGTAATAAGGAGCGATAGGGGAACAGAATTCAAGAATTTCCAAGTGATTGAATTCTGCACGGAAAAAGGAATAACCCATCAATTCTCAGCTCCAAGAACCCCTCAACAAAATGGAGTTGTTGAGAGGAAAAATAGAACCCTTATTGAAGCAGCAAGGACTATGTTACAAGAAGCTAAGCTTCCCACCTATTTTTGGGAGGAAGCTATAAGCACTGCTTGCTTTACACAGAATAGATCCTTGATAAACAAAGCATACAACAAAACACCTTATGAGTTAATGACTGGGAGAAAACCAACTCTCAAGTTTTTACACGTGTTTGGTTGTAAGTGCTTTGTACTGAGAGATTCATTAAAGTCAAGAGGAAAGTTTGACAATAAATCTGATGAAGCAATCTTCTTAGGTTATTCTCTGTCAAGTAAAGCATACAGAGTATATAATCTAAGGACAAAAGTTATTGTGGAATCAATACAAGTCGTGTTCGATGATAAAAAGATTCCAGAAATGATTGGACAAGGATTGCATGAACCTCTCAGTTTTGAGAATGAATTGGATGCATGGGAATATCCATCAGAGACCACTGAACAACCCCAAGATAGCAATGATCCCTACATAATTGAGGGGGAGTTAACTGTTGTGCATGTAGTGCCAAGATTTAATATTCTATCAGAGACTAGAATATTAGAAGAAACTCAAGAGACTGGTGACATTAGTATTACATCGGAGACTAATGGTTCACCAGAGACTAGAGTCACTGATGCACAATCAAAAACAATATTGACACCAGAGACTATAGAAATAAATAGCTCAGGGGGAGCTAATAATGAAGGAGTCAATGTTTTAGGGGGAGCAGTCTCTGATCATGAAGCTAGAATGGATAACACCAATCTAGAAAATGAAGCCTCGACTTCAAGATCAAATCTGCCACGTGCAATTCCATGGTTGAGAGACCACACACCAGATTTGATAATTGGAAGTTTAGAGGATGGAGTCAAGACTAGAAGTGCAACTCAAAATGAATGCTTATATCTTAGTTTTCTCTTAAAGATTGAGCCAAAGAAAATTGAGGAAGCACTTCAAGATCCTGACTGGATAATTGCCATGCAAGAAGAATTAAACCAATTCACTCGAAACAAAGTCTGGAGACTGGTACCCAAACCAGGGAATAGATCAATTATTGGTGCCAAATGGGTCTTCAGAAACAAATTGGATGAAGCTGGTACAATTACAAGGAACAAAGCAAGACTGGTTGCAAAAGGATATTCTCAAGAAGAAGGAATAGACTATGATGAAACTTTTGCACCAGTAGCAAGACTTGAAGTAATACGAATCTTCTTGGCATATGCAGCCTACAAGAACTTCAAGGTGTACCAGATGGATGTCAAAAGTGCTTTCTTAAATGGAAAATTGGAAGAGGAAGTCTATGTTTGCCAACCCCCAGGTTTTGTGGACTCCAAATTTCCAAATCATGTCTACAGGTTAGACAAAGCACTTTATGGCTTAAAATAAGCACCAAGAGCCTGGTATGATACTCTATCTCAATTTTTACTTGAAAATAAATTTATTAGAGGTATCATAGATGAAACGTCATTTTACAGAAAACAAGGCTCATATATTATTTTGGTGCAAATATATGTAAATGATATTATATTTGGGTCTACAAATGAAAATCTCTGTAAAAAATTCTCAAAACTTATGCAGTCTAGATATGAAATAAGTATGATGGGAGAATTAACATTCTTCTTAGGATTGCAGATTAAACAATCAACTGATGGAATATTTAACAGTCAGTCAAAATACATCAAAGACTTACTGAGAAAATATGATTTGGTTGATTGTGCACCTGCAAAAACACCCATGCCTACTTCCACTAAACTAGATAAAGATTTAAAAGAAAAGAAAGTTGATATCACTAGTTATAGAGGAATGATAGGCTCTCTTTTATATCTAACTGCAAGTAGACCTGATATAATGTTTGCTACATGTCTATGTGCTAGATTTCAAGCTGACCCTAGAGAGTCATATTTGATTGCTGTAAAAAGAATACTCAGATATCTAAAGGGTACCCCAAATCTTGGATTATGGTATCCCAAAGAATCTGATTTTAAACTAATTGGTTATTCAGATGCTGATTATGTAGGGTGTAAGCTTGATAGGAAAAGCACAAGTGGAAGCTGCCAACTTCTTGGAGGCAGACTTGTTTCTTGGTTCAGCAAGAAACAAAATTCAGTTTCTACTTCAACAGCAGAAGCTGAATACATCGCAGCTGGGAGTTGCTGTGCTCAAATCTTATGGATCAAGAATCAACTCCTAGACTATGGTATGTCATTATCCAAAACTCCTATTTATTGTGATAATACTAGTGCCATAGCAATAACAGAAAATTCAGTGCAACATTCAAGAACAAAACACATAGATATTAGATATCACTTCATAAGAGAACATGTAAGTGAAGGTAATATCGAATTACACTGGGTTGCAACTGATAAACAACTTGCAGACATATTCACAAAACCCTTAGATGAATCTACCTTTAATAGATTAGTCTATGAGTTAGGAATGTTGAATTATGTTTCTAAAAATTGATTAAAATCTTAGAAAACAAGTTGTTTATTTGTGAGAAGCTAGAATTAATTTTCTAGACTGAAGTTGTTTTTAATTAAACAGATTTTTAAGAAGCTAGAATTTTAATTCTAGAAAAAGTTGATAAAATGAATAATCAAATGATTGATTATTGAATAATATGAGCTAGAGTGAGTAAGAGACTAACTAGTCCCTGATAGTTGTTTTAAATTAGTCCCCGACTAATTTAAAAATTTAAACCATCAGAGACTACCTTAGTCCCCGATAGTTAATACTATCAGAGACTATCTTAGTCCCCAATAGTTAATACTATCAGAGACTATCTTAGTCCCCGATAGTTAATACTATCAGAGACTAACTAGTCCTCGATAGTAAATCCTATCGGAGACTACCTTAGTCCCTGGTAGTAAACCCTATCGAAGACTAATCTTCTTCTAGTCTCTTACGAGTGAACAGATCAGATATTAGGGCAATCTCCAATCAAGGGTAAAATGGTAGTTGCCCATCCGTAGGAATTGCAAACGTTTCGAACAAATTGATAAAACAAATTTCAAACATCTTTGCAATCACAATCACTCAAAGCTCTGAAATTATTTTCTCTCTGATAATACTCTGCAATTTAACCCTCTTTTGGGTTTCTTCCAAAGTTCACAGATCTCTCACAATGGCCACTAAAACAGTTGCTTTCAAGTTTGGAGACTTTGATTTCATAAAGACCAACCATGCAGGGGTGGCTGATAAGAATGTCTTTGAAGCCCAGTACCACCCCTTCGTGGATTTTCTTCAAAACTCCACACTAACTTACGCCATTTATGAAGCTCCCGTCCAAGCCGCTGAGGTCATCACGGCTATTTGGTCCACTGCTACCATACAAGGTGCAAAAACTGATTCACCTATGGTAAGTTTCAAGTATGCAAACACTACTTATACTATAGATCATACCGTTGTAAATACTGCTTTACATTTACCAGTTTATGAAAACTTTGACTCCCCTGCCTCTGATGAAGAAATAATTTATATGTTGAATAACTTAAATTATTCTGCTGAAATTGGATCTGTTGGGTCTATTACACGACCCCATCTAAGACAAGAGTGGTCACTGTTCTTTGACATACTTACTAAAGCTTTTACAACAAAATGCAGTGGATATGATGCTATCACTACACTCACACAACAAATTGCTTTTAGTGTGTTGTATGGTAGACATCTAAACATTGGGCTTTTAATTCTGCAAAACTTGTTGCCAAAACTTAAAACCAGTAAAACTAAAATTTATTATGCTAGGTTTTTGATGATAATTGCTTATTATCTAATCCCTAACCTAAATATTACTGGAATGCAAGTTGTACCAACTGTTTTGCAGAGTAAAAGAATAATCAAAGATGTGAAGAACTCTGCAAAGGTAAATGTTCCTTTAACTTTTCCTCCTGTCATGAGAAATATTCTCATAGACAGGCTTCCAAATCTTTACTCTTTGCAATTTTTTGAGGATAATACACGCCAAAACCCTGTAAATCCTCCAACAACTTCACCACAACAATCAATAGCCCCCTCCACAGTCTCCCAAAAGACTGTGGTTGTAAAAACCAAGACAATCACCAAGCTCCCAATTAAAAGAAAAATAATTGAGGGAGTCAGTGAGGACGAGGGAGAACAAGATGCTGAAGTTCCACTTCAGAGAAAGAAGAGAGTTATAACCTAAAGCCAAAAGCAATCCATTGCTTCCCAAAAGGCAATGGAGGTTATAAGGAAAAACAGTGAACTGTCACCATCCTCCCAAAAGGATGCTACCATTGAAGACAGTTCCCAACCAGGAACACACTGTACAGAGTCTGCACAAACTCTTCGACACAGCCAAGAGGAACCAAATAGAGAGAATATAAAAGAAAAGAGTGACACAAGGAGTGCACACACAGAGTTATCTTTTGATGTTCCTCAAGTTTTGTCATCTGAGGAACAACCAATACTCCCCACTGTACATTCTTCTCCTTTTTCTCCCATTCTTGATTCTTTTGATACACATATAATTGATTCTCTTGATTTTTCCCAAGAGGAGCCAATAATCGAGACAAGCTCTCACACATCTTCCATGGATAGATCCCTAGCCCAAGATAAACAAAGGGAACCCCCTATCCATGCTGTCACAAGTACTTCTCAAACCCCTATTTCTGTAGGAATGAGTGCACCTTCCCAAAAGAGTGAGGTTGAGAGAATAATTAGTGAGAGTCAGGCTCCTGATCTGGAAAAAGGAGAGAATATCAATACACAAGAGAGTCAAGCTTTAGAAAGCTTGGAAAAAGGAGAGATCAAGAAGCTGGGTGCCCAACCCCAGGCAAAAGAAGAGGGTGTGAGCAAGGATGAGATCCTTGAACAAAATAAACGAGAGAAATTTTCAGCAGGTGTCTTTTTACAACCTGCTGATACCAGCTCACAAAAAGCTCCGGTTTCTGCTGCTCCCTCCACCAATATCCAAACAGCAGTACTAGAGAATAGTCCAAGCACAGGGGATGCAGCCTTACATGTCATAGCTGAAATGACAAATGCTGATTTTGAAGAGTTATATGGTCTACAACAAAGACAAGACCATATTTCTGCATTAAAGACAATGTTTGTAGATGAACCTGTGCCTGAAGAAGCTCCAGCAGCCAATGTTGATGAATGGTTGGATGCAACCTATTCCAACACGTTGGAGGAAGCTGCCGCACATCTCAGGCAGGATTATGTGACCAATATTGGGTCCACTACAACTACACCTACACTTACCGATGTTCTTGAAGAGGTAACCAGGGTGGACAAGAAACATACAAAGTTTCACCACTTCCTGGTTACTGGAATAAATGGTGCAGTGCAGCAAATGAAGGAGATGATGGAGTTGGAGACAGACAAGATTAGAAGATGCTATGAAGGTCACTTGCCAAGGAGGACTGTCACAGCCATTGATACGCTTATCAAAGATAAGTCCAAGACTGCCAGTCGCCTTCAAGCCCTCGAAGATAACATCCAACTCCTGTCCAAAAGCAAGATAGAATGGAACAGCTGCTGCTACAGGCAATTCCTACCTTGGCCACCTCCTCTAAACCTCAAGATGTTGAAGTAAAAAAGGGGGAGAGTGGTCCAACATCCAAACCTGTACATACATCCAAGACAGGTCCTGTCCTTGATGCTGAATTACAAGCATACATGGACAGGATCCTCAAGAAGCATGCTGATCTTGAAGTAGTAAATCTTGCAACAACAACAATAACAGCAGCAATAACAACATCAACTGTTCTAGCAACAACAACAACACTTCCAGCAACAACAGCGGCTTCTCCTTTTTCCTCTGCACAAGCCCCTAAACCAAAAGACAAAGGCAAGGGAGTCATGGTTGAGCAACCAAAGAAGCAAATCTCCACTTAACTAGGACAACCTAAGCTACTGGGGAATGCCATGAAGACAGCTCAGTTTCCCACACCAATTGAACTGATAGTGGATGGGAAAGTGGAGTTGGTCTATCCTCAAGAGCAGAAACTGATAGATGTTGATGCCTTGTTAGCTCAAAAACTACAAGAGGAGGAGGACATGGTAGCAGCAAGGGAGGAGGAGGAGGCAAAGAAGAAGAAGACCTCTACAAGAAGATCAAGTGCACATAAAGCAGCTGCAACCAAGAAGAAAAATAAAGAGATGCAAGAGGCTGAAAGAAGATCAAGGAGAAGAACTTTGGTTCAGGAATCTGCTAAGAAACCTGAGATCAAAGTACCAACCAAGAAGCCTATCTCTCAAGACCCTCCAAGGTCAACCGAGACTGCCTTGGTGGCTGTGAGTGGACCAACAAAGCCACAAACAGTTTCATCAAAGAAGTCTTACAAGGTTAAAATGGCTAGCACTGAAGAAATAATAAAGGCCCTAAAGAGAAGTACAAGAAGGATTGAACTAGTAAAGGGTAAGAACAACAAAGAGCTACTCCATGTCTTTTTGACAGATGGAGAGTCTTTGAAGTTCGAGAAGCCAGCCTTTGAGGGACAAATAAAAGAAGATTTGGAGTGGTTGCTGACTGTAGTGCTTGAGACTTCTGATTTAAACATGAAATTTCGAAGCCAGATTTAGAAGGTGATGAAGATGGAGCATAAGGTGAATTCAGAACCAGAAGCTAAATCTAAACCTTTGGGATTATGGTATGAAACTTTTCATGGGGAGAGAATTTTCTTCAACTACAACAGGGACATCAATAGTGTCAGCGAGAGGCATATTGAAGGATTTCTTGCCTTACTCAAAGATGTTGTTGAAGAAACTGAGCTTATATTGAAGAACCTGTTGAAAAATAGGCTGGAGTTGCTGAGAAGGAATAGAAAGGAAAGGATGGAACAGTTGAAGGAAAGATAAGGTAAAAGTGTTGTGTTGGAGTTGTGTGTTGAAATAAGAAGCCAGACTTATAGGATTTAAACCTGAGTCTTGGTGGAAGCTGAACAAAAGATCAAAGATCTTAGTTCAGAATACATGTGTAGTTAGCAGTTCTTTATTCTTTTTCTAAGTATTTGTAATGTTGAGTTTTGACATCATCATCAACCTTGAAATTATGTTTATCATTCTGATATTCATAATTAGGGGGAGATTGTTAGGTTTTAGAACATTTGATGATGATTGTCTTTAGAATACTTAGAGTACAAATGTATAGAAAGTGTTAATTAGTAACACTGAAGTTTTGTAGCCAGTAGTTATCTCTTTGTTTGTAATTCATTTATTATTTGTAAAGAGATACAATTATTTTTTATTTGTAATTAACTGCTGGAATGGAGTATCGAAGCTTCAAGAAGTCAAGTTGTGTATTTGGTCTATTAATGTTTGCAAAAAGGCTTATCGGAGACTAGAAGAACTGGTCAGAGACTAAAATGGTTTAACTGTCAGAGACTAGTTTTTCTATCGGAGACTAAGAGCTTACGCCATCAGAGATTAAAGGAAAAGGAATCAGAGACTAAACTGATGTCATCGGAGACTAAGCCTTAACGTATCAGAGACTAAATAACATTATCGGAGACTGCACAAGCTGACGTCATCAGAGACTAAAAGTCATCAGGGACTAAACGTACCAGGGACTAAAAGAGTCATCAG
>CM025783.1:39830385-39852363 GCA_014636745.2 Centella asiatica | reverse complement strand
CGACTAGGGACATTTAAGAATAATGATACATTACATACTTATATGATTTCATATTCAAGTCACATACTTGAATCCATATAATTAGTATCATTTTCTAAGGACATTTATTATGTTAACATTTATATAACGCAGAGAAACTGAAACAGAAGGTCATCATAGAAATGTTTAGGTTGAAAGGCCAGATGGGCCATCTAAAGTTTTGTTTTCGTTGTAGTCTGTTTATTAAACTTTGAGGTTTTTTTTGTAAGAAGTTGTAAACTTCTAAGTTTTGTACATAATATATTTGAGAATATATTCTCATATGATTATTAAATGCTTGGCTATGATGTATCTGTCCCTTTTGAGTTGTTGTTTTGTGTTTCTTAGCGGAGCCCTTGGTTCCGGCTTGGGGACCTTGGGGGATTTCCGGGGCTGCCACAGTTGGTGTCAAAGCAAAGCACCAGTTATGAGACATGTTCTCTATTGGAAAATAGAATTTGGGATTTAGTAGGATAACGAAATGATTGTACGAAGAATAGGAAATAGATGTCTAGGTTGATTCTCAACTGTTTATAAGTTATTAGATTAAATAAGATATAAGGTTATGAGATAGGATAATTCACTTTAAATATATTATACACCCTGTTACGGTATTAGTATTTATGTTAAATCCTTATTATAAATTTTAAGTTGATATTAATTTAAGATATGTTTTCTTCATAGATGAACCCACCTACTCCAGGACATGTAGATAAGGGCATACCCCTGGTAGACACCATCTTTTAAATATCAACCGTGGGAGGTCAGGTGCATGTTGGCGAGTAACTCCTCACAAAAGAGTGAATAAACCAACTCAGGTTTTTCGTTTTGAAGTACCCCGAGGTTCTGATAAACATGATGAAAACTCTGCAGATCCTAAAGGAAATAAACAGAACCCAACCAATCCGATTGAGGGGTCAAGTTTCTCAGTTCATATAAAGAGTCCTTCCTCACCCCATGATCAAACAGATTCTCCACCCTTGGGTCCTTCTCAAATAAGAGTTTCCCCTGTTGATAGGCACACATTACCTATGGTGTCAGTCACTCCACATGCTGTCTCTACCCCAGTTACCTTATCAAATGTTGCACCCACTGTACCACCACCAGAAAATCCAGTACCCTTGCCATTCCCTAATGGATTATGTTATTACCTTCAACACAGAATCCGTATGACACAAGCAGAGTTGGCGATGCGTAATACCACTGTGATGAGTCAGTCGTCGGCTCATCAAAGGACTAGTAGACTGTTGGATCTTTGGAGGGTATCATTTCAAGATGTGTCCTTAGTGCTCACTAAGACTCTGACGGAAGTTGTGATCTTAGTTAGTAATTATCTCAGGCTTGTACAGCCCTCTATGGCAGATCGAGATCAATTGATGTATAACCTTATAGAAGAGGTTGAGGGAGCGTGTCGTTTTGCACGTAGAACAATGAGTGAACTTGATTCCCAACCCCTGTATTAGGCACTGGTAGTAGTCAGTATTGTTATGTTTTGTTGAATTTTGTAGCAAGGAAGCTTTGTTGTACAAATTTGTTATAATGTAACTTTTGTTACTTAATATATATATTTTAATGGCTTAATTTTGAATTTCCTTGTCATTTCATATATATTTATTCTTTAAAGAAGAAAAAGAGAATTTTCAATAATAAGATTTTATTTTCTCAATTTATAGGAAATGGCCCCAAAAGGAAGACCCCGAACCCGTCAAGCTACTAACCAAGCTGATCAAGAAAACCCCAATCTGAACAACAACCAATAAAATAATAATTAGGAGAATCCTATTGTCTTATTGGTAAATATGATTAAGGAAGCCTCCCAAAATAACAATAACCTAGTACTTCCACCGCAGGTTCAACCTAGAAGGATAACATTTAAAGATTTTACCAATAGTTGTCCACCTACTTTAATGGTGATGGAGGTCCCACTGCCGCTCAAATTTGGATTAAGGAAGTAGAGAAAGCTTTTCGTATTTCAGGAGTAAGTGGTGACCTTAAGACGGAATGTGCTACATATTTATTGAAAGGAGAAGCTAGTTTTTGGTGGAAAAATACCGAACGATTAGAAATGACTAAGAGATTGGCAGTTAGGAATGAACAAACAATTCCTGAAGTTGATCAAGTCTTCACCTGGTCCTAGTTTAAAGAATTTTTCTATAACCAGTATTTTCCAACCAGTGCTACAGATGAGCTGGAAAAGCAATTTCTAGAATTAAGACAAGGAAACATGACTGCGGAAGAATATGAAAAGAAGTTTAATGAACTACAAAGATATGTCCCACATTTAGTAGATACTGAGAGAAGAAAGACAAGAAGGTTCGAGCATGGTTTGAATCCATGGTTGCATGATAAGATTGCTATTTTATGTCTGAACAACTATGCTGAAGTTGTTCAAAGGTCAAAGGTAGCAGAGAAGAGTGGAAAGTTACTTCAGGAACTTAATTGGGAGAAACGCAAGGAACGAAAGAGGAAAGGAAGTTATCATAACAATTTTAATCAAAGGATTGGAGGACAAGAAAAACCACAAACCAGTTCGGTCATGGTGAAACAAGAGGAAGGGAACATGTATAATAATAATAGGAAAAGGAATTTCAGTGCGGACTTAAGTGAGAATAAAAGGAGAATTATAATTTGTGGCAAATGTGGAAGGAACCATGAAACTTCTCAGTGTCTAGTAGGAACTGATTTTTGTTTTAGATGTCATCGATCTGGTCATACTTCCATCAATTGCCCAAGTCAGGCATCAATGGTTTCCCAACCAAGGTATCCTCCGCAACATTATCAACTACATGGAGTTAGTCATGCAGCTGGAGCTACAAGGAGATGCTTTAGTTGTCGTCAGGAAGGCCACATCTCCATTTCATGCCCTCAGAAAAAGAGTCAGGAAGGCGACATCTCCACAAGCTAGAACCTACAATATGACTGTGCAGGATGCACTGCTGTCTGAGAACGTGGTTTCAGGTACGATATTGGTTAATTTAGTTGAAGTGCATGCTTTATTTGATTCTGGTGCGACTAGATCTTTCATATCTGAACGTCTTCTCAAGGATATGAATTTTGCTCCTGAATTTTTTGAAACACCTTTAGAAGTTATAGTGGCTAATCAAGAGGTATACATTGCCAAAAATGTATTATCTAATTGTATTATAAGAATAGGTAAGTATGACTTCCCTGCAAACTTAATACCTTTTCCATTGGGAGAGTTTGATCTGATAATAGGCATGGATTGGCTACATCAACATCAAGCTTACATAGATTGCAGGAAAAAGAAGGTTTCCCCAAGAACACCCTCAAACAGTAGAGTGTTATTTGATGGATGTAAGTCTACTAAACCCTCCCATCTTCTTACAGTAATTCAAGCTAATAAAATGTTACGCAAGGGATGTGAAGCATTTTTAGCTTATGTTTATGACACAAGAATGGAAGGATTAAAAACTTTAGACATTCCCATAGTAAAAGAATTTGGAGATGTGTTTCCTAAGGAATTACCAAGTGTGCCCCTAGATAGACAAGTCGAATTTGGAATTGAGCTAGTGCCAGGAACTGCTCTAATTTCCAAAGCTCCTTATAGGATGGCCTTTTCAGAATTAAAAGAACTCATGATACAGCTACAAGGGTTGTTAGACCAAGGATTTATTAGGCCAAGTGTTTCACCCTGGGGAGCACCTGTTTTATTTGTAAAGAAGAAAGATGGATCATTAAGGTTATGTATTGACTATCGGGAATTAAACAAGGTAACGATGAAGAACTGATATCCCCTACCTAGGATTGATGATTTGTTTGACCAACTTAAAGGAGAAAAATACTTTTCAAAGATTGACTTAAGATCAAGATATCATCAATTAAAGATCAAGGCTGAGGATGTCCCTAAGTCAGCTTTTAGAACTCGTTATGGTCATTATGAATTTGTGGTAATACCTTTTGGACTCACCAATGCCCCTGCTATTTTTATGGATTTGATGAATCGAGTTTTCAAACCATATTTGGATAAGTTCATCATTGTATTTATAGATGATATTCTCATATATTCTAAAACAAGAAAAGAACATGATGAACATTTGAGAATAACACTAGTGACATTGAGACAAGAAAAACTTTATGCCAAATTTTCAAAGTGTGAATTTTGGTTAAGAGGAGTGAAATTTTTAGGACATGTGATCAATGAATCTGGAATTTTGGTAGATCCCATAAAAGTTGAAGCTATCATAAATTGGTCACAACCAAAGACACCTACTGAAGTGCGAAGTTTTCTAGGGTTAGCAGGATACTATCGTCGATTCGTTCAAGATTTCTCTAAGATAGCAGTTCCATTAACGAATCTGACAAGGAAAACAGAAAACTATATTTGGACTCCAGCTTGTGAGAGAAGTTTTCAAGAATTAAAGAAAAGATTAACCACCGCCCCAGTATTAAGTTTACCTGATAACGAAGGGGATTTTGTGATTTATAGTGATGCCTCAATGAATGGATTAGGAGTTGTACTAATGCGACATGGCAGAGTTATTGCCTATGCATCTCGGCAACTCAAGGACCGTGAAAAACGATACCCAGCGCATGACTTAGAGTTGGCTGCTATCGTTTTCACATTAAAAATTTGGAGGCCTTATCTCTATGGAGAGAAATGTGAGATTTACACTGACCACAAGAGTTTAAAGTACATTTTCACTCAAAAAGAATTGAACATAAGGCAAAGACGGTGGTTGGAGCTTATTAAAGACTATGATTGTTCGATTAACTATCACCCTGGTAAAGCAAATGTTGTGGCTGATGCTCTAAGTAGATGTGAAAGGTTAAATGTGATGACAATTTAGGAAGAGGTAAGGATGGATTTGGAGAGTTTACAATTAAATGTTATCACAACTCAGCAAAGGGGAGAGATAGAGCAAGAGATTGGTGTAAAACCAAGTTTATTATCTATCATCAAAACCTGGGGGTTGGCAGACATAGACTTCCTCTTCCAATTTTCCATTCAAGAAAGCACTTTTGACATCCATCTGGTACACCTTGAAGTTCTTGTAGGCTGCATATGCCAAGAAGATTCTTATAGTTTCAAGTCTTGCTACTGGTGCAAAAGTCTCATCATAGTCTATTCCTTCTTCTTGAGAATATCCTTTTGCAACCAGTCTTGCTTTGTTCCTTGTGATTATACCAGCTTCATCCAATTTATTTCTGAAGACCCACTTGGCACCAATTATTGATCTATTCCTTGGTTTGGGTACCAGTCTCCAGGCTTTGTTTTGAGTGAATTGGTTTAACTCCTCTTGCATGGCAATTATCCAGTCAGGATCTTGAAGTGCTTCCTCAATTTTCTTTGTCTCAATCTTTGAAAGAAAACTGAGATATAAACATTCATTTTGAGTTGCACTTCTAGTCTTGACTCCATCCTCTAAACTTCCAATTATCAAATCTGGCGTGTGGTCTCTCAACCATGGAATTGCACGTGGCAGATTTGATCTTGAAGTTGAGGCTTCATTGTCTAGATTGGTGTTATCCATTCTAGTTTCATGATCAGAGACTGCTCCCCCTAAACCATTGACTCCTGCATTATCAGCTCCCCCTGACCTGTTTATTTCTATTTGCTCCGGTCTCACTATAGTTTCAGATTGTGCATCAGTGACTCTAGTCTCTGGTGAAACATTAGTCTCCGAAGGATTACTAATGTCACCAGTCTCTTGAGTTTCATCTAATAATTTATTCTCTGATAAATTATTAGATCTTGGCACTTCATGCACAACTGTTAGCTCCCCCTCAACTAAGTAGGGATCATTACTATCTTGGAGTTGTTTAGTAGTCTCTGATGGATATTCCCATGCATCCAATTCATTCTCAAAACTGAGAGGTTCATGCAATCCTTGTCCAATCATTCCTGGAATCTTTTTATCATCAAACACGACTTGTATTGATTCCATAATGACTTTTGTTCTTAGATTATATACTCTGTATGCTTTACTTGACAGAGAATAACCTAAGAAGATTGCTTCATCAGATTTATTGTCAAACTTTTCTCTTAATTCTGATGAATCTCTCAGTACAAAGCATTTACAACCAAACACATGTAAGAACTTGAGAGTTGGTTTTCTACCAGTCATTAACTCGTAAGGTGTTTTGTTGTATGCTTTGTTTATCAAGGATCTATTCTGTGTAAAGGAAGCAGTGCTTATAGCTTCCTCCCAAAAATATGTGGGAAGCTTAGCCTCTTGTAACATAGTCCTTGCTGCTTCAATAAGGGTTCTATTTTTCCTCTCAACAACTCCATTTTGTTGAGGGGTTCTTGGAGCTGAGAATTGATGTGTTATTCCTTTTTCAGTGCAGAATTCAAGTACTTGGGAATTCTTGAATTCTGTTCCTCTATCGCTCCTTATAACCCTTACTGTTTTTCCTGACTTAGTTTCTATCTTCTTTATATGATTAATTATCAAATAAGCAGCTTCATCTTTTGTAAAGAGGTATTTTACCCAAGTATACCTCGTGTGATCATCCACAATAACCAGTGCGTATCTATTTCTTAAGATAGACATCACATTCACTTGACCAAATAAATCCATATGTAACAATTGTAGCGGGTCAGTGATTGATGTTGCTGATTTACTCTTGAATGATACACTTTTTTGTTTCCCTTTCTGGCATGCATCACATAATCCGTCTTGTGTAAATTCTAATTATGGAATGCTAGCTACCATTCCTTTCCTCACAAGCTTGTTGATGTTCTTGAAATTCAAGTGGGAAAGCTTCTTATGCCAAAGCCAACTTTCATCAGTTGAAGCTTTGCTATACAGACATGTGATTTGATCAGTAAAAGAAATAAGATTTGCAATATACAAATTTCCTTTTCTTTTTCAAGTCAATATCACATTCCCAGATTCCTTGTCACACACCTGGCATAGGTCTTCTTTAAAGATGACATGGAATCCTTTATCACATAGTTGACTCACACTAAGTAAATTGTGCTTTAAGCCGTCAACCAGTGCTACTTCTGTGAAGATGACATCTCCATGTTCAACACTGCCATATCCCCTTGTATGGCCTTTCCTGTCATCTCCAAAAGTGACTTTTGTGCCACTTTTCTCTTCATACTGTCTTAGCAGGGTCTTATCTCCGGTCATGTGCCTTGAACAGCCACTGTCCAAGTACCATGATTTCTTCTTTTTGCCCTGCACAGTAGAGAGTAACTAGTTTGAGATTTTTGGAACCCAGACTTTCTTGGGTTCTTTCTCACTAGTTGTAGTCTCAAGACTTGACTCAGATTGAGTTGATTGTCTTTTAACAGTTTTAACTTTAATAGGACAATCATTAGTCTTGCTACTTGTTTGTGAGAGACTGCGAAGCTTAGAATTTTCAGTTTTAATGCAAAGATGTTCTAACCTTTTTACAGGTGATTTATCTTTTATTCTCTTTGAAGGTGCAGTCTCAATTATAGGAATTTTATTTTTGCTCCTACAGTTTATAGCTATGTGGTTGGGGTTACCACATACATGACATATCTTTCTAGGAGCATCAGGCATTCTAGCATAGTTTGTATGTTTATTAATGCCTATCTTTCCATTCCTATTTTTCTTCTTTCTGCTTAACTCCACCAATTTTTCAGCCTTTTTGTCTGGAAGATTCTCCAGTTTTTAATTTAGTTGTGTCTTTGTCATGAACCCAATATTTAATCTTTTTGTTTCACTCTTATCAACAACATTCACTGTCTTTTGATCACTTTCTGTTTTTGCAATGAATTGTTGATCTTGAGTGTTAATAAATTTAGGTTCAAAAACAGGAGAGACAAAATTAATTCTTTTAAAATTTGGCTTGCTAATTGAGGAGTTTGCAGCTTCGAATAGATCATTTAAATCTAAACTTTTGTCAAGATTTTCATCATAACCTAGTCCAGATTTTTGACCTATTGTTTGACAATCTACCAAGTCAGTTAATTTTTTTTTGAGGATGTATTCCATTGTTTAATCTTAGCTTGAGCAATTTCAAGTTGCTCTACTAAGTAATATTCCCTCTTTTTCAAAGCATCAATCATGTGATGAGCTTTGTTTAAATCAAACTTGATAGTGTCAAATTGTGCCAATCTCTCTTCAAGAAACTTGTTTCTTTTTAAGAGATTGTCACGTGATTCTTTTACATTGGTATGTTCAATAGTTAATGATTTAAAACTGACATGCAAATCAGACATATCTTTTTGCATGCTTTCAATGCTAGATGTATCAAGTAAATTAAGCACATTAAAATTCTGATTTGCATCACATACCTTTGTAAAATCATTTGACTCATCACTACGAGCCATTAGGGCAAAGTTGACAACTTCTTCATCAGAGTCGCTGTCAATCCAATCTTTTCCCTCAGTTATCAAGGCTTTGCTCTTGGATTTAGCTTTCTTGTCAGCAAAGTCTTTCCTTGATTTTTCATCCTTAGATCTATCACTAGATCTAGGCTTCCTGGACTCATTGGCAAAGTGCCCTAACCCATCACAGTTGTAGCATCTTATCTTTTTTAAGTCAAATGTGACTTTTTGACCTTCACGTTTAGGGTTAGGTTTCCTTGATGATTTTCTTCCTTTTCTGCTGGCCTTAAATTTCTTAAACTGTTTGACAATGAATGCCATGAATTCCTCCATATCATCATCAAAATCCAGTTCATCTTCCTGATCAGTCGAGCTAGCATCAGAAGATTCCACATCAAGCTTCTCTTGAGACTTGCTTGTCTCAACCATCAACGCAGCTCCTCTATCCTTGCCATGCATGCATTGTCGTTGCTCTACTTCAAGTTCATAGGTATTTAAATTCCCGTAGAGCCTGTCCATTGTGAAGATATTCAAGTCATGAGCCTCTCTTATTGCCGTTGTCTTTGGATCCTAACTTGGTGGGAGAGATCTCATGAACTTAGTATTGACATCCTCATTATCATAGGACTTCCCAAGTATTTTCAAGTCGTTGAGCAAAGTGTTGAACCTATCATATACTGACGTTATTGGTTCACCAGGCTTTGCTTGAAAGAACTCATATTGTTGTGTTAACAATGATCTTTTGTTCTTTCGGACTTGGTCAGTCCCTTCACACAGGACTTTGATGGTGTCCCAGATTTGCTTTGATGTAGTGCAATTTATGATGCTTGTGAACATATTTTTATCGATTCCATTATAAAGTATGTTCATTACCTTAGCATCCTTTAACACTTGCAACTTATCTTCATTCGTATAATCACTTTCTGGAGCAAGTTCAAAGTGTTCTGCAACAACAGATCCATCGACAGTTTTAGCAGGAATAAATTTCCTGGGTAGATAAGGACCCTTCTCAATCCTATCAATGTAATCTGGATCTGTTGCTCTTAAGTGCATATACATCTTTTGCTTCCACATAGGATATTCTTCTCTTTTAAGTATAGGAATTCTAGTACCACCATCATGACTTCCCGCATACGTCATTATACTAGAGCTGCTTGCTTCATCATTGGCCATCTCTTAGAACGTATTAATTGAATAAATTCAATTACAGGCTCTGATACCAATTGTTTTCCCAGTGAGATGCCGAGAACTTGTAGAAGGGGGGTTGAATACAAGTTCTTTAAAAACTTTTCGTAGTACTTGATCTTTAAGAAATTAACTTTTCTTGCGGAATATAAAGAACAAGAATACAAATCAATTTATAAACAATTGCTTTATTGATTTACAATTGAATACAAATCCTAACAATTACAATAATGTAATCGTCAGCTTCTTTTCTATTCTGTATAGGAAAAGATATAAAACTATGAAAAACCTATACAGCTTCGAAGTTACAATTCTCTGTAAACCTAATTATAGCTTCTCTAGCAACTGAATTACTATTGACTCAGTTCCTACTCTGAAAAAAATTCAGTTTCCTTATTCGAATCAAATACAATCTTTCCTTTTTGATAGGAACAGATTTCTGGTTAGTTTCCTTACCAGCTATGTTTTCAATAATATTTTACTTTAGGTGGAAGACATTCCTTTTTAATTTGAACTCTGTATCTTTCAAGAAATAAATCACGATTAGTCCCTGATGCTTCATCTTTAGTCTCTAGTGACGTCATTACTAGTCTCCGGTGCAATTAGTCCCTGATGACGTCAGCTTGTATAGTCTCCGATAGAATTATTTAGTCTCTGACGCGTTAAGGCTTAGTCTCTCCGATGACGTCAGCTTAGTCTCTGATGCTTTTAACTTTAGTCTCAGATGACGTAAGCTTTAGTCTCTGACTCCTTTAGACTTAATCTCTAATGACTTAAGTCTTAGTCTCCGATAGGCAAAACTAGTCTCCGACAGATAAGATCGTTTTAGTCCCTGACCAATTTTCCTAGTCTCCGATAAGCCGTTTTGCAAACTCTAACAGATTAAATACACATCTTGACTTTCTGAAGCTTCGATACACCATTCCAGCAGTTACTTACAAATGAGAAATATTTATATCTCTTTACAAAGAATGAATGAATTACAAACAAAGAGATAACTGATAGCTACAAAACTTCAGTGTTACTAATTAACACTTTCTATACATTTGCATTCTAAGTAATTTAAAGACAATCATCATCAAATGTTCTAAAACCTAACATTCATATTTTATAGTTTTTCTGTTTCTTGTAGCTATTTCCAGTCAGTGCCAACTAAACTCAAAAAAGAGTAAATAGTTGTAGTGTTTGCATTCATCCCCCCCCCCTTCTACAAACACTTAATCCTATATTTTTCTAACAAGGTTTTCTCTCCAAGTTTTGTTACTAGGTCATCAAAAATTAGCTTGCCTATATTTATTTTAACATTTTTTAGTATGAGATAAGCTATTTTAAGCATTAGTGATGTGATGACTTCAAAATTACTATATTTACTTGAAAAAACCTTAGTTATAGTGTCAAAGAGATAAGATAGTTCCTTATTGACATGTTTATGCTATAAGTCCTTGAACTTAAGGGTTTGAGGGCTATCAGTCCTATAGCCTAGTTTAACTAAGCAGTTTAACAACTCCGAGCCTGAGGGAACTTCCACAAACTCAGTGTTGGGCAAATCTAGTGAAATATTTAAGAGATAAAGAGAGATCTTACCCTTTTGTCCTTTCAAAAAGAAGGAGATTGGTTTTACCTTTGCAGGGTTGGAGGATGAGTGAATGAATTTTGCACTGCTCCACAAGTCTAAAATTGCCTCTTTGTACACTGTTGGCTCTGAGAATGTGGCCTTTTAGTAAGCAGAGTCCAATAGGTATTGCATCACCAGCTTGTAGCATGCATCAACTTCATCAACTGCAGAAAACCCCATGAAGTTTGTTTGCGGAACAATGAGTCCACTTGATAATATTTGAGTTGAAGATTTGGGAGCCATTGTTCTTAACGAGCGATTTGGGTTTCTTAGAAAGAGGGAAAATCTCAAGCAATTGTTAGTAACGAAGATTAAATATTTGGTGTGTCATCAGTGATTATGAAATTGCATATAAATAGCTTTTTCAAAAGACATTAACGCCACTTCATCAAGAGTTAGTTATTACTCCCTAATGCCACGTCATCAGGGTTAGTTATTATCCCTTCATGTTATGTTATCAAAGGAAAATGACTATCCCCTGATGTAGTGTCATTAGGGAAAGATAAATATCCCCTGACAAGCCCAACTGCAAACATAACCACTGACCTAGTTTTTTTTTTAATTTAATTATATACAAAACATACAGTTATTTCAATATCAATGAATGACATGATGAGTTAGAGATACCAGCATATTAGCACATAATCATTTGTACCATTTCACCACCTTGTCTGTCAAACTCTTTACTTTGAAAAATTCACCATTCTCAGCTCTACCACCAGATTGTTGAAGGTGACTTCATCAAGAGCCTTGGAAAATATGTTTGTCAGCTACTTGTGTGTTGGTAGAAAGTGTAGCTCTATGGTCCCATTCATGACATGTTCCGTGATAAAGTGATATCTGATTTCTATATGTTTGGCGATGGAAAGTTGCACAAGATTCTCAACAATAACTATTGCACTTATGTTGTCACAGAAAATTAGAATCTTGTTGTAAGTCAGGCCATAGTCCATCAGCTGATTTTTCATCCATAGGATTTGTGCACAACAACTTCCAGTTGCAATGTATTTAGCTTCAGCAGTAGATGTTGAAATAGAATGCTGCTTTTTGTTGAACCAAGATACAAGTATTCCTCCTAGAAATTGACAGCTCCCTATGGTACTCTTTCTGCTAATTTTTCTTCCTCCAAAGTCAGCATCTGAATATCCAAACAATTCAAAACCAGCTCCTTTGGATACCAAAGCCCCAACTCTGTAGTGCCCTAGATGTACCTCAAGATCCTTTTCACTTTAATAAGATGTCACTGTCTAGGGTCAGCTTGATATCTTTCACAAAGGCATGTAACAAACATAATATCAGGCATACAAGCTATCAGGTATAATAGTGAACCAATCATTCCCTTGTAAATCTTTAAATCAATTTTCTTTCTAGCTTTATCAGGGTCAATCTTGGTTGTTGTGGCCATAGGTGACTTTGTTACTTTTGAGTCCTTTATGTCAAATTTTTTGAGAAGTTCTTTGGCATACTTTGACTGATGAATGTAAATCCCATCAGTGATCTATTTAACTTGCAATCCCAAGAAATAACACAGTTCACCCATTAAGCTCATTTCATATTTGCTTTGCATGAGCTTAGAGAACTTTTCACATAGCTTAGTATCAGTGGATCTAAAAATGATATCATTAAAATAGATTTGTACCAAGATAAGATGACCTTGGTGTTGTCTAAAGAACTATGTTTTGTCAATGATACCTCTTGTAAACTTGTTTTCCACCAAAAACTTAGAGAGTGTGTCATACCAAGCTCTAGGAGCTTGTTTCAGTCCATAAAGTGCTTTCTCTAGCTTGCAAACATGATTTGGAGATTTAGAACTTTTAAACCCTGGAGGTTGTTGGACATACGCCTCTTTGTCTAATTTCCCTTTGAGAAAGGCACTTTTCACATCCATTTGATAGACCTTGAAGTTTGAATGTGTTGCATAGGCTAAGAAAATTCTTATAGCCTCAAGTCTGGCCACTGGTGCAAAGGTCTCATCAAAGTCAATCCCTTCCTCTTGAAGATATCCCTTTACCACATGTCTTAATTTGTTTCTTATAACAATGCCAGCTTCATCCATCTTATTCCTGAATACCAAGTCAGTGCCAATGATGATTTTTTCTTAAGGTTTAGGCACCAGTTTCTATACTTGATTTTTCTCAAATTGATTTAATTCTTCTTGCATAGCCATGATCCAATCAACATCTTGCATGGCCTCTTCAAATTTTTTTGGCACATTTGGAGAATGAAAACAAGCATAAAGGCACTCATTAGATGTAGTTTTCCTAGTTTGCACTTTTTGGTTAGAATAACCAATGATCAATTTTGTTGTATGACTTCTAGACCATTTGGGCTTATGGGAGAATCTGGATGAGCTTGCATGATTATCATTTCCTCCCCCTAAGTCTCTACTACTAGCTTCTAAGAAAACTCCCCCTAAATTTGTGCTTAAATCAGGGTTAAAGTTATCCCCTGATGGTGCATTCCCTGATGGATTATCCCCTAAGAGAGTATTCCATGATCTGTTGTCCAGGTAATTAACTCTATCTACTCAAGGGGCTTCTTGAATGGTTGGATTAACATCAGGGATGATTAGTTCCTCTATTTGTTTGCACACATTAGCTTCATTCTCTTGATCATCAGAATCATCTTCATTTTCAAATCTGAGCTCTTCATGAAAACCAGTGTCTTCAAGTCCAGAAATTTCTTAATCATCAAAAGCTACATGTATAGACTCTATCACTACATGGAGCCTCTTGTTGTAAACCCTGTAGGCCTTAGATGTGACGACCCCAAAATCACTCATTGGATCAGGGCTTCGTCAGAAGAAGGAAAAGATAACCACACATCCATTCATATTATAAATACTGGAAAAAAAAACAATATTAAAGAGTTATTACAACCCAAAATATTACATTTCAGCGGAAGCTATTCTATCTCTATACTATAATACAAAACATCCCTTTTCAGATCCTCTTCTTTCCTTCCTTCCTTATTGGCACTACAAAGGGTTAGCCCAACTCAGTAACCAATCATCTTTGCCTTCCCCTTGTCAGAGGGCTCTGCCTTTATATTCTGCCCTGCAAGACATTAAAATTTAACAAGAATGAGTGATTTATGCCCAACAAGTATATAAATAATTTGGGAAAGCAAATCTGGAATGTTTCAAAAGATTCAATTCTGTTGAGAGGCTTGGTAGAACAATACTAATGCCTCAGAGATCTTTAAGAATTTTTAGGATTATTGATGATAAACAATTGTGTAATCCTTTTTAAAACAAAGCATAACTTCCTTGAAGTAAAAATATCCATCGGGGGCTAAACTCGTTGGATCTGCTAACCATACAGTATACAGTTGGCCTAACTGTGCCCGCATGATCCCTCTTTGTGTAAACGTACCTAGTCACATAAAATTCCTCTAGGTCAGGTGAAGAACAAATCAACATCTTTCCTTTCCTCTAGCCATTCATGTGGCATAACCATTTAAGGAACATAGCATTCTCATTTATTGCACAGATATAATATTGAAAAATAACTGATAGAGCAAGGCTTCTCTACATCCATGCCTTTTCATTCATATCATGCTAGCGGAAATTAAAGCATACCATTCTGTTTCACAAGGAAATTTAAATATAAGTGTCATAATTTTGTACGCATGTCGAATCAATTGATCATGCGCTTAACTAAAATAAGCATAAGAGTAAGAATATACTTGCCTCGGTCCTTTGCAACAAAGATTCAAATTCAACTTACTGGTGAGTGAAAGATTCTGTACATTATGCAAGTAATATTTTAATACCTTAATAAGAATTTATGAAAGAAAAAAAAAATGTATGTGATATCCTTAGACTTTTTTGTCTTAAATCTGGCATAACATCATGAAATCATTTTAAGAAAATAATGTTTTATAGTCTTAATGACAGACTGTGCATCGGGGAATAATTTCCTTATTATCAAACTCGTCAGGGACTGATATCCTTAGCCATCAGAGACTAACATATTTTGCCCATCGGAGACTACTGATGACATCATCAGAGATTAAATTTTGCCTGTCGGAGACTAAGGATGACGTCATCAGAGACTAAACTTAGACTGTCGGAGACTAAGGGTGACGTCATCATCAGAGACTAAGAATATCTCATCATAGACTAAGAACATCTCGTCAGAGACTAAGAACATCTCGTCAGAGACTAAAAATATCTCGTCAGAGACTAATATTGAACTTATTCCTGCTACGATGGAAAACCTAACATAACAAGAATGGTGCCCATAAATGAACAACTCAATTCTAAGATGCATAATCATCGTCCTTTATGTTGTGTGTAAAACTTCTTTTTATAACATTAAAAGTATAATCTTTCAAAGTTTCCTTTTTCTTTCTTAAAGACTTAGCACACACAGCTAATACCTCGGATGCTATGCAAAGAAAGAAGAACAGAAAAGAGCGTAAGATTCTTACCTTTTGGTATTGAAGGAAAAGATTTTCAGCTTGTTTGTTTCAAGAAAACAATTGTTCGGGAGAAAGAACTAGAAATTTATGGATACGGTAGGTTTAAAAAGAAATTTCAAGAGAGAAATTTTGGTAAAGAAATTAGAATTTCAATTCGGATGAGGTATTTATAGGGTTCAAGAGCAGTAAGCTAAGGTTAAGCTTTAAGATAAAATGATTGGTTAATTTGGACGGTAAAACGATTGTTCATCATGACTTCTTGACAGCAAACAGCTGCTGTCCTACATGCATGAAGACTTAGCCACCTAAACAGTTCCTAATCAAACACGTAATCACCAATCTTACGTAACCCTCTCTTCTTCCTCCATGCTATTTAATATAATCTTATATGGGATTTGCTAATCCCCTTTTTAACACCTTTTTAAGGAACTTAACCTCATAATCATGGATATCACATCATCATAAAAATTTTCATTGTAGATATGAATTTATCATTCATATTTAAAAAGGCTAACATCCATGCAAAAATATAATAACATAAAATAAAATTATTTCTTATCATAAAATACATTTAAAATTTTTGGGTTCTCACATCCTTCCCCCCTTAAAAGAAGTTTCATCCACGAAACTTAACTATGAAATAAATGGGGGTACTTGTCAATCATAGCACTTTCAAGCTCCTAAGTAGCTTCGTCTACACTATGGTTCCTCCATAACACTTTTACAGAAAAAATTTCTTTGTTCCTAAGAATTTTAACTTGTCGATCTAAAATCTGGATTGGAACCTCTTCATAATTTAAATCCGATTGCAGCTCTATCGGTTGATAATCAATTACTCCTTTATGGTCTGCTTTGTAAGGATGTAACACTGATATGTGAAATACATCACGAATGTGGCCTAAAATCGGTGGCAGTGCCAGTTGATAGGCCACTTCTCCAATCTTCCTCAATACTTTGAAAGGTCCTACATAGTGGCGACTCAACTTTCCTTTCTTACCAAAACGCATTACGCCCTTCCAGGGTGATACTTTCAATAGTGCATAACTTCCAATTTCCAAAATTTGATCCTTCCTATGTTGATCAGCATATTGTTTCTGTCGATCTTGAGCTACCTTCATTCTCATTCTGATGATCTTAATTGCCTCCTCGGTCTGTTGGACTATCTCTGGTCCAATTAGCTTCCTTTCTCCTACTTCGTTTCAGTAAAGTGGAGTTCTGCATTTTCTACCATACAATGCTTCAAAGGGGGCCATGCCAATGCTAGCATGATAACTATTATTGTACGCGAATTCGACTAGGGACAGATGGTTGTCCTAATGACCTTTGAAATCGAGAACGCAAGCTCGTAGCATATCTTCTAGTGTCTGAATCGTGCGTTCAGATTGACCATCTGTCTAAGGGTGATAGGCTGTGCTCATATATAGTCTTGTTCCCAGATAGTCTTGGAAGCTCTTCCAAAATCTTGAGGTAAACCTCGGATCCCGATTAGAGACGATGGAGACTGGCACTCCATGTCGACTCACAATTTCTTTAACATATAACCTCACTATTTGATCCATCTTGTATGTGTACTTGATGGTCAAAAAGTGTGTCGATTTGGTCAGTCTATCGATTATGACCCAAATGGCATTCATTCCTCCAAGCGTGGTTGGTAATCCAACTATGAAATCCATTGTGACAAATTCCCACTTCCACTCGGGGATTTCCAATGGTTGAAGTAGTCCGCTTGGTTTTTGATGTTCTGCTTAACCCTCTGACATGTTAAGTATCTACTTACCCATTCAGCTATTTCTTTCTTCATGTTAGGCCACCAAAAGCTTTGTTTCAAGTCTTGGTACATTTTCGTGCTTCCTGGATGAATGGAGAACTTTGAGTTGTGGGCTTCGTGCAGAAGTTCATGCTTTAATTCAGTTTTTGCAGGAATCAACACTCGACCTTCATATCCTAACAATCCATTGCTATGCATGTGATTTATGCCTTTATCTCCCTCAATTAATCTGTCCATATCTTTGTAATGCTCTTCTTGTGCGATTTTAATGAGATCGTGCAATTGAGGTCGTACTCGAATTTCTTCTTCCATATCTATCTTCTGAGCAGTGGTATGGGTATGAAGTTGCAGGCGTTCGAATTCTTTTCTGATATCCTCTTGGATGGTCATTACATTCAGTCTTTCACAACGACTGAGCGCATCAACAACTACATTTGCCTTTTTGGGATTGTAGTTGATAGTACAGTCATAGTCCTGAATCAACTATAACCAACGCCTCTGTCACATGTTAAGTTCCTTTTGCGTGAATATATACTTCAAACTTTTGTGATCCGTATATATCTCGCACTTCTCACCGTAAAGGTAATGCCTCCAAATCTTTAACACATGAATGATAGCTGCCAATTCTATGTCATGCGTAGGATATCGTTTCTCACAATCTTTTAGTTGTCTTGATGTATAAGCAATCACCTTGCCATGCTACATCAAAACTGCTCCAAGTCCTTGTTTTGACGCATCACTGTAAATAATGAATTGTCCCTTGTCATCCCGTAATGTCAGAATAGGGGCTATAGTCAACCTTGTCTTCAATTCCTAAAAGCTCTTCTCACAATCCGGGGTCCAAACAAATTTTGTAGTCTTTCTTGTCAAATCCGTCAAAGGTACAACTAGTTTTGAAAAGTCTTTAACGAACCTTCTGTAATAGCCTGCCAAACCTAAAAAACTCTTTACTTCAGTTGGGTTTGTGGGCCGAGGCCATTTCATGATTGCTTCTATCTTATTAGGGTCCACTACAATACCAGTTTTGTTGATCACATGACCAAGAAACTTTACTTCCTTTAGCCAAAATTCACATTTGGAGAATTTGACATATAACTACTCCTTTCTTAGAATTTCTAGCGTTATCCTTACATGTTCCTCATGCTCTTTTGCCGTCTTTGAATAGATAAGAATATCATCAATGAAAATGATAATGAACTTATCCAAGAATGGCTTGAAGATACGATTCATTAAGTCCATGAAGGCTGCGGGTGCATTTGTTAGTCCAAATGGCATTACCAAGAACTCATAGTGACCATAACGAGTTCGAAATGTTGTCTTTGATATGTCCCCTTCTTTGATCTTTAATTGATGGTACCTTGAGCGTAGATCAATTTTAGAGAAGTACCTTCCTCCTTTAAGTTGATCAAAAAGATCATCTATCCTCAGCAGGGGGTACTTATTCTTGATCGTGACCTTATTCATTTCTCGATAATCGATGCAAAATCTCATCGATCCATCTTTCTTTCGAACAAATAACACTGGTGCTCCCCAAGGTGACACACTTGGCCTAATCAATCCTCGTTCCAAAAGTTCTTGCAACTGCATCATTAGCTCCTTTAATTCAGATGGTGCCATTCGATACGGGGCCTTGGATATTGGCGCGGTACCGGGGATCAAGTTAATTTCAAAATCCACTTCTCTATCTGGGGGTAGTCCAGGCAACTCCTTTGGAAATACGTCTACGAACTCCCTTACCACAGGGACATCCTCGATCTTACTTTTGTTCTTGTTAACATCATGCACATAAGCTAAGAAGACTTCGCAACCTTTGCGAATCATTTTCTTCGTCTAGATCATGGTCAAGAATGGCAAGGATTTCTCCATTTTAGTGCCATGGAACCAAACCCTCGCCTTTTGGGGAGATCGTACGACAACTTTCTTCTTCTTACAGTCAATATTGGCCTGATATTTGAATAACCAATCCATTCCCAATATTAAGTCGAATTCTCCAAAAGGAAAAGGAATAAGATCAGCAAGAAACTCATGTTGATCTATTTTCAGAGTACAGTTAAGGTAAATGTGAGAAATGCTTATCACCTCACGATTGGCAACTACCACATCTAAAGGCTTTGGTAGTAGTTCAGGCTGAGTTGGCATGTTCATAGCTAACAGTTCAGATATAAAACTTCTAGTAGCACCCGAATCAAACAACACATGAGCATGTAAGGAGTTAACTAGTAGTGTATCTGTAACAACATCATCGGAAACCACAACATCTTGCATGGTCATATTGTAAGTCCTTGCTTGTGGTTGTACTAGTATAGTGTTGGCTCCCGTCAGCATCGGTTTGCCACCTTTCTTTTGAGGACAATTGGGAGAGATGTGCCCTTACATTCCGCACGTGAAACATGTTCTTATTGCGGCCAGCGGTCTGTTATTTTGCTGAGGTTGTGGTGGTCTTCCTTGGAGCGGGGCAGCGGTTGTGACAGCCCCAATTTCCCCAACCTTAGACCAGGACGTCAGTTTAATACCAACTGTTAAGACCTAGATCATCAGTGGAAAAATTGGGTCGTCAAGGGGGGTATCAAAAAAAAACTATCACACCAAGAAAACAACCTTTTTCCCTTTTTAAAAACAGAAAATACATTGTTTTGGGAGATTCTAGCAGCGGAATGACATAACTTTTTCTTTAAAACACAACAAGATCAAAACCAACCGAAAATCATATTTATAAGCTCTGGACTGCCAAAACTACTGAAACTGGTATAACTTTTCTTTACCCTTAGAATTTTCTTCCTTCTTGGGTTGAACTGAAAGAGAACAAACAAGTATAAGCAACAAAAGCTCAGCAAGTAATATAATATTTCAAATTAAGTGAGAGTCTGAAACTATTTAGAAATAGCATTTTTATGGCAACGTTAAAATATTAAGAATCTCAACTATTGGATTCAGATGAGGAGAACCCAAGTCTTTAACTAGAAGAAATTTTGGCAATATTATGCCTCTGAAGAAATAAAGAAATCCACATAAGTTCTCGGATGTCTTTTAGTACGATGACTTACTTGAACATCTCTCTTATGACATCTTTCAATATTATGACTTACTCGATCATCAATTCTGTTCGGCACATGGGCCTACTGAGAATATCTCTTATCACATGACAATAGCGGGCCAATGCTACCTCAATGTGATCTGCTATGTACATATGTATGACATTTAATAGTAGATTTAATTACATCTACATTCTCATGGGCCCGGCAGAATAGAGTATCACATTCTCATATCCAGGTTGATTCCCTTACTCAAAGTAAAGTCCTTATAGTGGATAAGATTTCGACGCCTTAGTGGAATTTACCAAGGTGACTACATAGCATCCTTGTAATTTCAATGAGGGTCTGACTTCATGGGACTTACCAAGACGATCACACAGCACTCTTGTAGTCTCAATGAAAGTCACAAGGTATTTATTAGCCTTGTGGTAATTGAAGATAATTAAACTGAATATATCTCAAGAGGCCATATATTGGCATAAAATAGCTAGATGCTTGTGAACAAGATATTATAATCAAGCATCTCTCGAAATGATATTAACTTCAATTGAATAAATGATTCTCTATCAGTACGCATACGAAACAATTATGTATACGTAAGAAGAAATGTTTAAGCATTTGTCTGCCATAACTTAACACAGATCGAATTAAATGATCATATGTCTAATTTAAAATATACAACATACTTATATTTATGTCTATATAAATAAAGGTGTGATATATTAGAAAGATGATAAATATATCACTTTGAAAATATTTACGTATAACAGAACAACTATATTATACGTTGAAAATATTACTTGTATAACTTTAGAATGACTGAAATATATGTAACAAATAAATTATTAGCAAAATCTCAGAGCAACTGAGATTTATGTAATAAATAGATTACTTGCCTTGACCGGTGACTATTTTGCCCTTAGCCTTAGCCATCAGAGACTGACATATTTTGCCCATCGGAGACTACGTATGACGGCATCAGAGATTAAATTTTTCCTGTCGGAGACTAAGGATGACGTCATCAGAGACTAAACTTAGACTGCCGGAGACTAAGGGTGACGTCATTATCAAAGACTAAGAATATCTCATCAGAGACTAAGAACATCTCATCAGAGACTAAAAATATCTCGTCAGAGACCAATATTGAACTTATTCCTGCTACGATGGAAAACCTAACTTAACAAGAATAGTGCCCATAAATGAACAACTCAATTCTAAGATGCATAATCATCGTCCTTTATGTTGTGTGTAAAACTTCTTTTTATAACATGAAGAGTATAATCTTTCAAAGTTTCCTTTTTCTTTCTTAAAGACTTAGCACACACATCTAATACTCTAGGATGCTATGCAAAGAAAGAAGAACAGAAAAGAGCGTAAGATTCTTACCTTTTGGTATTGAAGGAAAAGATTTTCAGCTTGTTTGTTTCAAGAAAACAATTGTTCGAGAGAAAGAACTAGAAATTTATGGATACGGTAGGTTTAAAAAGAAATTCCAAGAGAGAAATTTTGGTAAAGAAATTAGAATTTCAATTCGGATGAGGTATTTATAGGGTTCAAGGCAGTAAGCTAAGGTTAAGCTTTAAGATAAAATGATTGGTTAATTTGGACGGTAAAACGGCTGTTCATCATGACTTCTTGACAGCAAACAGCTGCTGTCCTACATGCA
>CM025783.1:39732052-39808001 GCA_014636745.2 Centella asiatica | reverse complement strand
ATATATTTCTTTTTATGAAAAAAAAAAAAAATCTTTTGGACATCACATTGCAGATAAATTTTTTTTTTTTTCATAAAAAGAAATATATAATTTCGATATTCACAACTTATAAGAAAATAATTTTCATGAAGAAAATAAGCTAAAATAATTAAATTTCATAACGAAATTTATTTACAAATCTGGGTCTTCACATGTTATATAGTATATTCACTAAACTCACAAAATTCGAAAGAATTTTGTGGTTTGTATATAACCCACACCCCCCCCCCCCCCCCCCCCCCCCCCACCCCCCTTCTACAAACCATCTTGTGGGACAAACAAGGACCCACTGTAGCACAGTATTGGTTGGAGGAGTCGAGAAAGCTTTCGACTTAGTAGACGTGTCAGAGGATTGCAAGACTAAGTATGCGGCTTTCATGCTAAAAGAGGAAGCCAACCACTGGTGGAAAGGTGTCAAGAGGATGGAACTAACAAAAAGAGAAGCTGCGAGGAACACCAACACTGTGATAACCTGGGGACAGTTCACCCAGAAGTTTAGAGAAAAGTTCTATCCCCTTAGTGTCTCCAATGCAATTGAACTAAGGTTCCTAAATCTGAAGCAAGGGTCCATGACAGTGGATGAGTATGAGGCAAAGTTTAATGAACTAATGAGATATGCTCTTCATCAGGTGAGTGATGAAAGGAGAAAGGCTCGAAGATTTGAACAAGGGTTAAACCCTTGGATTCTGAGGCAACTAGCAATTTTGCAACTAGAAACTTTTGACGCAGTAGTGGAAAAAGCAAGAATTGCAGAATGGGCTAACAAGACGGTGCATGATTATAATCGGGAAAACAAAAAGGGAGACAAGAAGAAGGGAAACGACAAAGGAAACCACCAGAACTTTGGTGGTGTGAGTGTAAAGAAGGAGGAAGGGAGCCACAACAATAACAGTCTAAGTAGTAGTGGAAAGAGGAAATGGAAGGAACAATCATTTGATGGCATTGCAAGCAAGGCCACTGTGTGTGCAAATTGCGGGAAGAATCATGGCACAATCCCATGCTTGAGGGGGAAGGATGTTTGCTTCAAGTGTCGCCAACCAGGGCAATTCTCCTCAAATTGTCCGACTTTGAACCCCGCCACTGCCCCTCCACAAGGAAGACCGCAACCTCAGCAATTCAACAGACCACTCGTTGTAGCGAGAACATGCTACACGTGTGGAATGGAAGGAAACATCTCTCCCAATTGCCCCCAAAAGAAAGGCAGCAAACCAATGCTGACAAGAGCCAACATCGTACCGGTGCGACCACAAGCGAGGACTTACAACATGACCGTGCAGGATGCTATGGCTTCTGATGATGTGGTGACAGGTACACTACTAGTGAACTCCTTACCTACTCATGTGTTGTTTGATTCGGGCGCTACCCGAAGTTTTATATCTGAACGGTTAGCTAGGAATATGCTAGTTCGACCTGAACTTCTACCTAAGCCCATAGAGGTAGTCGTTGCCAATTGCGAGGTGGTAAACATTTCTCACGTTTACCGTAACTGTACTTTGAAGATAGATCAACATGAGTTTCTTGCTGATCTTATCCCATTTCCTTTGGGAGAATTTGACGTAATTTTGGGAATGGACTGGTTATTCAAATACCAGGCCAATATTGACTGTGAGAAAAAGCAAGTCGTCCTACGATCTCCTAGAAGGCGAAGGTTTGGTTCCATGGCACCAAAATGGTGAAATCATCGCCATTCTTGACCATGATCCAGACAAAGAAAATGATTCGCAAAGGTTGCGAAGCCTTCTTAACTTATGTGCACGATGTCAACAAGGATGAAATAAGATCGAAGATGTCCCTGTGGTAAGGGAGTTTGCAGATGTATTTCCAGAAGAGTTGCCTGGACTAACCCCAGATAGAGAAGTGGATTTTGAAATTAACTTGATCCCAGTACCGCGCCAATTTCCAAGGCCCCGTATCGAATGGCACCGTCTGAACTAAAGGAGCTGGTGATACAGCTGCAAGAACTTTTGGATCGAGGATTGATCAGACCAAGCGTATCACCCTGGGGTGCGCCAGTGCTTTTTGTTCGAAAGAAAGATGGATCGATGAGACTCTGCACTGATTATCGAGAATTGAACAAGGTCATAAATCAAGAATAGGTACCCCCTGCCAAGGATAGATGAACTTTTTGATCAACTTAAAGGAGGGAGGTACTTCTCAAAAATTGATCTTCGCACAGGGTACCAACAATTAAAGATCAAGGAGGAGGACATATCGAAGACGGCATTCTGAACTCGTTATGGCCATTACGAGTTCTTAGTGATGCCATTTGGATTGACAAATGCACCAGCAGTTTTCATGGATTTGATGAATCGTGTCTTCAAAACTTTCTTGGATAAGTTTATCATCGTATTTATTGATGATATTCTCATCTATTCAAGGATGGCAAAAGAGCACGAAGAACACCTAAGGACAACACTGGAAATTCTAAGGAAGAAGCAATTATTTGCCAAATTTTCCAAGTATGAATTCTGGCTAAAGAAAGTGAAGTTTCTTGGTTATGTGGTCAATGAAGCTGGTGTTGTAGTGGACCCCAGTAAGATAGAAGCAATCACGAAGTGGCCTCGGCCAACGAATCCAACCGAAGTGAGGAGTTTCTTGGGTTTGGCAGGCTATTACTGAAGATTTGTTAAAGACTTTTTGAAACTAGTTGTACCTTTGATGAACTTGACAAGAAAGATTATAAAATTTGTTTGAACTCCTTATTGTGAGAAGGGTTTCCAAGAATTGAAAACGAGGTTGACCATAACCCCTATTCTGACGCTACCGGATGATAAGGGTGAATTCGTTATTTACAGTGATACGTCAAAACAAGGACTGGGAGCAGTTTTGATGCAGCATGGAAAGGTAATTGCATATGCCTCGAGATAGCTAAAGGATTGTGAAAAATGATACCCTTCGCATGACATAGAATTAGCAAGCTATCATGTTTGCATTGAAGATTTGGAGCACTACCTTTACAGTGAGAAGTGCGAGATATATACTGACCACAAAAGTTTGAAGTATATATTCACGCAAAAGGAACTTAACATGTGACAGAGGTGTTGGTTAGAGTTGATTCAAGACTATGACTGTTCTATCAATTACCATCCTGGAAAGGCGATTGTAGTTGCTGATGCGCTCAGTCGTTGTGAAAGACTAAATGTAATGACCATCCAAGAAGATATCAGAAAGGAATTTGAACACCTATAGCTTTATACCCTTACCACCGCCCAGAGGATGGACATGGAAGAAGAAATTTGAGCTCTAACACAATTGCACGACCTCATTAAAGTCGCACAAGAAGAGCATTGTGAGGAAAAGGACAGATTAATTAAGGGAGAGAAAGGCAAGAGTTGCATGCACAACGATGGATTGCTGTGATATGAAGGTCGAGTGTGGATTCCTGCGAAGAGTGAATTAAAAGCAAGAACTTCTGCATGAAGCCCACAACTCAAAATTTTTGATTCATCCTGGAGGCACGAAGATGTACCAGGACTTGAGACAAAACGTTTGGTGGCCTAACATGAAGAGAGAGATAGCTGATTGGGTGAGCAGATGCTTAACATGCCAAAGGGTTAAAGCGAAGCATCAAAAACCAAGCGGATTGCTTCAACCATTGGAAATTCCCGAGTGGAAGTGGGAGTTTATCACAATGGACTTCATAGTTGGACTACCAAACACGCTTGGAGGAATGAATGCGATTTGGGTCATAGTCGATAGATTGACCAAATCGGCACATTTCTTAGCTATCAAGTACATATACAAAATGGATTAGATGGTCAATCTGAACGCACAATTCATACACTAGAAGATACGCTATGAGCTTGTGTTCTTAATTTCAAAGGCCATTGGGATACCCATCTGCCACTGATTGAATTTGTATACAATAATAGCTATCATGCAAGCATTGGTATGGCACCGTTTGAAGCATTGTACGGTAGAAAGTGTAGAACTCCACTTTATTGGAATGAAGTAGGAAAAAGAAAGCTAATTGGACCAGAGTTAGTCCAACAGGGGGAGGAAGCAATTAAGGTGATCAGGATGAGGATGAAAGCGGCTCAAGATCAACAGAAACAATATGTTGATCAACATAGAAAGGATCAAACCATGGAAGTTGGAAGTTATGCATTATTGAAAGTGTCACCCTGGAAGGGTGTAATGCGCTTTGTCAAGAAAGGGAAGTTGAGTCCCCGCTACATGGGACCATTCAAGGTGTTGAGGAAGATTGGTGAAGTTGCCTATCATTTGGCACTACCACCGGCTTTGGGCCACATACATGATGTGTTTCACATATTAGTGTTACGTCCTTACAAAGTAGACCATTGAGGAATAATCGACTATCAATTGATAGAACTGTAGCTGGATTTAAATTTTGAAGAGGTCCCTGTTCAGATTTTGGATCAACAGGTTAAAATCCTTCGGCATAAAGAGATTCCTTCCGTAAAGGTGTTATGGAGGAATCACAGTGTAGAGGAAGCTACTTGGGAGCTTGAAAGTGTTATGATTGGAAAATAACCCTATTTATTTGTAAATCTCTTCCTGAACAGAATGGTATACGTAAGAATGACTACATCATGTGTACGTATAATAGTTAGATTAGTAAGCTGCTTGTGTGTCATTAGTGGATTAAGCATATGTGCATGAAGGACAACAGCTGCTTATTACATGTATCAACTGTTAAGAAATCATAATGAGTAGCCATTTTATTAACCAATGATTTTATCTCAAAGCTTAATTTCAGCCTGCTATAAATACCTCATTTGGAGGTAAAATTTAATCTCTTTTCTAAAAATTTCTCTTCCAAAGTTCTTCTTTAAACCTACCATCTTCATACAATTTCAAGTTCTTTCTTTTGGACGATTTCTTCCAGACAAGCTTTTAATCTATTTCATCAAAGTCAAGAGGTAAAAATCTTAAGTTCTCCTCTGTTTTTCTTTTTTTTGCATGGCATCCGAGAGTGGTAGCTGTGTGTGCTAAGTTTTTAGGAAGAATAAAGCTTTTAATAGAGTATGTTGTTTTGTGTTTATGAAAAGAAGTTTACACACAACAGGTAGGATTTTATTTCATCCTAGGTTTGAGTTTGTTCATTTCTAGGCATCATTCTTGTTCTTAAAATATTTTTTTTTATAGTAGAGACAAGTTCTACGAACAGTCTCTTATAGGTTAATTAATCTCCGATGATGACGTCAACATTAGTCCCTTATGGGTTAAGATGACGTCATCAGTCTCTTATGGGTTAATTAGTCTCCGATGATGACGCCAACATTAGTCTCTTATGGGTTAAGATGACGTCATCAGTCTCTTATGGGTTAATTAGTCTCCGATGATGACGTCAGCATTAGTCTCTTATGGGTTAAGATGACGTCATCAGTCTCTTATGAGTTAATTAGTCTCTAATGATGACGTCAGCCTTAGTCTCCTATGGGTTAAGATGACGTCATTAGTCTCCTATGGGTTAAATAGTCTCTGATGATGTCATCCTTAGTCTCCGATGGGTTAAGATGACATCATCAGTCTCTGATGAGATATTTGTTTGTCTCTAATGAATAAGTACCCACTGATGTTTGACTATTTCCCTGACGGATGATTAATCCCCTGATGGTTAATTCAGTCCCTGATGATCATCCCCTATTTTGCATACTCCCATATTTATCTTTCAAGATGTGGATTTCTCATGTTATACCAACAATGATGTTTTACAGAACCTTATTGCAACCAATATATTGAATCTAGCTAAGGACCAAGGCAAGTATATACTCATTCCACTTTCTTTCTTACTAATTACGTAGAATCATTATTTTGATTTACGTAAATGAATGATGTTAATGCCTATGCAAGATGATGATCTCTTTTATGATTAAGTAACGTACTATCATTAATTCGATGTACGTGAAAAGATGTTGATTATTGAGATATGTGTTATTGGGTGTTTGCTAGTTGTTTAAAGTCCCTAGCACACCAAAAGATGATGTAAGGGTGTTGCAAGTCGTGAACTTGTATGCACACCCGAGTAACTTTCATATGGATATATAGTTACGCTATTGGTTGTCACTGCTTTTATTTCTTGGGCACGCCAATGTTGTTGGCTATCGCTGCTTTTAATTGTCAAGCATGCCAAGGCTATTCAAAATGAGAAAATGTTTTCAAGAAGATATATCCATATAGGAAGTTAAGGGGCTGTTGAATGCTTTCGCCTGGTATTCTGCCTAATGATGATGGGGAATGAGAGACCGAGGCATCGGTAATCAAACCCTCGCAGATTAATTGGTTTCTGCAAGTGACTACGTATGTCAAATGATGGAATCAAAGGACCAGGCTGACCAGCTGGGATGAAATTTGATTGTTAAAGGAAGTCAGATAATGATCAGTCTGGTCAAGTGATGCATTATCTGATGAAGAGAGGGCGAATCCTAATTTATTGTAAGAGGGTCAACCTTTGATATCACTCGAGAACCCTAAATGATACATGTTTATTGATTTATCAGGAGGTGTTGGCATTGCTTCGCCCAACCTCAATGAATATCAAAGCTTTTGAAATATCTGTTCTTGCTTATGAATATATACTTGCTGAGCGTAAACGCTCATGTGGAATGTTATGAAATGTTTTATAGGTTATGTCATGAAGGTCGAGTCGCCTAATAAAGGAAAAGAGAAAATGGCATAGTGAGAGCTTCTTGATTTCTCTCCTATGGTTGGCGTTTAGAGGGAAAGTGAAACAGAAAGTCATCATAGAAATGTTTAGGTTGAAAGGACAGATGGGCCATCTAAAGTTTTGTTTCCGTTGTAGTCTATTTATTAAACTTTGAGGTTTTTTTTGTAAGAGGTTGTAAACTTCTAAGTTTTGTACATGATGTATTGGAGAATATATTCTCATTTGATTATTAAATGCTTGGCAATGATGTATCTGTCGCTTTTGAGTTGTTTTGTGTTTCTTGACGAAGCCCGGGGTTCCATCTTGGGGACCTTGGGGGATTTTCGGGGCCGTCACATGCTGCCCGTGGACCATGTATCCAAGAGTTCACTGGCATCAACCCGCCAACTTTTGATGGGAAGGGATGACTGTTAGGAATTATAGCATTTGATGATGATGTATAAACACTTAGAATTGATAAATTTTGTAAATGTACAAGTACCTGCAGTAATACACTATGAGAATTTACTATCAAGAAACTGTAGGAAAGGATCAAAGACTACAATGAATACACTTGGAGAGTTCAACAAATGACAAAGTTGATCAAGCAAAATTAGCCTATCGGAGACTAAGTTTTTGTCTATCGGAGACTAAGCTTTTTGCTAATCGGGGACTAAGTTTTTGCCTATCGGAGACTAAGCTTTTTTCTATCGGAGACTAAGTTTTGTTTTGGCTGTCGGAGACTAAGATTTTGGCTGTCGGAGACTAAGTTTTTTGGCTGTCAGAGACTAAGTTTTTTTTGGCTGTCAGAGACTAAGATTTTGACTCTCGAAGACTAAGTTTTTTGTCTGTCAGAGACTAAGTTTTTTGGCTGTCAGAGACTAAGCTTTTTGTCTGTCAGAGAGTAAGCTTTTTGTCTGTCAGAGACTAAGTTTTTAAACTGTCAGAGACTAAGTTTTTGAACTTCTGAGACTAAGTTTTTGAACTGTCAGAGACTAAGTTTTTTGAACTGTTAGAGACTAAGTTTTTGGTCTATCAAAGACTAAGTGTTTGTTCATCAGAGACTAATGTTGAAGCAACCAAAGACTATCCATCAGAGAATAAATTTCCACTGACATAAGGGTTGACATATGACTAAAGACGGTGGAAATAGAGATAAGGATGGTTGTCCAATAAGGAGAGATTGGCTACCAAGGAAGCTTCAAGGAAATAAGTTATACACACACACATATCAAGTTGCAAGTGTGAAAACTGCAAAGCCGCAAGCAGGAAACCTACAAAACAGCAAGTTGAAATACTGCAGAGACAACTTATAACAACTTGAATCAAGAAGTTCATTGAAGCTGGACTAATTATGTCCAGAGAAGCCCACAAAGATAAGATATATTCTGTTGATATCTTATCTTGGGAACTCCAAGAAGAAAAATGGAAGCTGGTGCAGTGAATATACACCAGAAAAGTCACATAAACAAGCTGGCATCCAAGGGAGGCTGTATAATGAAGAAAGTTGTGTGACAGAGCTACAAGTACCAATAAACTATAGAGATATTTTTGGTAAACAGCTCAGAATAAAAGCTTGGAGAATATGGAAGCTGTGTCTATAAATAGACATAGAGCAGTTGAGGTAAGATATCTCTAAATCTCTGAATATCTGAAAATAGAGAACTCTGAGTTTATAAACAAGAATACATCTTATCTCAGATCACATATCTCTCAGAACAACACTTCCATACATATATATAGAGAGTTAGCAGCTGTAATTATTTTTACAGAAAAAGAGAAGCAAGTTTTCATAACTTGAGAGAAGCTAGAAAACATATTCTAATGAGCAACTGTTGTTTTCAACATAATTGTTAGAAGCTGGTCATTCAAACCATTGAGCTTTTGTAATATTTCATTCTTTTATAAAAGTTTAGAAACACTTGTGATATATTGTATTCTTTCATTTCTGCAACCTGTTATACAGTATATTCACTAAACTCACAAAATTCGAAAGAATTTTGTGGTTTGTATTCAACCCCCCGCCCCCGCTTCTACAAACCATCTTGTGGGACAAACAATTGGTATCAGAGCTTATTGATTAATACACCAATCAATAGATCAAAAGATGGGGTAAAAGGATGGAAATGTCAAAATTCCAATGCTTAAGAGGGAAGAATACTTCTTGTGGAAGAAGAGAATGTGTTTGCATTTGGAATCAACTAATTCTCAATATGCTGACATTCTCAATGGTGGACCAGTTATTCCCACTAAAGTTGTGCCATAAGGTATTGTTGATGGCATTCCAACTCCAGAAACATTTGTGCCTAAAAAGTCGAATGAGCTCACCAAAGAAGAAAAAGAGGAAGTCCTAAAAGACAGAAAAATCTTGAACTTCCTCTACAATGGGTTGGATAATGACATGTATAATAGTGTCATCAATTGTCAAAGTTCCAAGGAGATATGGGAAACCATTCAAATATTATGTGAAGGAACTGAAGAAGTATGGGCCAACAAAAGATCATTACTTATTCAACAATAATAGCTATCATGCAAGCATTGGCATGGCACCGTTTGAAGCATTGTACGGTAGAAAATGTAGAACTCCACTTTATTGGAATGAAGTAGGAGAAAGAAAGCTAATTGGACCAGAGTTAGTCCAACAGGAGGAGGAAGCAATTAAGGTGATCAGGATGAGGATGAAAGCGGCTCAAGATCAACAGAAACAATATGCTGATCAACATAGAAAGGATCAAACCATGGAAGTTGGAAGTTATGCATTATTGAAAGTGTCACCATGGAAGGGTGTAATGCGCTTTGTCAAGAAAGGGAAGTTGAGTCCCCGCTACGTGGGACCATTCAAGGTGTTGAGGAAGATTGGTGAAGTTGCCTATCATTTGGCACTACCACCGGCTTTGGGCCACATACATGATGTGTTTCACATATTAGTGTTACGTCCTTACAAAGTAGACCATTGAGGAATAATCGACTATCAACTGATAGAACTGTAGCTGGATTTAAATTATGAAGAGGTCCCTGTTCAGATTTTGGATCAACAGGTTAAAATCCTTCGGCATAAAGAGATTCCTTCCGTAAAGGTGTTATGGAGGAATCACAGTGTAGAGGAAGCTACTTGGGAGCTTGAAAGTGTTATGATTGGAAAATACCCCTATTTATTTGGTATATACGTTTCGAGGATGAAACTTCTTTTAAGAGAGGGAGGATGTGAGAACCCAAAATTTAAATGAGTTTTGTTATATAATAAATTCATTATGTGTTTATTTATTAATGCATAAAGGCGTAATTTATTTTATTTGGGTTAAATAATGAAAGTTCACGGCAGTGTGATGTCCAAAAGTTTTAAATGTATTTTGAGCTCAAATCTTTATATTATTATTTTATTCAAGTTTTATCAAAGGAAGGGTGATGATTTTTTTTTTCACGTGAGAAAGAGATACACGGGTGTGAATGGTTGTAAGATGCAGCTCCCTTGTTCAAGCCAAGTACTGTTATGAGATAATTACTAATTTAGGAAAACTTGTTACATAAGGCACCAACGGGAGGAGAAATCTTGCCCAATGGATTGTCGGCTATCCTAGGTGATTGGTTGATACTTTGGCAGCAGCAACACCGGTTCCTCCAACTAATGGTTCTGTTTCAAGGCTTATTACTTCTTTTCCAGCCAACGGCTGAAATCAAATCTCAAACAATCTAACAGCTCTTATTGATTGGCCAACGATATAAATATATCATCTGAATACAACCCTAGCCCCACTTTCATATATTCTTTACAGTATACCACCAACTTCGGGTTCGCTTTCAAAGTAACTGTCCTTTTCTGGAAGAACAACTCAAGCTTTTAACTTCTTCTTTACAACCAAGGAGGTAGGAGCATTACATTAAAGTTTTACTCTGTTTCTTACACTTTTGTTTTGTTCTGCATACCACATTTAACATCTTGTTCATTCAATTCCAAAAATATGATTTAATGCATACTTTTAACATCTAGAGTTCATATTTTATTTCAAAAACTATCAAAGATGAGTGTAAGAATGTTGACAACCATTGACTCCTAAGTATTCTGTTCATCAGTAGTTATGAAGCCATGTTTGAACCTTTGTCAACCTGAGTTTCGAAGCCTAAAATGTGTCTGCGAGAGTTAGTAGACCACCCCAGGAGATGTTAAGTGTTACTGAAAGGATGATGAGAGTTAACCTATGGTGGTTATAGTTGAAAACACCACCCATGAAGGAGTGAGGAAGACGACCATGTATCTGAGACAAGTTCTAACTTAGTCTCTGATAGGTTGGAGTTAGTCTCTGACCGTATAAAATAATCTCTGATGAATGTTGTTAGTCCCTGATGAGAAGAATTCTTAGTCTCCGATGGAATAAGAATAGTCTCTGGTGACGTCAGCCTTAGTTTCCGACAGGCTAAGTCTAGTCCCTGATGACGTCATCCGTAGTCTCTGATGGGCAAAATTTGCTAGTCTCTGATGAAGGAAATGTTGTTAGTCTCCGATGACTAAAGAGGTTATCTTCCGAAGAGTTTAGTGTTGAATTATGGAGTTTAGTGTTGAACAAACTAGCCACCGAGGAGTTTAGTGTTGAACAAACTAGCCACCAAGGAGTTTAGTGCTGAGCAAATCATCCACTGATGAGTTCAGTGATGACTTAGTGAGTTCAGCGCTAAGCAAGTTGTCACCTGACGAGTTTGGCAATGAACAAATTATCCCCTGACGAGTTTGGCAATGAACAAATTATCCCCTGATGGGTAAGTCATCCCCTGATGACTATTCCCTAATGAGTGAATGATACCCTGATGGTCGAAGGCTATCCCCTGATGTCTGAGAGACATCCCCTGACAGGCAAGACATCCCTTGACGGGTGAGACATCCCTTGATGACTAGTTATCCACTGATGACCAGTCATCCCCTGATGGGTAATTAACCCCTGATGAATGATTATTCCCTGACGTAGCAGATCATCCCCTGATGCACAGTCTGTTTTCAAGACTATAAATCATTATTTTCTTAAAATTATTTTATGATGTTATTTATTTAACTTCAACAATTCTTATGTCAGATTTAAGAATTTAAAAGTTTAAGGACATCACATGTGCATTTTCCTTCATATTTTAACCAAGGTATTAAATTTATCATGATATATACATGTTTTACAGAATCTTTCACTCACTAGTAAATTAAATTGATTTTTGTGCAAAGGACCAAGGCAAGTATATTCATCCAATCTGATGCTTATTTCAATTTCACGCAGTATCATTTGATTCGATATGCGTGCAAGGCTTTAATTATTTGTTTTAATTGCTTTTATGAATCAGAATGCTATGATTTAATTTTCGCTAGCATGATATGAATGAAAGTGCATGGAGATAACTGCACTTTGATTTATCAGTATTCTTTAATGCTATATCCGTGGAACAAATGAGAATGATATGTCCCTTAATTGGGAGATGCCACATGGTTGACAAGAGGAAAGGAAAGGTGCTGATGTGTTCTGTCACCTGATCTAGAGGAATTATAAGTGACTACGTACGTTCACACAAGGAGGGATCATGCGGGCATGACCAGACCAGCTATATACCGAATGGTTAGTAGATCCAACGGGTTTAGCCCCCGATGGATATTTTGAGGAAAATATACACGGGTGAATACCTATTTTCCTTTAAGGAAGATCACACGTTTTTATCATCAGTGATCCTTAAAGATTCTTCAAGGACTTTCAAGGCATTAGTATTGATTCACTGAGCCTCACAAACAGAATTGAATTTTTATCAAGATTCCATATTTGCTTCTTTGATTTGATTATATACTTGCTGAGCATAAATCGCTCATTCTTGTTGAACTTAATGTCTTGCAGGGCATGGTCCAAAGGTTGAACCCTCTGACAAGGGGAAAGCAAAGATGATAGACTATTGAGTTTTGTTAAACCTTTTGCCTGCCGATAATGAAGGAAGGAAGATGTTTTGAAGTGGTGATGTTATTATTACAATATAGAGATAGAATAGCTTCTGTTGAGAATGTAATATTTTGAGTTGTAATAACTCTCTATTATTTCCTTTTATCAGTATTAATGTTATGAATGGATGTGAGGTTATCTTTCCTTCTTTTGATGAAGCCCTGGTCCAGTAAGGATTTTGGGGTTGTCACAATAAAAGTGGTATTTGATGTCTATGTGCTTTGTCCTAGAGTGTTGCACATGATTTTCTGTAATGAAAATGGCACTGGTGTTGTCACAATAAATAGGAATTTGATTATACATCATACCATAGTCCATTAGTTGATTTTTCATCCATAAGATTTGAGCACAGCAACTCCCAGCAACAATGTATTCTGCTTCAGCTGTTGAGGTTGACACAGAATGTTGTTTCTTGCTAAACCATGACACTAGTTTGCTTCCAAGAAATTGACAGCTTCCTGTTGTGCTTTTCTTGTTTAATTTGCAACCTGCATAATCAGAATCTCTAAGATACCAAATTCCAAGATATGGAGTACCCTTAAGATATTTGAATATTCTTTTAACTGAAATCAGATGAGATTCTCTAGGATCTAATTGGAATCTAGCACATAAAAAGGTTGAAAACATTATATCAGGTCTACTTGCAGTGAGATATAAAAGAGAGCTTATCATGCCTCTATAACTTGAAACATCAACCTTTTTACCAGTTGAGTCTTTGTCAAGTTTAGTGGTTGTAACCATGGAAGTTTTAGAAGTTGCAACATCTTGTAAATTAAATTTCTTTAAAAGGTCTTTTAAATATTTTGTTTGACTTATGAAAATTCCATCAGAAGTTTGTTTAACCTGTAAACCTAAAAAGAAAGTTAACTCTCCCATCATGCACATCTCATATCTATTTTGCATAAGCTTAGAAAACTTAGAGCATAAGCTCTCATTAGTAGAACTAAAGATAATTTCATCAACATAGACTTGACAAGTATTAATTCACCAGCATGTTTTCTATGAAATAAATTTTTATCTATGATACCTCTAGTGAATTTATTTTCAATTAAAAACTGAGATAGAGTGTCATACCATGCTCTAGGTGCTTGTTTAAGTCCATAGAGTGATTTGTCTAACTTGTAGACATGATTGGAAAACTTCTGATCTTCAAAGTCAGGAGGTTGCTGGACATACACCTCTTCTTGTATTTTTCCCATTCAGAAAAGCACTATTTACATCCATCTAGTACACTTTAAAATTTGCATGAACAGCATAGGCAAGGAATATCATGATTGCTTCCAATCTTGCTACTAGTGCAAAGGTTTCATCATAGTCAATCCCTTCTTCTTATGAATAACCTTGTGCAACCAGTCTGGCCTTATTCCTTGTCACTGTACCAGCTTCATCTAGCTTGTTTATGAAGATCCATTTAGTACCAATGATTGATTTATCCTTTGGATTTGGTACTAGTCTCTAGACTTTGTTTCTTTCAAACTGATTGAGTTCCTCTTGTATAGCAATTACCCAATCAGCATCTTGTAATGCCTCCTCAACCTTTTTAGGTTTAATCTTTGATAGAAAGTTGAGGTATAGGCATTCATTCTGAGTAACACTTCTTGTTGACACACCTTTAGTTGGATCTCCTATTATTTGCTCCATAGGATGATCTTTTGTCCATCTTATTTGTGGAGGTAGACTTCTTAAAGAAGAAACTTCATTTGTTCCTTGTCCTCCATGGTGTAAAGTGCTTTCAACTTCTTGAGAAGCTCCCCTTGAATCAATGGATATTTCTAGATTGGAGTTTAAGATATCCCCTGATTCATTATCCACTGACAGTGGATTATCCCCTGATGCAGTGCCATTATCCACTAATACTGCATTTTCCTCTGATAAGGCTTTCTCAATAGGTATTGAATTATCCACTGACAAGGTAGCTTCGTGGGATTCAACTTCATCATCTAAAGAGTCTAGAATATCCACTTCATCTTCATCCTCAAACCTTTGGATCTCATGATTTCCTTCATCTTGCATTCCCAATTATCTTATGATCATCAAATGCAACATGAATAAATTCCATTACAGTGTTTAGCCTAAGGTTGTAGACTCTGTATGCTTTGCTTGTTAGAGAATAACCAAGGAAAATTGCTTCATTAGCTTTAGGTTCAATTTTTCCTAAGTTTTCACCTTGACATCTTAGCACAAAGCATTTGCCACCAAATACATGAAGAAATTTAACATTAGGTTTCCTGCCTATCATTAGCTCATAAGGAGTCTTGTTGTGAGCTTTGTTGATCAAGGTCCTATTTTGAGTGAAGCATGCAGTTGAAATTGCTTCAGCCCAAAAATAGGTAGGCAACTTGGCTTCTTCAAACATGGTTTTGGCAGCTTCAATCAGAGTTCTGTTTTTCCTCTCAACTACTCCATTTTGTTGAGGGGTTCTTGGAGCAGAAAATTTGTGAGATATTCCTTTGTCCACACAGAAACATTCAACTTTGGAGTTCTTGAATTCATCAGTTCTTAGAACTTTGACAGTCAACCCAGATTCAATTTTAACTTTCTTGATGTGATCAATCACCAACTGAGTTCTTGAAATTTTACCGATGTGTATCTGGTGAAATCATTAACTATCACCAGAGCATACCTTTTCTTTGAGATAGACATAATGTTTACTGGTCCAAATAGATCCATATGAAGTAGTTGCATTGGACTTGTAATTGATAATATCTCTTTACTCCTAAAGGAAGTCTTCTTTTGCTTCCCTTTCTGACAAGCTCCACACAAACCATTTTGAGTGAATTCCAGTTGTGGAAGTCCTGTCACTAATCCTTTCTTCACCGGAGTGTTGATTGTCTTGAAGTTCAGGTGAGAAAGCTTCTTGTGCCATAGCCAACTTTCTTCTACTGATGCTTTACTATAAAAACATGTAGATTGATCTTATTTGATGAACCAAAGTCAACTATGTAGAGGTTACCTTTCCTAACTCCATATAGAACTATTTTTCCATATCCACTGTTACTTATCAAGCAATGTTCATCCTTGAAAGCAACATTGTAACCTCTGTCACACAATTGGCTAATACTAAGCAAATTGTGCTTAAGACCATCAACTAGTGCTACATTGTCCAAGATGACATTTCCATTTGTGACTTTGCCATATCCCAAGGTATATCCTTTGTTGTCATCTCCAAAAGAAACATTTGGGTCATCTTTCCCCTCAAATTGTGTTAGCAGGGTCTGGTTTCCAGTCATGTATCTTGAACAACCACTATTCAAGAACCAAATATGTCTCTTTGTACCCTACACACAGTAAACAGCTAAGTTAATTTAGGAACCCAGACTTGCTTGGGTCCATTGGCATTTTAAAAGTTTAATTTAGCAGTTGTTAAGGGTTTTTTAGTTTTATCTTTCTTTATCACCGATTGCTTAGAAGAAATAACTCTCTTCTTAGCCTTTGGTGCATCATATTTTTGCCTTAACTTTAGAGGAGATTTCAAATAACTGTTTTTAACCTTTGGAACATTTGAGTGGTTCTTAACAGTTAACTTTTTCCTTTTATCAAAAGGAAAGTTTCTAGTATGAATGTTCCTAGGGATATTTTTACACTTATAAGCAAGGTGGTTGGAATTTCCACACTTCCAGCAACGTTTCCTAGGTGCATTAATAACAGGAGTATAATAAGTATATTTGTTAATTCCCTCCTTACCATTCCTATTATTTTTCAGCTTAACCTCTGATTAGTGAGTGGTCTTTGGATTAGAGCTTTTGGCTCTGAAGTCATTTAATTTCATTTCCAGCTCATTAACTCTTTGTTCTAGCATAGTCTCCTTAGATTTTTCTTCAGTAGCTCCTGCCTTGACAAATTTTATCTTTTTAAAGGTAGGAGCAGTAGCTACTGGAGTACTTTTATTTGTGCTAGTTTCACCAGTTCCAGTGATTGACAATTCCTCAATCACTGGTTGTTTACCCTAAACCTTATTATTATAGCCTAGCCCTTCATTTTGACTGGTGCTATATTTTTCTATTGTCTCCTTAACTATTTTAGAGGAGTTGGTCCATTCTTTTATGATGTCCTTCTCTTTCTTAAGTTGTACTCTTAGCCATTCTTCTATTTGTTTAGCACAAGCAATATCATCTAGTGCCTTTTTGCACTCTTTCCTAACTTGTTCAAGAACACCTAGCTCAGACTCAAAGAAAGATTTTATGTTCTTTAACAGGTCAATGGTTTCAATGAGTCTAGCATTTTCTTTTATAGACCATCTAAATGTTCCTTTTAAATGGTACATTTCTTTACAAATGTTAGTTAAGCTTTCTTGCCAATCAGATAATGACATAGTAGAAGAAATAGTCAAGTCAGTTACCTGGGAGTTCTTGGAATTTGGACTTTCATAAGTGTTACTGCTATTAGAGGAGTTGGCCATCAGTGCCATGTTGACATATTCTTCATCCTCTGATTCTGAATCAACTCAATCTTTGCCTTCTGTGATCAGTGCATTTCCCTTGCCCTTGCTGCAGTTGAGGAGATCATAGTATTTCTTTTTATAGTAATCCTCATCTTTTGTAGCATTCCTGGGCTCCCTTGTCTTTTTGTCAAACTCGGGCTTCCTGCATTCACTAGCAAAGTGTCCAAGAGCATCACAGTTGAAGCACCTAGACTTAGATCTATTAACTTTGCCAGATTGACTTTCTTTCTTTGATGAAAAGGCATTGTTGAATCCAGGCTTTCTCCTGGCAAATTTAAGCTTTTTGAATTTTCTAGCTATTAGAGCTAGAACTTCATCAATGTCTTCGAAATCTTCAGGTGTGCAGAGTTCTTCCTCTACCTCCGCATCTTTAGCTTCTTTATCAGATTCTTGATCAGAATCTGATTTCTTAATGAGAACTCTTTTCCCATCAAGCTTCATATTACTTGTCTCTGTTGTAAATGCAATAGACTTCTCTTTCTTGAAGTTAGGATTTAGTATGCTTCTCTGTTTCACTTCAAGCTCATAAGTTTTGAGATTACCATAGAGCTTGTCCAAGGACATGGTATTCATCTCCTTAGCTTCCCTTATAGCAGTTGTCTTGGCATCCCATGACTGTGGAAGTGACCTTATGAATTTAATATTTGTGTCTATATCCTCATAGACTTTCCCATGCAATCTAAGATCATTGATGAGTCTGTTATGTAACATCTCTAGTGTTTTAGCACACCAGTTCCTTTATTTTTCTCTTGGAGTTTCCATGATAAGTTATCTCTATGAGCTTTCTGGTTTTTGATTGGACCAGCTTCCATATTTTCCTCCTTCAAGTTTCTTTAAGTTATCTCTGCAGTTTTCACTCCAACAGCTATATATACGCATGCTAGTGTATAAGTATGACTTTTCTCCATATTAGTGTTCACACCTGTAGTGTATAACTTATCTCCTTGAAGCTTCTTTTGGTAGCCAATCTCTGCTTATTGGACCACCATCTATATTTTAATTCCACCGCCTTTAAACTTGAGTTAGTGAATTTGTGAACTCAGTCATGTGTCATCTCATATTTCATGTTTAGTCTCTGAATATTTTATCCCCTGATAGACAGTCTGTGTATCAGTGGATATTTATCCCCTGACGACGAGAAAATTATCCCCTAATGCTAAGACACTCATCCACTGATGCTGAGAAAACTCGTCCCCTAATGCCGAGAGACTCATCCACTGACGCCGGGAAACTCGTCACCTGATGTTGAAAGATTTATCCCTTGACGCCCGAGCACTTTGGTGCTTCACATTTTATCCACTAATGCCCAAGCACTTTGGCACTAGTGTAAATTACCCGACGACTTTGGCGATGAGTAATTTTGAGTTTGGCGATGTTGTTGATTTGCCCAACGACTTTGGCGATAGTCATTTTGAGTTTGGCGACGGTCAAATCTTCTCAAGGATACTTTGGAGTGTTTTTGCCTTAGTGTATGGTAGCTTCAACATTAGTCTCCGATGAATAAACACTTAGTCTCTGAAAGACTTAGTCTCCAATGAACAAAAACTTAGTCTCCGATGAACAAAAACTTAGTCTCCGATGAACAAAAACTTAGTCTCCGATGAACAAAAACTTAGTCTCTGATGAACAAAAAACTTAGTCTCCGATGAACAAAAAACTTAGTCTCTGATGACCAAAAACTTAGTCTCTGATGAACGAGAACTTAGTCTCCGATGAACAAAAAACTTAGTCTCCGATAAGCTAATTTTGGTTGACCAACTTTGACTTTTGTTAAACTCTCCAAATGCATTCCTTGTAGTCTCTTATGGTCTCCTGTGGTCTCTGATGGTAGTATTTGATAGAACACTACTACTGGTACTTGTACAATTACGAAATCTAACAATTCTAAGTTTATACATCATCATCAAATGCTATAATTCCTAACATGATGACATGGAGAAATTCATAGCCTTCATGGTGAAGCAGTTCAAGAAATTTAGAGCTAGTAGGAAAGGAAGGAAATCATCAAGAAAAGCTAACCCAAAGTGAGAAGGGCAAATTGTGACATTTGATAAAAAGAAAATAAGATGTTATAACTGTGATGGGTTAGGTTAACTTGCCAATGAGTGCAAGAAGCCTAGATCAATAGATAGATCTAAGGATGACAAGAATGGAAAATCAAGAAATGATCTTGTCGACAGGAAGTACAAAACTAAAAGTAAAGCCTTGTTTACTAAAGGAAAAGACTGGATTAACAGTGATTCTGATGAGGAAATTGTCAACTTTGCCTTGATGGCTCAAACTGATGAGCCAAGTGATTCTACAAAGGTATGTGATACAACTCAGAACTTTAATGTGCTTAATCTAATTGATACCTCTATTATAGAAAGCATACAAAAAGATATTTATGATTTGTATGTTAGTTTTAGATCACTGACAATTGAACATGCCAGAGTTAAAGTATCACATGACCAACTCTTAAATAGAAATAAATTTCTTGAAGAGAGACGAATACAATTTGACACAATCAAGTCAAAACTGAATAAAGCTCATCATATGATTGATGCTTTGAAAAAGAGAGAATACTGCTTAGTCAAACAACTTGAACTGGTATAGGCTAAGATAAGACAATGGAACCAATCCTCTAGAAAGTTGTCAGACTTGGTAGGAAGTCAAATGGTAGGTCAAAAATATGGTCTAGGTTATGATGAGTACCTAGGAAAGAAAGCAGAAATAGAGGAGAGTGAATGAACTGCTAACTCCATGACTCAAAAGCCATTTCCTATTAAAAGGATTAATTTTGTCTCACGTATCAATGAACCTAAGTTCATCAACACTCAAAGTCAACCTGTCGTTGTTATTATAAATAATGATAAAAAATTAGTGAATGTTGATGAAAAGAGTACAAGCAAAAGATTGAACATAGGTTTCATGAAAAAGACTCAATTAAACAAGAAATTGGAAAAATTGATAGAGTCTAAGGAAGAAAAACCATTGGAGTCTAGCAGTGGTAAAAGAATTAGGAATGGAAAGATAGACATTAATAAATATACTAATTATGCAAGAATGTCTGATGCTCCTAGAAAAACATGTCATATATGTGGTAAACCCAATGACATTATTATACACTGTAGGAGTAAAAACAGATTTCTGATAGAAGAGACTAAGCCAACAAAGATAGCTAAAGAAAAATCACCTTTAATTAGATATAATCATCTTTGCAATAACTATGGAAATTCTAATCTTGGCAGTCTGTCTCCTTCTAGAAGCAAAACTAATTGTCCTATAAATGTCAAAATTTCTAAAAGAAAATCAACTCCATTAGAGTCAAGTCTTGAATCCAAAACTAGTGAGAAATGACCCAAGAAAATCTAGGTCCCAAAATGTTCTAATTAGTTATGCTTATTGTTTAGGGCAAAAGAAAAGATCATGGTTGTTGGACAATGGATGTTCAAGGCACATGACTGGAGACAAGTCCCTGCTTGTACAGTATGAAGAAAGGAATGGCCCTAGAGTAACCTTTGGAGATGACAGCAAAGGCCATACAAAGGGTTATGGTAATGCTGAACATGGAGATGTAATCTTCAGTGAAGTATCACTAGTTGACGACTTAAAGCACAATCTATTAAGTGTGAGTCAGCTATGTGATAAAAGATTTCATGTCACCTATAAAGAAGATCGATGTCAGATGAGTGACAAGGTGACTAGAGATGTGATCTTGATAGGGAAGAGAAAAGGAAATTTATACCCTACAAATTTGATCTCTTCTACTGATCAAGTTACATGTCTCAATCTCAAGGAATAGATATGCTTTGGTTATAGTGGATGATCACACAAGGTATTCTTAGGTAAAATACCTTCACTCAAAGGATGAATGTGGCGGCCCCAAAAATCCCATATTGGACTTCGGGCACCGTCAAAATTAACAAAAGAAAAGTAATAACATCCAAGCATGCATATCATTAAATAAGAGAAATAAATAGTAATCTCTATTACATTCATCCAAAATAAAATTCTAACAGCGGAAGTCTATGAGGGACCCACACAGGCCTTACAATCTGAACATTTCAATAATCACCTCATGCTTCACTCTTCCCCAGAATGCCATCCATAAGAAGGCAATAAGGAAATGTTCATTATGCCATCCTCGCTTTGCCTTTATCAGACGGCTCAGCCTTCTCGCCATATCCTATAAAACATTAAATAATAGCAACGTGACCGATTTATGCTCGCAAGTATATAATCAAGTATTGGGTGAGCTTTGAAAGATGGAAAATTTATAGGGCTTAAGTGTGAGAACTCAAAAAATAAGATGAATTTTGTTGTATGATTTATTTCACTTTATGATAAATTTTATGTATGAAGGTTTAAATTATTTTCTTTTATTATTTTATTTTTGGTATGAATGATAAATTCATATCTTAAAGGAAATTTTATGGCAATGTGATGTCCAAAAGTTTTTAAATATATTTTTGAACTCAAATCCTTTAATGATTATTTTATTATTATCATACTTCCCTTTATTTTATTCAAGCACTTACCAAGAGTAAGCATATATTTTTCTCACATGGGAAAGGCAGCACACGGCTACAGTACCCGTTTTTAAACCAAAGACAGCAGTGAGACAAGAGTATTAATTACACTATGTTAGGATTGAGAGCACGTGGCCCATCAAACCAGCTAATCTACTCTAACAGTACACTGGATTGTTGGCTATGATTGATGATTGACTGACTTTAGCAGCCGTTTCATCCACCCTTTCTCACCAATCACTTCTTTCTAAAGCTTGTTATTTCCTTTCATAGCCAAAGGCTGAAATCTATTTCCAAATAATCCAACCGCTCTTGTTGCTTTGCAAGTAAGATATATATATCTTCTGGTTACAACCCTAGCCCCACTTTCATAAATTTTCTATACGGCAAACCACCCACAAAATCTAGGTTCACTTTCAAAGAACAACTTTCTTTCTAAAGGGACAACCCAAGCTTTTAACTTCTTCCTTGCAGCCAAAAAGGTATGAACACTATATTGAATCTCTATTATGTTCTTGCACCTTTTGTTCTGTTTTGCATGCTATGTTTGTGAACATACTAGGTTCATTCACTTCCAAAAGTGTAACTTAATGCATGCTTTTAACACATGGTATTAATGCCTTTTATTTCAAAAGCTACCCAAAAGGAGAGTAAGATTTGTTGACGACCACCTAGTGGACAATCTTTAACTACCAAACATTTCTTTTTATCAGTAATGAAAACACCATGCTTGAGTTTTCTTCAACCTGAGTCCTTGAGGTTTAGTAGTGTCTATAAGTTTTGGTAGATTATAAGAATGTTACACACTGTAGAAGAGACGTTGAGAGTTTCCCTAGTCATGGTCACTTGGTAATAACACCACCCTCTATTGAGTGATGAAGTCACCCCTGTATCGGAGACAAGTCCTTGCTTAGTCTCCGTCAGCATGAAGTTTGCCTCTGACCATGGAAATAATCCCTGAGAGATTCCAAGTTAGTCTCCAACAGTATTGGAACTTAGTCTCTGATGAAGGAAATTCCTTAGTCTCTGCTGGACAAATTTTGTTAGTCCGTGATGAGAGGAATTTCTTAGTCTCCGATGGAGGAAATTCCTTTAGTCTCCGATGGGCAAAGTATGTTAGTCTCTGACGAGACAATTTTTCTTAGTCTCCGATGAGTAAATGTTTCCCGATGAGTTTGGCGCTGAACAATTTATCCACTGATGAGTTCAGCGATGACTTCCTGAGTTGGCATTGAACAAGTTATCATCCGACAAGTTTGGCATTGAACAACTTTTCTCCGAGGAGTTTGGTGACAACCAAGTGAGTTTCGCGGTAGTCAATTAATCTACTGAGGAGTTTGGCGATGATCAAGGTCATCCCCTGATGGCTGAAGATCATCCCCTGATGGTCGAGGATCATCCCCTGATAACCGAAGGTCATCCCCTGAGGGGCAGTCATCCCCTGATGGCCATATCACATCCCCTGATGGACGAGACTGCAACCCCTGATGACCACTTTTCATGCTTCGATGTTTATCTACCGATGTGTAGTTTGCCTTGAAAGTATAAAATATTATTTTCTAAAATTATTTTATGATGTTATTAATTATTTATTAAACTTTAAAGGTTCAGAAGGTCATTTATTTTTACGTTTAGAAAAAGTTCACGGACATCACACTTGCATCTTTTCTCATATTTTTATCAAAAATATAGATTTCTTATGTTATACGTATGTTTTACAGAGTGTCTCACTCACAAGTAAATTGAGTTTGATTTTAGCTAAGGACCAAGGCAACTATATACTCACTATATTTTCTTTCAATTAGTACACATGATCATTTTTTTGATATGCGTAATGTATCCAAGATATTCTTATGTCTACACTCATGATTAAATTTCTTCAAAGTTAGGTAACGTATGATCTTTTGATCCGATGTACGTAAAAAATGTTGTAGTAGAACCAAGCATTTTTGGGCGGATGTTAGTTATTCAAATTCGCTAATGCGCCAAGGTAAATCCTATACAGGTAGAACATAACTAAATTCTTCTTACCCCCTACTTGTAAAGTATATATGTGTGGGTAACTAAAGGCTAACGGATTGCGTATGCCTGGCACCCTTGGCCTAAGGATGATAGGGAACGAAAACTGAGGCATCGGTAATCGAACGCTCACAGACTAAATATTTTGTTTCGACTACGTATGTCATTATGATGAAGTCAAATGATCAGGCTGGTCGGCTGATATGTCGTTTAATGAAGAGATGAAGTCAGATAGTGGTTAGGCTGGCCAGGTGATGCACTATCTGATGAAGAGAGGGCAGATGAATGATTCAAGATTTCTTTCAAGTAAAGGGTCAAATCCCTCGTTATCATTCGGGGACTCTGGAAGCTATATATACATATTCTTCTTTAAAGTTATTCAGAGGTATGGACATTGTTTCCGTCCAACCGCATAAGCACTTAAGCCATGAAAATTTCTCCTATTTCAAAGCCACCAATACATGATTATATACTTACAGGTGTAAATCGCTCATGTTGCTATTATATAATGTTTTGCAGGTTATGGCGAGAAGATCGAGCCATCTGCTAAAGGCAAAGAAAGGATGGCATAGTGAATGCTTTCTCATTGCCCTCTTATAGATGACATTTAAAGGAAAAGTGAAGCGTGAGATGATTATTGAATTGGTTAGGTTGTAAGGCCTGTGTGGGCTCTCATAGACTTCCGCTATTAGAATTTTATTTATGGATGAATGTAATAGAGAATACAATTTACTTCTCTCATTTAATGATATGTATGCGTGGATGTTATTTCTGTTCTTTTGTCAATTATTGACGGTGCCCGAAGTCCTGTAAGGGATTTTTGGGGCCGTCACATTAAGTGTTTGTGAGGTTGGGTGGAGACAATGCCGACACCTATTGATAAATTGAAAAATGTATAGCCTCCAAGGTCCCTGAGTGATAACGAGGGATTTGATCCTTTACTTGAAAGAATTTTGAGCAATTCACATGCGCCTTGTAATTATGTCCATTTGGTGCACGTGCCCTTAGGAACTTCGTATTAGACAGTATATTAGCTGGCTAGGCTGACCACCGTTTGACTTCATTATAAAGACATACGTAGTCAAATAGAAATCATTTATCTGCAAGGGTTCGGTTACTAATGCCTCGATTTTCATTCCCTATCATTCATAAGCCCAGGGTTCCAGGTAGATGCAACCCACTAGCCTTTAGTTACCCACACAGATATAGTTTACAAGTATGGGGTGAGAAAAATTAAGTCTCTTTCTATCCGTATGGGATTTTGTTATAACAAAATAGGCTCAAGTGTTTGTAGAGGGGGGGGGGGGGGTTGAATACAAACACTTGAAACTTTTCAAACTTTAAAACTTGTTAAGCACTGATGGAAATAGCTGTAATATCAGAAAAACTATAATGGCTTTCAAAAGGAACACACAAGCATTCAAGTTAAAACAGTTGTATTAAAACTTGATGTTTTTCTGGAAATCTGTTTAACCACAAATGTGATTAAACAGCTACAACTTCTGTAATGAATTATAGCTACAATCTCACACTCACTTTCTTTGAATATTTCTCTCAAGATATATTACAAAGCTTCTCTCTAGTGTTTTTGTGTGCTTCAATGTGTTGGTTGATCCCACGTGCTTGGACGTGCTGCTCTTTTCAACCTAGCCGCATATATGTCACATCGTTGTCATTTAGGAATGATGTGTCAGACTGTTGTTGCTTTTGTTGCTTCTTTTTCTTCCCCTGATCTGTGTGCATTTAATGATCGAGAGATGTCATTGGACCACCACACTTCAAGAGATATCTTTCCAGTTTATATCTCTTGCTTCTATAACAAGCTTCATTGATTTGTGTGTAAGACCTGATGACGAGTGTATGCAGTCATAACTATCCACTAACGACAAGCCCTGATGTGAATTTCATAAGTGCTTCTGGATCCCCTGATGACAAGTCCTATCAAAGACTCGATCAGTGCTTCAAACTTCACTTGAGATATCCAAGTGTTTCTTGATCCCCTGACGTTAAGACTCAAAGTATACACTGATGGCTTCCACTGATGCAGTGCTGAGCATTCCCCCTGATGGGTTTCCCTAACGGGTTAGCTTAACATTGTCATACCCTGATGATTTCCCCTGACAGGTTGGCATGTCACTGTCATGCTCTGCCGCGTTCCCCCTGATGAGTTTGGCTTGCCACTTCCATACCCTGATGTGTTCCCCTGACGAGTTGGCCTGCCTATGTCATCCCCTGATGGGTTCCCCTGACGGATTTCCCTGATGGTCTTAATCACTGAAGCTTTGTTGATTTCGTTTGGAATGTCTGATGTGCGGAATACTTAAGTGTTTTTGAGTAACAACAGACATCCCTCTTCACTATCAAGTCCTTAATTAATTTCTGCTGGTGACTTGCCTAGAGAGTTATACTTCATCCCCTGATGACTAAGTTGATCATCAATGGATGCAAAACGTGTGCAAATACTTAGGTTTATAGAACACCCTGAGTATGTACAGATGCACCAACAAAACTAAAATCATCATCATCATTTATACTTAACAGATTTACCTTGGCGTGTTAGCGAATTTGAATAGCTAACTTCTGCCCAAAGAATGCTTGATTCTAGTACAACATTTTCATGTACATCGGATCAGGGGATCATATGTTACTTAACTTGAAGAAATTGAATTATGAATATTGACATAATACATCTTGGATACATTACGTATATCGAAAAAATGATCATACGTATTAATTGAATGAAAGTAGAGTAAGTATATAATTGCCTTAGTCCTTAGAAAATTCTAATTTAATTCACTTGTGAGTGAGAGACTCTGTAAAACATGCATATTAACATAACATGAGAAATTTATACCTTTGATAAAGATATGAGAAAAAATGCACATGTGATATCATTAAACTTTTAATGTCTTAATTTGACATTTTAACTGTTGAGGTTTCACTTGTTAATTAATATCATCTTAAAATAATTGAAGAAAGAAAGAAAAAGTATTTTATACTCTTAATGATAGACTGCGCATCAGAGGATAATCATTGAAGCATAAAAGTGGTCATCAAAGGCTAAGAATGACCATTGGGGGATAAATTAACCATCAATGGATAATTTACTCGTCAGGGGATGACTAGTCATTAGTGGATAATTTACTCGTCAAGGGATGACTGGTCATCAGTGGATAAATTACCCATCAGGGGATGACTAGTCATCAGGGAATGGCTCTCGGCCATCAAGTGATGATCATTGACCATCTAGGGATGGTCTTCAGCCATCAGGGGATGATCTTTGGTCATCAAGGGATGACCTTCGACCATCAGGGGATGATCTTGTTCATCGCCAAACTCCTCGGCAATCCATTTGACTATTGTCAAAGTCTCTTGGCTGTCGCCAAACTCATTGGTGGGTAATTTGTTCAGCGCCAAACTCATCAGAGGGTAATTTGTTCAGTGCTAAACTCATCGGAGGCTAACAAAATTTGCCCATCAGAGACTAACAAAATTTTGTTCGTCGAAGACTAACAAAATTTGTTCCTCGAAGACTAATAAAATTTATTCCTTAGAGACTAAAAAAATTTGTTCCTCGGAGACTAATTATCTACACTGTTGGTGACTAAGTTGTAATCTCTCGAGGACTAATTCATACCATCAGAGACTAGTTTCATACTGATGAAGACTAAGTTTGAACTTGTCTCAGATACAGTGGTGACTTCTTCAGTCTTTAACGGGTGGTGTTATCAATAGATAGCCATACATAGGTCGACTCTCACCATCTTTTCTGCAGTGTGCAACATTTCTTATCGACTTCTGATTCTTATGGACACTACTAGATTTCAAGAACACTAGTTTTCAAAGACACAATCATAGTGTTTTAACTACTAATAAAAAGAATTATTTGGAAGTTAATAGTTTGTATACTAAGTGGTCGTCAACATTTCTTAGTCTCATCTTGGATAGTCTTTTTAGAATAAATGGCATTAACTCCAGATGTTAAAAGCATGCTTTAAATCATACTTTTGGAGGTGAATAAACAAGGTATTTTACAAACGTGACATGAATAACATAACAAAGTAGTACTTTAATATAATGCTCTTACCTCTTGGCTGTGAAGAAGAAGTTAAAAGCTTAGGTTGTTCTTCGAGAAAGACAGGTTCTCTTGAAAGTGAACCTAGATTTTATGTGGGTCGTTGGTTGTATAGAAATTTATGAACGTGGGGCTAGGGTTGTACTCCAAATGATATATTTATATCACTTGTCGAACAACAAGAGCAGTTGGATTATTTGAGAGTAGTTCTCAGCCGTTGGCTGTATTGGGTAGTAACAAGCTTTAGAATGAAATGATTGGTTAGAAAGGTCAGTGTTACGGCTGCTAAAAGTTAGTCAATCAGTCATCTATCATAGCCAACAATCTAGTGTACTATTGGAGTTGTTTTACAAGTTAACGGGTCACGTGCAACTTACCCTGATATAATATAATTATATAACTTGTCTCACTGCAGTCCTTAGTTCAAAAAATGGACACTATAGCTCTCTTGTGTGTTTCCTTCCCCACGTGAATAAATTTCACTTACTCTTGTTAATACTTGAATAAAAATAATCATTTAAAGATTTGAGCTCAAATTATATTTATAGTCTTTTGGACATCACATTGCCATAAAAACTTTCATTCAAGATATGAATTCATTATTCATACCAAACGTAAATTAAATCTTCATACGTAATATGAATTAATTATAATATGAATTTATTAACCATACCACAAAACCTATTTTTATTTTCGGGTTCTCACAATGAAGCTACTGAGTTGATTATTGATCATATCAAGAAAGTAGCAACTGAGTCAAGAAAGATAGTAAGGGTTATAAGGAGTGATAGAGGTACAAAATTCAAGAACACCCAAGTTAATAAATTCTACACTGAAAAAGGAATAATTCATCAATTCTCAGCTCCTAAAACCCCTCAACAAAATGGATTTGTTGAGAGGAAAAGTAGAACCCTCATTGAAGCAGCAAGAACAATGCTAAAGAGTCCAAGCTTCTAACCTACTTCTAGGAAGAAACAATAAGCAATACTTGATTCACACAAAACAGGTCCTTGTTCAACAAGCCTTACAACAATAGACCTTATGAGTTAATGACTGGGAGAAACCAACTCTCAAGATTCTTCATGTGTTTGGTTGTATCTGTTATGTTCTAAGAGACTCATCAGAGACAAGAGGGACATTTGACAACAAGTCTAATGAGACAATTTTCTTAGGTTACTCTCTATCAAGTAAAGCATATAGAGTGTATAACCTAAAAACAAAGGTCATTGTGGAATCTATACAAGTAGTATTTGATGATAGCAATATTTTAGGAATGATTGATCAAGGATTACATGAAACTCTTAGATTTGAAAATGAATTGGATGCATGGAAGGACCCATTAGAGACTAATGAACAACCCCTAGATGACTATGTCCCTTCAATAAGTGAGGGGGAGTTAACGGTTGTGCATGAAGTTCCAAGGACTAATTTCCCATTAGAGACTAGAGTATTAGAAACTAATGAATCACAAGAGACTGGTAACACAAGTATAGAATTAAAGACTAATGAAACACCATAGACTACTGAAGTTAACAATCAAGAAGAGACTAACAGCTTAAGGGGAGCTAACAATGAAGAAGTCACTGGTTTAGGGGGAGCAGTTGTTAGGTTTTAGAACATTTGATGATGATTGTCTTTAGATTACTTAGAGTACAAATGTATAGAAAGTGTTAATTAGTAACACTGAAGTTTTGTAGCCAGCAGTTATCTCTTTGTTTGTAATTCATTCATTCTTTGTAAAGAGATATAATTATTTCTTATTTGTAAGTAACTGCTGGAATGAAGTATCAAAGCTTCAGTAAGTCAAAATGTGTATTTGATTCGTTGGAGTTTACAAGAAGGCTTGTCAAAGACTAAGGATTTTTTATCTATCCGAGACTAGTTTTGCCTGTCGGAGACTAAGGCTTACGTCATCATAGACTAAGTTTAAAGGAGTCGGAGACTAAAGCTTACGTCATCGGAGACTAAGGTTAAAAGCATCAGAGACTAAGCTGACGTCATCGGAGACTAAGCCTTAAAGCATCGGAGACTAAATAACTCTATCGGAGACTACACAATCTGACGTCATCAGGGACTAAAAGCATCAGAGATTAATTGATGACGTCACCAAAGACTAAAGATGAAGCATCAGGGACTAATAGTGATTTATTTCCTGAAAGATACAGAGTTCGAATTGAATAAGGATTGTCTTCCACGTAAAGCAAGATATTATTGAAGACGTAGCTGGAAAGGAAACTAACCAGAAATCTTTTCCAAATCAAAAAAAGGAAGGATTGTATTTGATTCAAATAAGGAAGCTGAATCAATATTGATTGTGAATAGAAAAACTGAGGATTCAGTTAGAAAGAGAAGCTGTAATTATTTTTACAGAATATAGTAGTTTGAAGCTGTATAGGTTTTTCATAGTTTGTATCTATTCCTATACAGAATAGAAAAGAAGCTGATGATCACATTGTTGTGATTGTTAGAATTTGTAATTAGTTGTGAAATCAATATAGCAATTGTTTATAAATTGATTTGAGTTCTTGTTCTTTATATTCCACAAGAAAATTTAATTTCTTAAAAAACAAGTAATTTGAAAAGTATTCAAAGAACTTGATTAAACCCCCCCCCCCCCCCCCCCTCTACAAGTTCTCGACTATCTCATTGGGAAAACAATTGGTATCAGAGCATGTAATTGAATTTATTCAATTAATACGTTCCAAGAGATGGCCAATGACGAAGCAAGCAGCTCTAACATAATTGCGTATGCAGGAAGTCGTGATGGTGGTACCAGAATTCCAATTCTTAAAAGAGAAGAATATCCGATGTGGAAGCAAAAGATGTACATGCACTTAAGAGCAACAGATCTAGACTATATTGATAGGATTGAGAAGGGTCCCTTATCTACCCAGGAAATTTATTCTTGCTAAAACCGTCGATGGATCTGTTGTGGCGGAACACTTTGAACTTGCTCCAGAATGTGATTATACAAACGAAGACAAGTTGCAAGTGTTGAAGGATGCTAAGGTGATGAACATACTTTATAATGGAATTGATAAAAATATGTTCACAAGCATCATCAATTGCACAACATCAAGGCAAAAAGAAGAGATTTTTTTTTTGGCCCTGCACAGTAGAGAGTAAGTAGTTTGAGATTTTTGGAACCCAGACTTTCTTGGGTCCTTTCTCACTAGTTGTAAACTCAAGACTTGACTCAGATTGAGTTGATTGTCTTTTAGCAATTTTGACTTTAATTGGACAATCATTAGTCATGCTACTTGTTTGTGAGAGACTGCCAATTTTAGGGTTTTCATTGTTAATGCAAAGATTATTTAACCTTTTTACAATTGTTTCATCTTTTATTCTCTTTGAAGATGCAGTCTCAGTTATAGGAATTTTATGTTTGCTCCTACAGTTAACAGCTATGTGGTTGGGGTTACCACATACAAGACATGTCTTTCTAGGAGCATCAGGCATTCTAGCATAATTTGTATATTTATTAATGCCGATTTTTCCATTCCTATTTTTCTTATTTCTGCTTAACTCCACTAATTTTTCAACCTTTTTGTCTGGAAGATTTTCCAGTTTTTTATTTAATTGTGTCTTTGTCATGAACCCAATATTTAATCTTTTTGTTTCACCCTTATCAACAACATTCACTGTCTTTTGATCAATTTCTGTTTTTGCAGAGATTTGTTGATCTTGAGTGTTAATGAATTTGGATTCAATAACAGGAGAGAAAAAATTAATTCTTTTTATAAAATTTGGCTTACTAGTTGAGGAGTTCGCAACTTCGAATAGATCATTTAAATCTGAACTTTTGTCTAGATTTTCATCATAACCTAGTCCAGATTTTTGACCTATTGTTCGACACTCTACCAAATCTGTCAACTTTTTAGAAGAAGTATTCCATGGTTTAATCTTAGCTTGAGCATTTTCAAGTTGCTCTACTAAGTAATATTCCCTCTTTTTCAAAGCATCAATCATATTATGAGCTTTGTTTAAGTCAGACTTGATAGTGTCAAATTGTGTCAATCTCTCTTCAAGAAATTTGTTTCTTTTTAAGAGAATGTCACGTGATTCTTTTACATTGGTATGTTCAATAGGTAAAGATCTAAAACTAACATGCAAATCAGACATATCTTTTTGTATGCTTTCAAGGCTAGATGTGTCAAGTAAATTAAGCACATTAAAATTCTGAGTTGCATCACATACCTTTGTAGAATCACTTGACTCATCACTTCGAGCCATTAGGGCAAAGTTGACAACTTCTTCATCAGAGTCGCTGTCAATCCAATCTTTACCTTCTGTAATCAAGGCTTTGCTCTTTGATTTAGCTTTCTTGTCAGCAAAGTCTTTCCTTGATTTTTCATCCTTAGATCTATCACTAGATCTAGGCTTCCTGCACTCATTGGCAAAGTGCCCTAACCCGTCACAATTGTAACATCTTATTTTCTTTAAGTCGAAGGTGACTTTTTGACCTTCACGTTTAGGGTTAGGCTTCCTTGACGATTTTCTTCCTTTCCTGTTGACCCTAAATTTCTTGAACTATTTGACCATGAATGCCATGAATTCCTCCATGTCATCATCATTGTCCAGTTCATCTTCCTGATTAGTCGAGCTAGCACTGGAAGACTCCTCATCAAGCTTCTCTTGAGACCTGCTTGTCTCAACCATCAATGTAACTCCTTTGTTCCTGCCATGCATGCATTGTCGTTGCTCTACTTCAAGTTCATATGTCTTTAAATTCCCGTAGAGCCTGTCCAGTGTGAAGATATCCAAGTCATGAGCCTCTCTTATTGCTGTTGTTTTTGGATCCCAACTTGGAGGAAGAGATCTCATGAACTTGGTGTTGACATCCTCATTATCATAGGACTTTCCAAGTATTTTCAAATCATTAAGCAAAGTGTTGAACCTATCATAAACTGACGTTATTGGTTCACCAGGTTTTGCTTGAAAGAACTCGTATTGTTGTGTCAACAATGACCTTTTGTTCTTTCGGACTTGGTCAGTTCCTTCACATAGGACTTTGATGGTGTCCCAGATTTGCTTAGATGTTGTGCAATTTATGATGCTTGTGAACATATTTTTATCAATTCCATTATAGAGTATGTTCATCACCTTAGCATCCTTCAACACTTGCAACTTGTCTTCGTTTGTATAATCACATTCTGGAGCAAGTTCAAAGTGTTCTGCCACAATAGATCCATCGACGGTTTTAGCAGGAATAAATTTCCTGGGTAGATAAGGACCCTTCTCAATCCTATCAATATAGTCTGGATCTGTTGCTCTTAAGTGCATGTACATCTTTTGCTTCCACATCGGATATTCTTCTCTTTTAAGAATTGGAATTCTGGTACCACCATCACGACTTCCCGCATACGCAATTATGTTAGAGCTGTTTGCTTCGTCGTTGGCCATCTCTTGGAACGTATTAATTGAATAAATTCAATTACATGCTCTGATACCAATTTTTTTCCTAGTGAGATAGCTGAGAACTTGTAGAAGGGGGGTTGAATACAAGTTCTTTGAATACTTTTCAAATTACTTGTTCTTTAAGAAATTAAATTTTCTTACGGAATATAAAGAACAAGAACTCAAATCAATTTATAAACAATTGATATATTGATTTCACAACTGATTACAAATTCTAACAATCACAACAATGTGATCATCAGCTTCGTTTCTATCATGTATAGGAAAAGATACAAACTATGAAAAACCTATACAGTTTCAAATTACAATCTTCTGTAAACCTAATTACAACTTCTCTTAAACTGAATTTTCAGTTTTTTTCTATTCTAAATCAATATTGATTCAGCTTCCTTATTCGAATCAAATACAATCTTTCCTTTTTGATTAGGAAGAGATTTCTGGTTAGTTTCCTTTCCAGCTACGTTTTCAATAATATCTTGCTTTACGTGGAAGACAATCCTTATTCAATTCGAACTCTGTATCTTTCAAGAAATAAATCACGATTAGTCCCTGATGCTTCATCTTTAGTCTCTAGTGATGTCATCAATTAATCTCTGGTGCTTTTAGTCCCTGATGACGTCAGATTTTGTAGTTTCCGATAGAGTTATTTAGTCTCCGATGCTTTAAGGCTTAGTCTCCAATGACGTCAGCTTAGTCTCTGACGCTTTTAACCTTAGTCTCTGACTCGTTTAGACTTAGTCTCTGATGACGTAAGCCTTAGTCTCTGACAGGCAAAACTAGTCTCTAATAGATAAAAAAATCCTTAGTCTCTGACAAGTTTTCCTAGTCTCCGACAAGCCTTTTTGTAAACTCCAACGGATCAAATACACATTTCGACTTGCTGAAGCTTTGATACTCCATTCCAGCAGTTACTTACAAATAAAGAATAATTGTATCTCTTTACAAATAATGAATGAATTACAAACAAAGAGATAACTACTGGCTACAAAACTTCAGTGTTACTAATTAACACTTTCTATACATTTGTACTCTAAGTAATCTAAAGACAATCATCATCAAATGTTCTAAAACCTAAAAACTACACTAGATATACTTGGGTCAAGTTTTAAAATACTAAGTCTGAGGTACCTCAACAAATCATTGACCATGTAAAGAAAGTGGAGACTATGTCAGGGTCAGTGGTTAGGATATTGAGGACAGATAATGGAACTGAATTCAAGAATGCAGCTGTTGATGGATTTTGTGTGGAGAAAGGCATAAATCATACATTCTCTACTCCAAGGACTCCTCAACAGAATGGTGTAGTGGAAAGGAGAAATAGAACCCTGATAGAAGCTGCTAGAACAGTGTTAGTAGAGGCAAGGATACCTACCTATTTTTGGGCTGACGCAATATCCATTGCTTGCTTTACTCAAAATAGGTCATTAATCAACAAAGCTCACAACAAGACCCCATATGAGCTAATGATAGGGAGAAAACCAAACATCAAGTTTCTACATGTTTTTGGATGGAATTACTATGTATTAAGAAACTTAGGTGAGAACTTACGAAAATTTGATCCAAAAGCTGATGAAGCAATTTTCCTAGGTTACTCCCTGACATCTAAGGCCTACAGGGTTTATAACAAAAGACTCCAAGTGGTGATGGAGTCTATAAATGTAGCTTTTGATGATCACGAAATTTTTGAACTTGAAGACCCTGGTTTTCATGAGCAGCTCAGATTTGAAAATGAAGATGGTTTTGATTATGAAGAGAATGAAGCCGATGCGTGCAGACAAATGGAGAATTCAACCAACCCTAATGTCAATCCACACACTATAGAAACCCCTTCAAGAGATAGAGTTAATTTCCAGGACAACAGGTCAGGGAATACTTCATTATGGGATCATCCATCAAGGCATGTACCATCAGGGGATAACTTAAATCCTGATTTAAGCATTAATTCAGGGGGAGTTTTCTCAGAAGCTGGTAGCACAGACGTAGGGGGAGAAGATGATAATCAAGCAAGCTCATCAAAATACATCTCTAAGCCCAAATGGTCTAGGAGTCACACAACAGACTTGATTATTGGTGATCCAAACAAAATAGTGCAAACCAGAAAAGCAACATCTAATGAATGTCTATATGCTTGACTGGATCATGGGTATGCAGGAAGAGCTGAATCAATTTGAAAGAAATCAAGTATGGAAGCTGGTACCTAAACCAAGAGACATAATTATAATAGGTACCAAGTGGGTATTCAGAAAAAAGATGGATGGAGCTGGCATTGTTATAAGGAACAAAGCAAGACTGGTTGCAAAGGGATATCTTCAAGAGGAAGGGATTGACTTTGATGAAACTTTTGCACCAGTACCCAGACTTGAGGCTATAAGAATTTTCTTAGCCTATGCAGCACATTCAAACTTCAAAGTTTATTAAACGGATGTGAAAAGTGTCTTTCTCAATGGGAAATTAGAATAGAAGGTATATGTCCAACAACCTCCAAGGTTTGAAAGTTCAAATTTCCCAAATTATGTCTACAAACTAGAGAAAGCACTTTATGGACTGAATCAAGCTCCTAGAGCTTGGTATGACACACTGTCTAAGTTTCTGGTGGAAAACAAGTTCACAAGAGGTATCATTGACAAGACATTGTTTTTTAGACAACACTAAGGTCATCTAATCCCGGTTCAAATATATGTTGATGATATTTTCTTTGGATCCACAGATACTAGATTGTGTGAAAAGTTCTCCAAGCTCATGCAAAGCAAGTATGAAATGAGTTTGATGGGTGAATTGTCTTATTTCTTGGGACTGCAGATCAAACATGTCACTGATGGGATTTATATTCATCAGACAAAGTATGCCAAAGAGCTACTTAAGAAATTTGATATGGAGGACTCAAAAGTAACAAAGACACCTATGGCCACAGTAACCAAAATTGACCTTGATAAGAATGGAAAAAAAGTTAATCTGAAGACTTATAGGGGAATGATTGGATCATTGTTGTATCTAACAGCAAGTTGGTGTGACAGCCCCGAATTCCCCAACCAGAGACCAGTGTCACTAGTTTATTATCAACTGTTGGGACATAGGCTATTGGAGGAAAACCGGGTTGCCAGCAGGGAATTTCAAGGAGCTATTACACCAAAAACTCTTTTCTTTGTATTAATACTTGAAAGTAAAGCATACAGTAACTATTACAAACATTATTTTGAAAGTTTTCAGCAGGGGAAATAACATATCTTTTTCTTGAAAACAAAACAAGATTAAACCAACCGAAAATCCTATTTATGAGCTTTGGACTGCCAAATTTACTGATTCTGACAGGACTTTTCTTTACCCTTTGAACCTTCTTCTTTCTTGGGTTGAACTGAAAAAGAATCAAGCAAGTATGAGCAAGAAAAGCCCAACAAGTAATATAATATAAGATAAATATAATAAATTCGGTTAAGATATCAGTTCAAAGATACCGTTTTCAAAATAACATAAAAAAAATATTAAAGTTTCATCTGTTGGATTCAGATGGGGAGAGTTCATATCTTCAAATAGAAGAAATATTGGCAATATTATGCCTTTGAAATTTAGAAACAAGGAATATGCACATAACTCTCAAATGCCTTTCAGTACTATGACTTACTTGAACATCTCACATCAATGACATCTTTCAGTACTATGACTTACTTGATCATCAATTTTGTTCAACACAAGGGCCTACTGAGAATATCATCTACCACATGACAATAACGGGTCAGTGCTATTTTATTGTGGTCTGCTATGTACATACGTATGACATTTAGTAGACTTAATTACATCTACTTTCTCATGGGGCCAGAAGAATAAAGTATCCCATTCTTATTACTCGGATTGATCCCCCTACTCATATATACATACACAAGGGCCCGAAAGAATAAAGTATCCAAAATCTCATTCTTATTACCCGGGTTGATTCCCTTGTAGAGATAGTGGATAGATTTTGACACCTTACTGAAATTTACCAAGGTGATTATATAGCATCCTTGTAATCTCAGTGAGGGTCGTGACACCTTAAGGGACTATCCAAGGCGATCACACAGTACCCTTGTAGTCTCAATGAAGGTCACCAGGTATTTATTACCTTTATAAGCTGAATTGAATAACTCAAAATGTCATGTAATGATATAAAACAAATAAATGCTTATAAATGAGATATTAAAATCAAGTATTTCTCAAAATGATATTAGCTTCAGTTTGAACAAATTAATTCTCTGTCAGTACGCATACGAAACAATTATGTATAAGTAAGAAGAATGGTTTAAGCATCTGCCATAGCTTGACATAGATCAAATTAATTGATCATGTCTTTAATCTAAGATATACATCATACTTACCTTTATATAAATAATTGTGTGATATATTGAAAGGATGATAAATATCACTTGGAAATAATTTAAGTATAACTTTGAACAACTAAATTATACGTGGAAAGAATAATAATAAATACATTACTTGCCTTGACTGTGGTGATAATCGTACGAGGGGTCTGTGAAATCTGTTTTTATGAATCATAAATGATTAACAGAAATTAGAACTACTATAGCATGCTTAGATAATAATGTTATAATATTTAAGTCGTGCTATGTTTGTGTCAGGGAATGGATTTTACTTGTCAGGGAATAAGCTTTGTGTTATCAGTGTATGGTTCACAGCCATCACGGAATAACTTATAGTCATCAGGGAATACCTATAGCCATTAGGGGATACTTACAGCCATCAGGAGATAGCTGTCAAGGGATATGTTATTCATCAGTGGATATTTATCATTAGGGGATAAATTATCCGTCAGGGGATGCATTACTTGTTAGGGGATAACTACCTGTCAGGGAATAGTTACTCGTCAGGGGATGGCTACCCGTTAGGGGATAGTCGCCTACCAGTGGATATTACTCATCAGGGGATGATTTGGTCATCACCTAACTCGTCGGTATTAAACTTGACTATTGCCAAACTTGGCTGTCAGGGGATGGTTTGTTCAGCACCAAACTCGATAAGCTAGCGCCAAACTCGATAAGCTAGCGCCAAACTAGATAAGCTAGCGCCAAACTTCTCGGAGACTAGTATTAGGTTACTTATCAGAGACTAACAATTTTACTCATCAGAGACTAAATTATCCTCCGATAGACAAAATAACCCATCAGTGGATAACTTATTCATCGGAGATTAATAATTTTATTCAGCAGAGACTAACAGTTTTATTCAGCAGGGACTAACAGTTTTATTCATCAGAGACTAATATGCTTTGCCCATCGGGGACTAACATTTTAGTCATCAGAGACTAACAATATGAAGAATATAGAGATTATCCATGTGGTTTATCTCTAATATAATTCAAGGTTTTACGTAGGTTTCTATTTAAACTAAATGACTGAATAATGAAAATGAATAACTTGATAAAAGCTCTTACTATTTACCTGGTAAGCTTCCGATACTACAGAATAGGTGATAGGAATATTATCGTGGCTTTAAGGAGTTTATGTGTTTGAGAGTATTGTGAGGAAAATGAGTGGTAGAGGTTCTCCTTATATAGGTGCTGGAAATATGAAAATATCTAAGATATTTCTTACATAGATTAACATCAGACGTGAAAGCCACTAAATTACTACAATACGCTAACAATTTCGGTTTACACGTAGGTATGAGTTGATAGGTGTCAAACTGTGGTATAACTTAATAATGACTCAACTTAATAATATGCTTACTCATTGGAGAGGGTTTCAACACCTGTAATGCTTACTCATTACAAAGTTATTACCTGTTTACTCATTACAGAGTTAGTTGGATATTCTGATGCTGACTTTGGAGGATGTAGAATTGATAGAAAAAGTACAACAGGAAGCTGTTAGTTTTTGGGAGGAAGGCTTGTATCTTGGTTCAACAAGAAGTAGCATTCAATCTCAACATCTACTGCTGAAGCTGAATACATTGCAGCTGGAAGTTGCTGTCCACAAATCCTATGGATGAAAAATCAGTTAATGGACTATGGCCTGAATTTCAACAAAATTCCAATCATGTGTGATAACACCAGTGCCATTACCATTGCTGTGAATCCTGTGCAACATTCCAAAACCAAACATATAGAAATTAGATATCACTTTATCAAGGAACATGTTATGAATGGAACCATTGAACTACAGTTTGTACCAACAAACAAGCAGCTGACAGACATCTTCACCAAAGCTCTTGATGAAGCCACTTTTACCAATCTTGTGGGAGAGTTGGGTATGGTGAATTATGCAAAATGAAGTTCAATAAACTTGCTAGAGACTTGTTAGAAAGGCTGTTGGAATAAATCAAACTATCAAATGCTTAAGTTCTTGTATTCCTACCTAACTCATCTCATGAATTCCTGATAAATTTAATTGATATGGGACTATATATGGTAAATATGTAAATATGTGCATATATTTGTTTGTTTTGCGTGTTTTTGGTTGTTTTTGTCTGATGCATCATGTTCAGGGTCTCTGCCAAGAGCATCAAGGTCAGGGTATCCATCCCACGCATCAGGGTTAGGGTATCCATCCCGCGCATCAGGGTTAGGGGATCCATCTCGGGCATCAGGGTCAAAGTGTGTGTATTCATTGAACATCAGGGTCAGGTAAAAGGCTTTTGACTGCATCAGGGGATTGTGTCGAGTCAGTGATAATAATTCATCAGGGAATTCTCTTGTCCCTGATGATGTGTGACCACAGAAATGATGAGACACCCTGATAGCGTGTTTTCAGGAACGGTTTTCAAAAGTCAAAAAGGCGGGTATTTATACTCTCTCTCTCTCTCTCTCTCTCTCTTTCTGAAATACCTCAAAACATTAATCTGTCTCTGATATTACCTCGAGTTTTCTTTTTCTATCTCTCTCATTCACAGAAACCCTATAACTCGAAATCTCTAACAGATCAAATGGCACCCAGCAATGTTCAACAAATCCAAAGGAACCTAGTGATTTCACCCACAAATTATATGGGATTTTCAGACATTGACGAGGTACACGACTGCTTCAAGCCGATGATGAACTATCTACTCAACTCTGAGTATAGCAAAGCAATATTTATTGATGAAGAAATGTCTGGTGAAGCCATCTCCCAACTTTGGACAAGTGCAAAGTTCATGTACTCGTCAACAAGACCAGAAGTTGTAAAAGGGATCTCATTCAAAATCTCTTATGAGAAAGGAAAAATAACCCCTTCCAGAATCAACTCTGCACTAGGGCTACCTACACAAAATTTTGTGGAAGTGCCCAGTGATGTTGATCGACTTAATTTCTTGAGGGAACTGGGCTACGACGCTGCACCCAATACAGTGTTAAGGTTCAAAGACCTCAAGAGGGTCAATGTGAAGCGAGAGATTTCTTATTTCTTTGACACCATAACAAAGGTGTTCTCAGGTAAGTCTTCTAACTTTAAGGTAATAACCTCATTAACTTTAAAAATAGTTTATGCCATGATTAGGAATGTAAATATAAATATAGGAAAATTAATTTTTGATGATCTTGTAAATAAAATGGGTAGTTTTAATTCTAGAAAATCAGAGATTTACTATGCTAGATTTTTATCAATGATCATTAAGGATGAAATTACTAACTTTTCTTTTGAGAATGATATATTTGTACAGACTTATAAACAGTCAAAGAAGTTATTTGTAGAAATACTAAAGAAATCTTATATCGCGGAGTCATTTGCACTCCCACCGCATATGGATCTGCTATCTCCAACTCTCCCTTCTACTTCTCAACCTATTGCTTCTTATCCTTCAACTACTATGGTAGAGATCACTACCACTTCTCTGCCTACCCAAGTAGTACAACCAGTTTCAATACAACCACTCTCATCAGCCTAACCCTTAGTCTCCCAAAAGGCTAAGGGTACAAAAAGAAAACCCTTTGAAGGAACCACAACAAGTGAGGGGTAGCAAGGAGAGAGAGTGATTGGCCTTAGGAGATTGAAGAAGAAGAAGGTGGCCAAGAGAGTTACCTTACAGCCACACCAGGCAATATCCTCTCAAAAGGATACTGCTTTTGATAAGGAATTAAACATATTTCTAACTAGTTTCTCTCAAAAGGAATTAGTTATTGAAAATAGTTCCCAACCAGGGAAACAGTTGAGTGAGGCACATATACTAACCATAGCCCCTGATGAAATTAACATCAGGGTCTCTGAGAGCCACTTGCAGATAATTGACACAGTGAGTGCACACACAACTTCTTTTGATGGATCACCTCCTCATTCAGTGATCTAGCCAATACTCTCTTCTACACCTCTTCCTTCTTTCTCTATTCCTCAAATTTCTTCAGATATCATGACACAAACATTAAGTGTCATGAGATCAGATTCTCCAATTTCTCAATTCATGGAGGAGCCAACAGTCACTGACACAGTGATTCATAGTCAACATACTCTGATAGTTAACTCATTTTTAATTGATTCAATCACTATTGATCAGACAGGGGACATAAATTCATCTGTACATACTACAACAATAAGTCTTTATGTTCCCCCACCTGTACATACCTCTTCTATAGAAACATACACCTCTCTAATTGTACATACACATTTAACCTCCTCTTCTTCCTCTATCACCTCTGTGGAACCAGTCACTGTACATACTTTACTTGAACTGGCCACAGTTGCTGATCTCACAGCCCATAGGAGCTCCACTAGGACAATTTTGAGTGAGGATGTGAGAATACTTAGTGAAGAGAGGCAAAGTCAAACCCCTGAGAAGACTTTGGCAAAAGAAGAGGATGAGAGTACTGCCTTAGAAGGCAAAGAAAAAGGAGAGTCTTTGAGAGATGCCTTAGAAGGCACAGAAAAAGGAGAGATTGAGGGAGATAAGGCTGAGATCCTTATAAATAAAGAACAGAGAGAAAATTTTGATACTAATACTGTACATACAGCATCCTCTTCTGATAGTGATGAAGATGACACTCCTATGGATGATCTTTTACCTCTCCTGCGAGTTGATTTATTCTATCAGAAAAATGAGATGGTAGATACAATAAAGTTACTCAAACAGGAGTTTTCCAGGACCACAGATCCAAATTTGACAAAGGTGCTGAAATCACAAATAATGATTGGGCAATTCGTGGATATAGAAAATCAGAAGCTCTATACACACTTTACCAACAAAATAAATAATATACAGCAAGTTGTTGACTCTCTTATCATTAGTCAAACCATGCTCCGGATGAAGAAACTTGCTTATAATGTTGACAACTAACTTTCTGTTTTCTCCAGTAAGATAGCCAGCATGGAGTCTCTACAACTATCTATGGCTGACACTCTACAGAAAGTTCTTCAAGTCACATCCCAACTCTCAACTTCCACTGATGATGTTACCAAAAAGGGGGAGAAATCTTCAGGGCCATCATCAGAGGTTGTTGCAGAGAAGCCCTCTAATGATCAACCATCAGGGGATGTGACTGCTCTTGCTCCAAAAGCCAAGGATAAAGGCAAAGGTATCCTGATTGAGGAACCCAAAAAGAAATCATATACTCAATCAGGGCCTAAGCTACTTGGAAATGCCATGAAGACATCCCACTTTCCAACACCCGTTGAAGTAGTAATTGATGGAAAAGTGGAGCTTGTCTTCCCTCAGGACAAGAAGCTTGTGGAAGCTGATGCGCTATATGCACAACAACTTCAAGAGGAGGAAGAGAAGGCAATGGCAAAGGAGAAGGAAGAAGAAGAAAAGAAAAAAAAGAGTGTCAGGCCAAAATCCTCCAGGAAACCTCAGCCAAAGAAATCTTAACCCCCCAAGGGTGCATTAGGGGATAAAAACAAAGAAAAACCAAAATCCCCTGATGCCACCACAGTCAAGTCATCTACAGCCAACGATCAAGCACCACTCCAACACCATATGGACCACCCACATTAGCTGAATCCCTAAGAGACGAAAGGCGCAAGAATATGACATATATGTTCTCCATAAAAGGCATAAATGTCAGGACAAACAACAGGAGGGAGAAGCTAATAATTGTACAAATAAAAGATGGATCTGAGTTCACAATCACTCCTGACTGGTTTAGGAGAATGGATGCTGAGCAAATGGGGCTAGACTTCAACATAATTCCAAAGACAACAATGCTAACCAGAGACTTCAGGGGGATGATTGAGAGGCTGAGGAAAGCCATCAACGATGAAAGAAGCCTGCCCACAGCTTTGGAGAAACCATTAAAGCTATTCTACAAAACAACTGATGGGAAGGAGAAATGTATAAGGATCAAAGAAGTTGATGGGCTTGACCTGGAGGAAGCGATGCATGTTCTAAGCCAAATTGCTTATCATAAGAATGAACATGTCATCCAGTTCAGAATCCTGTTGATACAGAAAGTGTTGAAGGAGATTGAAGAAACCAGAGCTGACGATGGGAATGCAGCAGCAGTAAGGGATGTGCTGTGACAACCCCAAAATCCCTCACTGGATCAGGGCTTCGTCAAGAGAAGGAAAAGATAATCACACATCCATTCATAGAATAATTACTGAAAGAAACAATATTAAAGAGTTCTTACAACCCAAAATATTACATTGTCAGCGGAAGCGATTATGTTTCTATACTATAATTCAAAACATCACTTCTCAGATCATCTTCCTTTCTTCCCTCCTTATTGGCATTACAAAGGCTAACCAACTTCAGTAACCGATCATTTTTGCCTTTCCCTTGTCCGAGGGCTCAACCTTTATATTCTGTCCTGCAAGACATTAAAATTCAACAAGAATGAGCGATTTACGCCCAGCAAGTATATAAATAATTTGGGAAAGCAAATCTGGAATGTTTCAAAGAATTCAATTATGCTAAGAGGCTTAGTGAATCAATACTAATGCCTCAGAAATCTTTAAGGAATCTTTAGGACTACTGATGATAAACAATTGTGTAATCCTTCTTAAAACAAAGCATAACTTCCTTGAAGTAAAAATATCCATCAGGGCTAAAACCGCTGGATCAGCTAACCATACGGTATATAGCTGGCCTAACTGTACCCGCATGATCCCTCCTTGTGTGAATGTACGTAGTCACATAAAATTCCTCTAGGTCAGGTGAAGAACAAATTAGCACCTTTCCTTTCCTCTAACCTTCCATGTGGCATCACCCTTTAAGGAACATAGCATTCTCATTTATTGCAGAGATATAATATTGAAAGGAAATAGCTGATATAACAAAGCTTCTTTATATCCATGCACTTTCATTCATATCATGCTAGCGGAAATTAAAGCATAGCATTCTGTTTCACAAGGAAATTAAAATATAAATTTCATAATTTTGTACGCATGTCGAATCGATTGATCATGAGCTTAACTGAAATAAGCATTAGAGTGATAATATACTTGTCTCGGTCCTTTCCAACAAAGATTCAAATTCAACTTACTGGTGAGTGAAAGATTCTGTGAATTATGCAAGTAATATTTTAATACTTTAATAAGAATTTATGAAAGAAAATATGTATGTGATGTCCTTAAACTTTTACTATTTTAAAGAATAACATCATAAAATAATTTTAAGAAAATAATGTTTTATAGTCTTGATAACAGACTATGCATCGGGGAATAATTTTCTCATTAACAAACTCATCAGGGACTGATATCCTTAGCCATTAGAGACTAGGAATTTCCTTTATCGGAGACTAAGAAATCTCCTTCATCAGAGACTGCAGAATTTCCTTCATCAGAGACTACAGAATTTCCTCTATCGGAGACTATGGATGACATCATCAAGGACTGAACTTAGCCTATCGGAGACTAAGGAATGACGTCATCAGGGACTAACAACTCATCAGGGACTGATGACGTCATCTTAATTCTATCGGAGACTAAGGGTGACGTCATCGGAGACTAACTTCTCATCAGAGACTGATGACGTCATCAGGGACTAAACTTTAGCCTATCGGGGACTAAAGCTAACGTCATCCAAGAGTAAATAACCCGTCAGAGACTAATGACATCATTGGGGACTAAACTTTAGCCTGTCGGAGACTAAAGCTGACGCCATCATCAGAGATTAACAGAATATCTCATCAGAGACTACGAATATCTCGTTAGAGACTAACAATATCTCATCAGAGATTAACAGCATCTCATTAGAGATTAACAACATCTCATTAGAGATTAACATTAGAGCTTGCTTCTGCTACGATGGAAGACCTATCATGCTCAAACTCAGCTTATGATGTCTTATAAAGATGCAAAAGAATAAAAACTTAGCATAAATATTTGATGCTATGCACGAAAAAAACTGAGTAGGGTTCCAGATTCTTACCTCTTTGTTCTTAAGGGTGAAATCAAAGCTGGTCTGAAAATAATTTTCTGAAAGAAGAACTTGGAATTTATGGAGATGATAAGTTTAAACGAAACTCTGAAAAGAGAAATTTTGGTAAAAGAGTTAAAATTTCATCTCGAATGAGGTATTTATAGAGTTCAAGAGCAGTAAACTAAGGTTACGCATTGGAATAAAATGATTGGTTAATTTGGACAGTAAAACGGTTGTTCATCATGACTTCTTGACAGTAAACAGCTACTGTCCTACATGCGCGAAGACTTAGCCACCTAAACAGTTTCTAATCAAACACGTAATCACAAATGTTATGTAACCCTCTCCTCTTCCTCCATGCTGTTCAATATAATCTCATATGGGATTTGCTAATCCCCTTTTTGATACCTCTTTAAGGAACTTAACCTCCTCATCATGAATATCACATCATCATAAAAATTTTCATTGTAGATATGAATTTATCTTTCATATTTAAAAAGGCTAACTCCATGCAAAAATATAATAACACAAAATAAAATTATTTCTTACCGTAAAATACATTTAAAAATTTTCGGTTTCTCACATGTGCCCCGAGCAAAACGATTCAAAGAATATCCTAAGATGATCACAAACCCCATGGGTGTAGAATTCAAAAATGCAGAAGGGGAGATCATCACCTTTTACTGATCACAACTTGCTGCAGCTAACGTGCCAAAGATCAGATCAGTCCTTGAAGCTTTGGAATTCAGTAGAAATGTCAACATTGTAAACTTCAGAAGACTTCTTCAAAAGGAGCTGGAATAGCTTATAGCAGGAGGAGAAGACAACAGGCTCAGGATTCCAGATCAAAACCCAGATCAAATGAGACAAGGCCTTGGAAGTGATTCATAGCCTATTGAATCAAGTAATCCATTGCCCTTTGTTTCTGCCAAACACAGAAGAGATCCTGATGTCTAAAATGTATATCTTTGTAATAGTTATAGAAAATACATGTACAATTGTTTTCTTAGTTCATATGAATATAATAGAATAGATCAATACAATTTTCTTAAATTCATGCTGATAGTGTATAGTTTTGGTTTTGACATCATCATCAGTGCATCAAGTAGATTTATGGTTTTAAATTGATAATCATAAATAGGGGGAGATTGTTAGGTATAAATGATGATGATGTTGCTTAGAGTTTGTTTGTGCATCTGTACATACTCTGGGTGTGCTATAAACCTAAGTATTTGCACATGTTTTGCATCCACTGATGATCAACTTAGTCATCAGGGGATGAAGTATTACACACCAGGCAAGTCATCAATTGAAACTTCTAACTTGATAGTGAAAAGGGATGTATGTTGTTACTCAAAGACATTTAAAGTATTCCACACATCAGACATTCCAAACAAAATCAACAAAGCTTCAGTGATTAAAATCGTCAGGGGATCCCGTCAAGGGAAAAACAATGACAGACAAACCTGTCAAGGGAACCCATCAGGGAATGACAAAGGCAGACCAACCCGTCAGGGGAACGCATCAGCGTATGACAGTGGCAAGCTAAACTCATTAGGAGGAATGCGTCAGGGCATGATAGCGACATGCCAACCCATCAAGGGAACTCATCAGGATATGGAAATGGCAAGCTAACCCGTTATGGGGAATGCTTAGCATTGCATCAGTGGATGCTTTGAGTCTTAACGTCAGGGGATCAAGAAGCACTTGGGTAACTATACAACAATAGATTAACTCAAGTGAAACATGAAGCACTAATCAAGTCTTAAACAGGACTTGTCATCAGGGGATCTGGAAGCACTAATCAAGTCCACATCAGGGCTTGTTATCAGTGGATAGTTATGACTGTATACACTTGTCATCAGGTCTTACATGCAAATCAATGAAGCTTGTTACAGAAGCAAAAGATATAACTGGAAAGATATTTCTTGAAGTTTGGTGATCAAATGACAACTCTCAATCATTAAATGCTCGAAGATCAGGGGATGAAAAAGAAGCAACAAAAAGTCATCAACAGTTTGACACATCATTCCAAAAAGGACAACAATGTAACATATATGCGGCCAAGTTGAAAAAGTAGCATGTCTAAGCATGTGGGTTCAACAACTGATCTTCTATATATGCAAAAGAGTTCTCATTACACAAAAAGTGTGGATATCCAACGGATCAATCAACATATAGAAGCACACAAACACTAGAGAGAAGCTTTGTAATATATCTTGTGAGAAATATTCAAAGAATGTCAGAAGCTAGCGAGTGTGAACTTGAAGTTGTAATTTATTACAGATTGTAGCTGATTAATCACATTTGTGATTAAACAGATTTCCAGAAAAACATCAAGTTTTAATACAACAATTTTAACTTGAATGTTTGTGTGTTCATCTTAACACTCATTATAATTTTTCTGTTCTTGTAGCTATTTTCGGCAGTGATTAACAAGTTTTTCTTTAAGAGCAAAAAGTTTTGAGTGTTTGTATTCAACCCCCCCACCCCCCCCACCCCCCCACAAACACTTGAGCTTATTTAGTTCTAACAAACTAGACGTGGTAAGATTCATGATGTTGTTAAGCATATCATCGTCTACATTATTATACAGAATACCTGAGACTTTGCGATCTTTCTTCAAATTTTCTCTTTCCTCATGAGTCATTTCATCAGTAGTCTTTTGGACTAGTCGTTCGGGACATAATTCCATTTAACACCTCTTAAGGAATGGGTTTCTTGGGTACGTGAGGGCTTTCTTCCAAAGTTTGTAAATATTCATCATCAATGGATCTGAGATGAACAATCATGTGTTGCCTCCAGAAGAAGTATTTTCCACGTTCCAACATGGGAACCTTACTATTTTCAGCTTTTTTTTGTCATATATATAGATTTTCTAGCACGTGTAGTCTACTAGTTGACTCTGATACCAATTGTTAGAATAAAATAAGCTAAAGTGTTTGTAGAAAAGGGGGTTGAATATAAACACTACAACTTTTTGAACTTTTAAAAGCTTTAACGAGCACACAATGAAATAACTATAATACACAAAAAAATAGTAAAGATACTTAATATGAAAACACTCAGATTCAGGTTAAAATAGTTGTATTATAACTTGTGTTTTTCTAGGAATCTGTTATAATCACAAAGTGATTAAACAACTACAAATTTGTAAACGTTTATAGCTTCCTTTCTCACACACTAGCTATGTTTTTCTCTTTGAATATTTTTCTCAAGAACTATTACAAAGTTTCTCTTTAATGTGTAAGATAAGTGGTTTCGTGTAGCAACCCTTATATATATACGAGAACAAATTTAGAACCCATGTGCAAGACATACTTCTTTTTCAAGGTAGCCATAGTATGTCCTGACATTGTCCTTTCGAAGATATACGTGTCACACCGCTATAGGCTATTGTTGCTTCTGTTTCTATTCCTATTTTCCATGTGTTTCACGTATAAAGGTTGCTATTGGACCACCATATTTTAAGGAATATCTTCTCAGTTATACCCCTTGCTTCTTTGCTAAATATCAGTGAATGTCTTTTAATCCCTGATGACATGTGAGTTAGGTCTTTACAATCCCCTGATGACAAGCCTTGATGTTGACTTAATCAATGCTTCTGGATCCCCTGATGACAAGCCCTGATGTAGACTTGATCAGTGTTTCACTTTCCATTAATGACAAGCCCTGATGTAGACTTGATCATTGCTTCTTGATCCCCTGATGTTAAGACCCAATGTTGTTCACTGATGTAGTGTTTAGGCTATTCCCTGATGGTATTCCCTGATAAATAGACTATACCCTGATGGTTTCCCCTGACAGACAAGGGATCCCCTAATGGTTTCCCTTGACAGTCAAGGTAGATACCCTAATGGTTTCCCCTAACAGTCAAGTTATCCCTTGACGGTATCCCTTGATGGTCAAGTTATCCCCTGATTGTTTTTCCTTACAGTGAAGCTATCACCTGATGGTTTTCCCTGACAATCAAGCTATTCCCTGATGCCTTTTTGTACATTAACATTTTTGATAAATGATACTTTGTTGGCTTTATCTTGAATGTTTGATGTGCGGAATACTTGACTTCTTAAGTACAATCAGACTTTCCCTAACACTATCAAGTCCTTGAGATATCCATTGATAACTTGCCTAGTGCAATGCCTACTATTCCTTGATAGAGTAAGTTGTCTATCAGTGAATACTTATTTGTGCAAATATACTAAGGTTTGACAACAACCTTGAGTATTTACAAGTGCACATTTATTTAAGGAACTACATAATAAATACATCATCATCATTCTCTGCATTAAGCCTAACACATGCAAAATAGATGTATGATAATCGTCTTTATTATTTTCTACGTCTTTTGCTCTTGTCTTCTCATACTAATAATTTAATAAGGAAAAATTTTCTTACAAATTATATCAAAAGATTCGTTAGAATTTAAAAGGGACTCTTAGTCAAAATGGGATTCTGCTGAGATAAGATATAGAAAGATATAAAAGGGGTGAAATCCAGAGATCTACGAAGGAATGCTAAAAGCAAACACTGCTCTCTAGTTCCCTATCGATGCTGGGTGCAAAAACATATATAGGGAGCGAACTGGATTAGATACCTTGATTGTGAGAACCAGGAAAATAAAATGAGTTTTGTTGTAAATTTATTTCACATTATGAATAGTTTTGTTGTATGATTATTTCATATTATGATTTAATTTATTTTATGTATGAAGGTTTAAATTCTTCTATTTTTTTTTTATATTTTCTTTATTCGGTATGAATAATGAATTCTTATCTTAAACGAAAAATTTATGGCAATGTGATGTCCAAAGGTTTATAAATATATTTTTGAGCTCAAAGCCTTAAATGATTATTTTTACCCAAGTATTATCAAGAGTAAGTATATCTATCATGGGAAGGCTCACACAGGTGTGAGCTACTGCACCGTCTTTTGAACCAAAGTCTGCAGGGAGACAAAAGACATAATTACACTATGTCAGAGTTGTTGCAAGTGGCCCGTCAACTAGTTAATATACTCCAACAATACACTAGATTGTGGGCTATGATAGATGACTGACTGAATTTTAGCAACCTACATCCACCTTTTATAACCAGTCACTTCTTTCTAAAGCTTATTACTACCTTTTATAGCCAACCACTGAAATCTAATCTCAAACAATCCAACTGCTCTTGTTGCTCGGCAAGTGAGATATATATATCATTTGGATACAACCCTAGCCCCACTTTCATAAATCTTCTATACAGACAAACACGCACAAAATCCAGATTCACCTTCAGAGCAACTGTCTTTCTAAAAGAACAACCCAAGCTTCTAATTTCTTCTTTTTGGCAAAAGAGGTAAGAACATTATATTAAAGTTTTGCTCTGTTCCTGCACTATTTTGTTCTATCATGCATACCATGTTTTCAAAAATACTTTATTTATTCACTTCCAAAAGTATGATTTAATGTTGCTTTTAACATCTGGAGTTAATGTCATTTATTTCAAAAAGCCATCCAAGATGAGAATAAGAAATGTTGACGACCACCTGGTAGTCAAACCATTAACTTACAAATATTCTTTTTTTTTGTATTAGTAGTTAGAAACCACGCCTAAATCTTTGTCAGCCAGAGTTCTTGATATCTAGCAGTGTCTATAAGAATTTGTAGACAATAAGGATGTTACATACTGCAGAAAAGATGATGAGAGTTGCCTTAGTTGTGGTCACCTGGTGATAACACCACCCTCTGATGAGTAATGAAGTCACCACTGTATTGGAGAGGAGTCCTAACTTAGTCTCCGTTAGCATGAAGTTTGTCTCTGACAATATAAAATAGTCCCCAGGAGATTCCAATATAGTCTCTGACAGTAAGGAATTAGTCTCTGATATGCTAAAGATGTTAGTCTCTGATGAGAAAATTTTGTTAGTCTCCGATGAACAAAATTTTGTTAGTCTCTGATGGGAAATTCCTTAGTCTCCGATGAGTAATTATTCTTCGAAGAGTTTGGCACTGGCTTACGAGTTCAGTGATGACTTATTGAGTCTGGCGCTAAACAAATTATCCACTAACGAGTTTGGTGCTGAGTTTGGCGCTGGCTAAATAGTTGGCGATGAGTTTGGCGATAGCCAAGTGAGTTTGTTAGTAGTCAAATAAATTATCAACTAGTTTGGCAATGATCTAGATCACCCCCTAATGATCGAAGGTGATCCCCTGATGGTCGGGGATCATCCCCTGATGGTCGAGAGTCATCCCCTGACGGGTGAACTAGTCCGTGATGACTAACCATCCTCTAACGGGTAGTTATGCACTGATGACCAGTCATCCCCTGATGGGTGAACTAGTCCTTGACAACCAGTCATCCCCTGATGGGTAGTTGCCCACTGATGACCAGTCATCCCTTGACGTGTAAATTATCCACTGATGGTTAATTTATTCCCTGATGGTCACTCTTAGCCCCTCATGATCACTTTTTAGCGTCAACAATTACCCACTGATGCGTAGTTTGTCTTCAAAAGTATAAAATACTCTTTTCCTAAATTATTTTAAGATGTTATAAATTTTTATTTTTAAACCTCAATGGTTTAGATGTCAATTAAGACATTAAAAGTCAAGGATATCACATGTGCATTTTTCTCATATATTTGTCAAAGGCATAAATTTATCATGTTATATGCATGTTTTACAGAGTGTCTCACTCACAAGTGAATTGAATTTGGATTTTTAGCAAAGGACCAAGGCAAGTATATACTCACTCTACTTTTTTTCAATTAATACGTATGATCATTCTTTCGATTATAATGTGTCCAAGATATTATTATGTCAATATTCATAATTAAATTTCTTCAAAGTTAAGTAATGTACGATCTCTTGATCCGATGTACGTGAAAATGTTGTACTAGAATCAAGCATTCTTTGGGCAGATGTTATGTGACGACCCCAAAATCCCTTACTGGACCAGGGCTTCGCCAAAAGAAGGAAAAGATAACAACACATCCATTCATAGTATAAATACTGATACAATGAAATAGTAAAGAGTTATTACAACCCAAAATATTACATTCTCAGCGGAAGCTATTCTATCTCTATATTTTAGTACATAACATCACAACTTCAAAAACATTCTCCTTCCTTCCTCAGCGGCTAACTCAATAGCCAAACATCTTTGCTTTCCCCTTGTCAGAGGATTCAGCCTTTGGCTCACGCCCTGCAAGACATTAAGTTCAACAAGAATGAGCGATTTACGCCCAGCAAGTATATAAACAACTCAGAGAAACAAATCTAGAAATGTTGATGGAAGTTCAATTCTGTTTATGAGGCTCAGTGAAACAATACTAATGCCTCAAAAATCTTTGAAAAATCCTTAGGATTACTAATGATAAACAATGTGTAATCCTCCTTAAAGAAAGACAAGTATTCACCTGTGTACAAATTCCTCAAAATATCCATCGGGGGCTAAACCCGTTGGATCTACAATCATACAGTATACAGCTGGCCTAGCTGTGACCGTATGACCCCTCCTTGTGTGAACGTACGTAGTCACTTATAATTCCTCTAGATCAGGTGAAGAACAAATCAGCACTTTTCATTTCCTCTAGCCAACCATGTGGCATAACCCATTTAAGGGACATATCATTCTCATTTAATAGCACGGATATAAGATTGAAAATAACTGATAAATCAAAGCTCAGTCATATCCATGCACTATCATTCATATCATGCTAGCGAAATTTAAAGCATAACATTCTCATTCACAAGAGCATTTGAAACAAATAAACAAAGCCTTGCATGCATATCAAATCAAATGATACTGCGTTAAATTTAAAATAAGTATCAGATTGAATGTATATACTTGTCTTGGTCCTTTGTATAAATCAAATTCAATTTACTCGTGAATGAAAGATTCTGTAAATCATGCATATAATATTTTAATACCTTAATAAGAATTATGAAAGAAAAATGCATATGTGATGTCCTTAAACTTTTAAATGTTTTAAGTCTGACGTCATCAGGGACTAATTTAACCCATCGGAGACTGATGACGTCATCTTAACTCATCGGAGACTAAGGCTGACGTCATCCGAGACTAAATAACTCATTAGAGACTGATGACGTCATCTTAACTCATCGGAGACTAAGGCTGACGTCATCGAAGACTAAGACTTTTAAAGCATCGGAGACTAAGATCATCTCATCAGAGACTAACATTAACTCATCAAAGACTAATATTATCTCATAAGAGACTAACAACATCTCGTCAGAGACTAATATTATCTCATCAAAGACTAACAACATCTCATCAGAGATTAATACTGAACTTGTTTCTGCTACAATGGAAAACCTATCATAACAAGAATGATGCCCAGAAATGAACAAACTCAATTCTAGGATGCATAATCATACTTCTTCTTATATATATATGCAAAAGAGCATAATCTTTCAAAGCTTTCTTTTTCTTTCTTAAAGACTTAGCACACACAGCTAATACTCTCGGATGCTATGCAAGGAAGGAAGAACAGAAGAGAGCATAAGCTTCTTACCTCTTGGTCTTGAAGGAAAAATTTACAGCTTGTTTGCTTCAAAAAAAAACAATTGCTCGAGAGAAAGAACTAGAAATTTATGGATACGGTAGGTTTAAAAAGAAACTCTAAAAGAGAAATTTTGGTAAAGGAATTAAAATGTCATCTCGAATGAGGTATTTATAGAGTTCAAGAGCAGTAAGCTAAGGTTAAGCTTTAAGATAAGATGATTGGTTAATTTGGGCGGTAAAACTGTTGTTCATCATAACCTCTTGATAGCAAACAACTGCTGTCCTACATGCACAAAGACTTGATCAACTACTGTCACTTAAACAACTCTTTAGTCAACACGTAGGTATAGAACTTACGTAATCCGCTCTCCCTCTTCCAAGCTAATCAATAATCTTATATGGGATTTGCTAGTCCCCTTTTTAATACCTTTTTAAGGAACTTAACCTCATAATCATGGATATCATATCATCATAAAATTCTTATTGAAGATATGAATTCATTATTCATATCTAAAGAGATTAACCTTCATGCAAACAAAATAAAATTTAACACAAAATGAATTATTTCTTATCATAAAATACATTTGAAATTTTTGGGTTCTCAAATGTTAGCTATTCAAATTCGCTAACGCGCCAAGGTAAATCCTATACGGATAGAAAAAGGACTTAATTTTTTTCACCCCATACTTGTAAAGTATATATGTGTGGGTAACTAAAGACTAATAGGTTGCATCTACCTGGCACCCTAGGACTAAGAATGATAGGGAACGAAAACTGAGGCATCGGTAACTGAACCCTTGCAGACAAAAGGTCTCTGGTTCGACTACGTATGTCATTATAATGAAGTCAAACGATCAGGCTGGCCGACTGATATGTCGTTTGATGAAGAGATGATGAAGTCAGATAGTGGTCAGACTGGCCAGGTGATGCACTATTTGATGAAGAGAAGGCAAACAAATGATTCAAGATTTCTTTCAAGTAAATGGTCAAATCTCTTGTTATCACTCAGGGACCTTGGGAGCTATTTTTCCTCTAAGTCACTAAGAGGTGCAAACATTGTTTCTGTCCAACCTCATAAACACTTAAGCCGATAGATTATCCATACTTCAAAGTTCACCCTATAATTGATTATATACTTGCAAGTGTAAATTGCTTATATTGCTATTATCTAATGTTTTATAGGAGATAGTGAGAAGGTCGAGCCGTCTGCTAAAGGCAAAACGAGGATGAAATAGTGAACTCTTCCTAATAGCCCCCTTATGGATGACATTCAGGGGAAGAGTGAAGCGCGAGGCGATTATTGAAATGTTTAGATTGTAAGGCCTGTGTAGGCTCCACATAGAGTTCCGCTGTTAAAATTTTATTTTGGATGAATGTAATAAAGAATACAATTTATTTATCTTATATAATAATATGCATGCTTGGATATTATTACTGTTCTCTTGTCAAATATTTTTTACGGTGCCCGAAGTTCGAAATGAGATTCTTTCCCTGAGGAGTATGGTCACAAGACCGAAACTTACAGGAATTAACGAGGGTGTGCACAAACGATGAAGCATGTGGTTTAGTTCGAAGTTAACTTTAGTAAGAAAATTATAAAGCACATTATAAAAATCAATAATTTGTGTATTCAGCTATAAATTATATTTTCCTCTGCGACAAATAATAGCACACGAAAAATAACCTGGAAGGACAATAATGCTCGTGAATACTATGCTTTGAAAAAAAAAACACGATCTTCAAAAATACACTCAAATACGCGAAGAAAAATATTAACACAAAAATTAGGGTAAAAGAATGTAAAAAATAAATGTGAATTATGTACTTTTAAAGATTACATTAAATACATCTTTTTGGACTCTTTTTTAAGAACGAAATAATAAATTTGGAATACAGATAAAGTACGTGATGGTCATAGAATGTTGTTGTTTCATGCTTTCATTGTGTTGTACTTTGACTTTTGAATTTGGATCTAAACAGTAGCTAGTTCATGTTCAATGCGAAATTTGGCAACATTTTAATACGGAGTATAAAATTTGATAAATAGAAACAGTTGGCAGTAAGCATTCAATATTTAAAAATGTGAATAAATACATGGATACATACAAACGTAAATTTCCAGTAGGCTGCCGCACGGGAAATAGTCAAATAACCAGAGCTTTTAGTTGATTGTTGGACCATGCTTCTCCGGTGCTCCCACACGGTATGCATGATCTATAATCTAGCCTATAGATTGTTTATATCTAACTTGTTAGTTGCATTATTCACAGTAAATTATTTTTTTGTTAGCATAGCTGATTTATTATTTTCTTTAAGTTAAACAAAGACATTAAATCATAAAATGATATAAATTTATAAACTAGTGGAGTTGTGGAATTATAAATTTTAGGATTTTTTAATTAAATTTGTCTTTGTTTTCATCAGATAATGCTTTATTTTCCTTTATTTTCTTATTTCATATTAAAATAATTTATCTTAAATATTAGATTATAACTTCTTCTTTTTTATGTTTGCAAAAAAAATATTATATTATATTTTAAAAAGTATTTTTAGTGTCATGTAATAATTTTTTAGTTGAGAATTTGTAAAATATTTTAATAATCATAAAAAGTTAAAAATCAATACCTAAATTAATTAGTTTCATTATATAAGAATTATAGTTGATTTCAAATTAAATTCTAATTGAAGAAATTATAAGTGATATTGAACCAAATCGAATGAAATTAGAGAATTTATAGGAATAAGACTTTTGATTGACTTATTATATTCATAAAAAAAAGATAGTCATATCCAACTGATAGCAACATTAATTTTTCAACCTCTAAATTTTCATTAATTTACTCTTTATTTGAGTGATTCCAATGTTTCTTGATGATATAGTTTCTTTTTTGTTCATATTTGTTGTTTTAATATGTGTTTACATGTATTAGATGCTTTATAATTACTTTTTAAGTGACGGATCTTATTGTTTATAGACGGCGGCCCATTTTTCTCTTCAGGCCTGTACCAATATTTTTATATTTTGTACTGTTTTAAAAGAAATTCATTGTATGGAGAAAAATAAATTAAAAGATAAAAGGAGTATGTAAAATTTTAGAAGTTTGTGTTATGTGAATTTTCTCAGTCAGTGCATAATAGATATATTTTTCCCAATTGATTACAATTATTGAGTTGAATATGTATTGCTTTTAAATTTTCATTAATTTTTGTTGTGTTAATACGATACCAGTATTTTATTTGTTGCATACAATTTCATTAGCTTTATATTTATTCATTAAATTTAAGGGGTTTATTTTATTTTAAATATGAGATAAGATAGGATTGAAAAATAAGATTATCGTCAAAGGCAAAACATCTCTTCATCTGAAACAACATATATTAATGAGGGTACGAGAATAAGTAAGTGTTGAATAAGTTACTTTAGTAATTATTATATATAATAGTGATAATAATTAGATGTATCGTAATTTGCCACAATTTCTTCACAAACAAAAAGAGATTTACAAAACTTGAGGTAATTAAACCCTATAAAAAACTGGTGAATCATGAGGGATTCACAATTAAAAAATTATTAGCTAATAATTGGGTGTATACTATAGAAATTAAGTGACCATTGTAGTAATTCTAGTCGACTTTCACTTATTTTCCGTTTTTTCCATAGTAATTAATGTTTTTATAAGTAAAACTTTCGAAAGAACTACTTTTATGCGTTTTTTTGATAATTTCACATGTAAACTCCACATATTGTGCATAAACTACTTGTACATATATATTAAATATTGTAGAAAGTAAAATCTCATGTTAAAATATCAAAAAAACTTGTGGAAAAATTTGTTCCCTAAAACTTTTTATTATTTTCCATAATTATAGAAACTATTTTATACTTCACCAAATATAATTTGAAAATTTTGAAACATCTATATTTTTAAATATTCTATCAATCCATAACATAAATTTTATTTAAATCAATATAAAAATTAAATAATTAGAACTCAAGTCTATTTTATAAAAGTACTGCAACATTTTTTTTCTTTTTTCTTGTACTCTCTTGTCCGCCTATATTTGTCTCCATTTGATTTTAGTGGTCAAATTAAAGATTTCTGAAATATATATATATATATATATATATATATATATATATATACACTAAAAGTTAACACATAATTATTATCATAAAAGTATATTGAATACTATTTAAGGCAATTTCTATATTAAAAATTTGTAATATATTTGATAAATTATGAATTTTAAAATTGTTCAATTTGAACACCAAAGTCAAATAATAATAAATAAACTCCAAAAGAGTGACTATTACCAAAATTTAATGTAGGGTAAAAGAAAGAGAAAATAGATCTTATATATAAATGTAAATACATAATTAGGTGACCGTAGATAAAAATACAAACCTATTTACCTTTTAATTATCTAACATGTTTTAAGTTTCACCAATATCATTGGTAAAGTACGACATTATTTTGAAAACAAAAATAACAAGCATTACTTTAATTTTAACGGTTTTGTATATTCGGTAAATTAGTAGGTGAATAGTTCCAAATGAAAAATAGATAATTATTTAATAAATAAATATATTATCTACGAACACATTAAGCAATCCAATTTTTAAATATATTGTATATATAAAAACAAATTTATTTCTCAACTTTTTTATCCCCACAACTCTTGGCTGGACTTGGCTTTTCTTCATTACGTATTTCTTTCAATTTTTTTCAATGTATTTTATAACTATAAATATAATTTATTTTATATAATTTTAAACATACGAATAGATATAACATAAAAAAATATGAAAATATGTTAAGTTTCGTACAATTTAATAATATAAACATATAATTTTAACAGTTGAAAAAACATCAAATATCAATGATTTAAATTACATCAATTTTAACTATTAAAATAAAATTATTTTATATTATTAAATTGTATAAAACTTGACATATATTCATATTTTTCATATTCAATCCTCAGTACAATTAAAATAATATAAAATAAATGGTATTTAAAATTATAGAGAGCAAATAATATAAAATAAATTAGATTTAAAATTATAGAGTGCATTCAGAAAAATAATAATAGAAAGTAACCATTATAATAATCTGTTCTACGCCGTATATTAGCTGTGACGATAGTACTTTTGCAACATCATGTTGTCACATTCAACGGGTATAATCATGTGAATGTGTTTTATAAGACTCCTAACAAAACTCAATAATAATAATAATAATACGAACAATAATAATGATAATAATAAAAAATTAATAATAATAATAAGAAGAACAATAATAATGATAATAATAAAAATTTAATAATAATAATAATAAGAACAATAATAATGATAATAATAAAAAATTAATAATAATAATAATAAGAACAATAATAATGATAATAATAATAACAATAATAATAATAATAATAATAATAACAATAATAATATAATCATAATAATAATAATGATAATTAATAATAGTGATAATAATAATAACAACAACAATAATAAAGGTAAGGGTATACATACTTATGTATTTTAATGATTCTAATATTTAATGTATTACTTGATTACCAAGGAGAGACTTAGTAATTATAATGCTCATTGTCAATATATAAATGAATGAAAAATTTCGTCGAAATCAATTCCAGTTACCTATAACCAACCAAACTAGGGAATGAAATGAATTGAAATCCATTCCCATTCCAATTGATGCTAACCAAACGCCCCAATACACAGATTTTGCAGACAAATTAATGAGTTTCAGAATTTGTTAGGAAGTTCATTATTAAATGCAGCTATGTGAATTTTTCCGAGTTAAAAATGTGAACTAGTATATATATATATATATATATATATCTTTTAATTAGGCATAATGGACGACTGTCAAATTATGGATGGCTAGCTCAGTAGATAGTAAGCGAAGATAAATTAATAAATATAGATGGAGATTGATTAGGAGCTATAACTACATTTGGATGCTGGATATGTTAACTTCTATATATACGAACCATATTTCTTTCAGCTACACAAGTTGCTAGCTAGGCCTCTTATTGGACTAGTGTGCATATATTAATGTTATAGGGTTTTGCAAACCTTATCTTAGGAGAGGGGTAGAGAGAGAGGGAGCATTTTGAACTTGCAAATTAATACACCCCTTCTTTTTCTCATATGAGTACCTCAGCTCTTTGGCTCTTTCTCTAGATGAAGGACTAGTTTTCATGCATATTTGCACTTTCTTCAAAAATCATAACCAAGTTCTCGATCTTGACTACATTTCTATTAGCATTTAGCGGATCGGAGAGAAATTAAGTAAAGACTCTTTAGCTAAATAATCATGGTTGCACCCTTGTCATCTTGGCCATGGGAACACTTGGGCTCCTTTAAGGTATATATAACTCAAATTATGAGCATGTCTACCCTGTTTTTGTTATATTTTGTTTTGTTCAATTTTTAAAATGCCCTTTTTTTATTTTTTAAATTAAACATGCAGTATTTGCTCTATGGACCTTTACTTGGAAAGGTTCTTTACACAAAAGTGGAAGCTGAGGGTACTACCAGTTGGTGTCTTCATATTCTCATCATTTGCTTTCTTAGAGCTTTCATGTACAGCGGATGGACCTCTTGCACTAACATGCTTTTCCTTATTCGCAACCGCCGTATTGTTCAACAAGGGGTTGATTTTAAGCAAATCGACAAGGAATGGCACTGGTAATATTTATTTATGATCGATATAGTGTTTTGTTTTATTTCCTGAAGGAAACTCAAATATATACAAAAACATCTTTTCAAGACTTTTTTTGGGACGTCCTATGAGGACGGATATAGTATATATATTTTTTGTTAGAAATAAATGTTTTTGTGTTAATGAGTTTTATTTTCCAGGGATAATTTCATAATTCTTCAGGCTCTTATCGCAACTTTAGGGTTGTACATGTTGCCAGTGCTAAGCAATCTTCTTCCTTTATGGGACACAAGAGGGTTCATTTACATCATGATTCTTCACATGTTTGTATCAGAGCCACTCTACTACTGGCTACATAAATGTTTCCATGGGCACTACCTTTTCAACCATTATCACTCACTACACCATTCCTCACCTGTGCCTACACCCTTCACTGGTAATTATGGCTTCAGCGCTCCACTTTTAATTTTCTACCCACCCCAATTAAATTTTTTAATTTGTCCAAAATGATTATTTTTGTGGCTGCCATTAATGTATTTTGTTCACGAGAATATTGTGTTTTATATATTTTGCAGCTGGACATGGTACATTTTTGGAGCAACTTTTGTTTAGTGCGGTGATTGGAATACCCATAGTTGGATCATGCATGATTGGATATGGATCTATAATTATGATCTATATCTATGTCTTGAGCTTTGATTTTCTAAGATGTTTGGGGCATTGCAATGTTGAGATTGTTCCTCATCAGATCTTTGACAAGTTTTCCTTCTTGAAATATCTTCTCTACACACCCACGTAAGTTTCCATTAATAACATTACAATATTAATGTTGTCCTAACAAATGGTACATAAAATGTTTTTTGTTGGTAGAGTAATTACACTTTTTGTAATATTTTTATAATTCATTTGGTGACAAAAGAATTTTTTAGGAGGTTGGTATTGTCGCAGCAAAAAGATTATTATCAGCCAAATACAAATTTATGCCATACTTTTTGGTTAAAAAATTATTATAAAACAAAATTTATTTTTTGTTATGAAAATATAACAACCTTTTCTATTGGTACTTACTTTTTTGACAATAAAATATCTAGTCAGAATATTATTTGTGACTAATAAATATATATTATTAATTAGCAACAATTATTATTCTATTGATGTGATTGAAAACCAAACATCCATATAATCTACAAGAAACTCGTGAAAATATGTAAATAAATACAAAAGATAGAAAAGCATGCATATATGAATTTTTTGATTTTTTTCAGAGCTAAACTTCTAAAAGCATACAATCGAGTGAGGGCAAACTGAATCATTTTAGGAGCCCAAAAAATAAAAAATAAAAAGAAGAAAAATTGAAGACTCATTTTATGTAATATCCCTTGGAATCAATTTGATAGATAAAATCATAAAGACAAATTCATTCTTATTCAATCTTATAGTATTTCTAAAAAAGTTTCGGAGGTTGTAGTTAATTCAAATAGTTAAAACATCATTTTATAACTTTAAGATTAAGAAATCAAATTTCGTTAAGATAAAAATCGAGTAAATAAATGGGTGAAAATTAAATTTATTGAAAGAGTTTTGCCCATAAAAAAAAAAAGAATTTCTAGAAAAGTTTCCAAGTTCTGATAAGAAAAATGTCCTCGGTTTATTCAAAAATGGAATACTCCTACATTTAACCCCTTAGTGTAGCCTTGCACTTTTGTCTCATATCAATTAAAATATTCATTACTATTTGAGTGAATTTTGTAGTTGTACAATAGTCAATTCATCACCTATATTAATAAATACATCACCCGTCCTATGCTTCAAGCCAGTATATTATTATTCCGTAGACGAATGATAACAATAGTAATAATGGTAATAATCATTACAACAGCACCGATAATTGTATGAAAAAGAAAAAGACGATAAAAGGTTAAGTAGAAAGAAGAAAATAAGAAGAAGACAAGGGGACAACTATATAAAAGAAAACGATAAAAAAAAAATATTAGTTACACATTTAGTGATATTTTAAGCACAAAATTATTTTTAATGACATTTATTACTGTGATTGTATAATTTTATTATGAAAATATCAACTTCTTATAAAAATAATTGTTTGATACGTATTTAAATAAATAATAAATAAAAATAATATTTCTAAACATGTCCAAATCTAGGAAACTAAAGTTAATTGTACTATACAGACTGAAATAGTGATATAATAGTTTAACATACTATTATGTTGAGGTTTAAGAAATATTCTAACTACTTAAGTTAACTACATACTAACTACAACTAGTAAAAAGTTAATGTGTGAATTCACACACATATATATATATATGGTTTATCTCTTAAAAGATGATTATTTAGATAATCATTATTGGTGCGTGAATTGTTTGTTTAGTTATTAAAATAATGAGCAGCTAAAATTAGGAATATAGTCATGCATCAATATCTATTTTGAGGGGGCGCTTTGCATGTAATACTATTATAATAAATACTCTTTATAAATTTTGGGGTAGTTTTAATGAATATTACTCGGTAGCGTTTAATGTATCACCAAACCTATCTCTTTTTAGAACCAAGTTTTGATGTTATTACTTTATTTTGCAGGTACCACAGCCTACACCACAAGGAGATGGGTACTAATTATTGCCTCTTTATGCCTCTCTATGATGTATTGGGAAATACATTAAATTCCAAATCATGGGAGTTACATACAGAAATTAGCAAAAATGCAGGTATATATATATATATATATATATATATATATATATATATGTTTCACTTTTACATAAATTTCACATATCAAAATAGTTGTATGTTTATTCTTCGATACATTTGTAAAATTAAAAAATTAAAAAGATGATAGAAACTAATTGATTTCAATTCATAGAGAGAGATTGCTATAAACTAAATAATTTCGTATCGACAAGGTAACACTTTTGTTTCCTTAAAACTTTTACGGAGTTAAAATTACTAATGATTTGAATATTTGAAATACACGGTGTTATTATATAAAAACAAAACTAAAGAGTAGCATTTAGATCCAAAAAAGCAACTCCTTTTATGTCTAGTTGTTTTTCTTTTCTTAATTAGGGAAAAAGAGAAGAATCATAACCTTAAAGAGAAGAATCATAACCTTAAGAGCGGCATTGAGAAATGGATATCTCGACTCCTATTGGCTATTAATAAAGATGCAGTCAATATCAGATAAATTAGAAGTCACTGTTCACTGTGGAACGGAATAATATTATACCCAAAAATAATTTGGGCGGTCATTGATCAAGCAATCACACATGGCTACCTTTTTCTATGTCATTTAATGGTGATAATAATTTCAATGATAGTAGCCTTTTTTTTTTGTTACAAAAACTTTAAGCATTTAATGATGATAATAATTTCAATGATAGTATCTTTTTTTTTTGTTACAAAAACTTTAAGTTGTGTGAAAACTCCCTCGGTGCAAGGCTCAATGACAGCACTCTTATTGCGGAGCTAACTTAGGCAGTGTATTTTGACATATTCCTTTTTTACGAATTAAATTATATTTTTTGTATATCTTAAAATTTTTATTTTTTTTAGAATTACACCAATCTTCCTATTATACAAATAAAAGAAATTTGAATAGTAAATAATTTGATGTAAATATTCATTATTCAAATCTCTTAACAAATTTTCTATTTTAGAGATTCTGATGTAGAGATAAGTTTTAAAGTTTTCATCATTTTACTTCCTGAAATAGAGATTATAAAAACTATAAAAAAAATTGGTATGAGTACTCTTTGTATGTATACTCAAAAGGATGAAAGTTCAAAATTTTGCTAGAACTAAATGGACAGAATATATTGAATGGTGATTATTGGGAAAATAATAAAAAATCAACTCTTAACTGTATACAATAATATGATGCAGGTAAAAATAAGAATGTACCAAATTTTGTGTTCCTGGCACACGTTGTGGACGTGTCATCTTCATTGCACGTTCCGTTCGTGTACCGATCTCTGGCGTCGATGCCGTTCACCACCAGAATTTTCATGCTGCTGTTTTGGCCGATAGCATTTATAGTAATGTTAGTGATGTGGGTGAAATCTAAGACTTTTCTGGCAACTTTTTACAATCTCAGAGGCAAATTGCACCAGACATGGGTCGTTCCTCGTTATGGCTTTCAGGTTAACATTTTCCCCCTTTTTATGATATTTACCATCTTTTGTCCTCGAAAGAAATCGTTACTTACTTTCATGTCAAGTTTATTTAATGTTAGATATTAAATATAATTATTGTCTTTTCATTTTATTTTATTTTTTGACAAAAGAAAATATCGTTACCAATTATTGTTGATAAAAGAAAGTACTATTGTCTATTGTAGACAAAAGAAAGTACTATTGTCGTTCCATAGTTTATCTTTTTTTAATTGTGTTTTAATTCCCGAACTCATATTAAATTGAGTAAAATACATTGCACTACTTGTAATTTGGTTTGATTTTTATTACACCATTTGTGGTTTGAAAGTTTTTAAATAATCATCTGTAATTTTAAAATTTAATAAATTACCAAATGTCACTCGCTAAAGATGACAATTTGCGACAAACTTATAAAAAAAATTTGTAAGAAAGTATGCGATGATTAGCTAAACTTTTAAACCCATATGTGATTCTTTGAACATTTTTAAACCACAAGTGACATAATAAAAATTAGATCAAATTAAAAGTAATGCAATGCATTTTATTCACAATAAACAACGTATTTAACACATAAAATTACATATAAAAATACTTGAAAGAAATGAAATAAGAGACTCTTAGGAAGACAGGGAATAACTGGGACTTGTTATTCTCACTTTCTTTTTTATTTTGTTATTACTACATTAGGTTCACTTTTAATTTATGACATTTATTTGTTAATTACGTTCTATTGTGGGTTCTAATGTGGAATTACAAAACAAGTTGTAAAAAAGAATGACTCCCTACATAGTATTGCAATTGATATTTTACGAAGTCCACTTAAAATATTTTCAATTAATATATAGAGAGATGATATAATTTCGGTTTCATGGAAATTCCAAGGGTGAAATAGCCAAAATAGTTGTTTATGTGTAGTTTGTGTTTTTCGCAGTACTTCTTACCATTTGCCAGCCAAGGAATAAATAAGCAAATAGAGGCGGCCATTCTGAGGGCCGATAGATTGGGTGTTAAAGTAATTAGCCTCGCTGCTTTGAATAAGGTTTCATCTCTTTCTTTATCTCGTAAAGGTGTTTCTATTTTATAAATTAAATGACATTTTTAATATATTTTAGAACCTTCATTTTTTTAGAATTATACCAACATCCCTCTTATACAGATTAAAATTTTTTTGATGCAAAGATTCACCATATAAATCTCTTAATAAATTCTCTATTTTAGAGACTTTGGCGCATAGATAATTTTTAAAATTTTAACTTTTTACTCTTAAAAATAAATATTATAGAGAATATAAGGGAATTGGTGTGAGTGCTTTGACCCGATTCGGTGAAGTTGTCTATTATTCACAGAAAACCAACATTAATTTATGCTATAACAAGATGATAATATTGTGGGGTTTCTTAAAAGTTAAAATATACGAATTTAGGACCGTAAACGAACCGAGCTACTCGTTTTTTCGATTCGACTCGACTCATTTAAAATTCGATTTGACTCGTTCGAGTTGTTAAACGAGCCGAACTCGAATACAATTTTTTGTCTGTTTAATAATTTAGACTTGACTCGACTTGGCTCGAGTTTCAAAAACTCGACTCGACTAATTATATTTTTCAACTCGTGTTCGGTTTGAAACTACTCGACTCGGTAATTTAAAGGAGCCGATCTCAAACATAATATTTTATTCGTTAAATAATATATGTTCAACTCAACTTGACTCATGTAATAAATAAACTCGATTAAACTCATATCGAGATTGATTCAACTCATTTATCCTTCATGCACTTATTGTTGTCATCATAATTTGTGCGTGGGTATTTGTTCACCCACTTTCTATCTGCCTCGAACACTAAGGTACTACCCTCGATTTTTGCTCTGCACTCCATATTCTAAACTGTTTTACAGTAAGGGAGTATAAATTCGGATGACGCGTTCACAGTAAGTTGTATCTGTTAAGTCCCACAAAATGCAATTTTTGTTACGCAGAATCAAAAATAATTCGGAGACTTATAATAATAATTCTAATAATAGGCTGCTGATTGATGCGTGTCCAAAATTACAAGTGTCACAAAATTGTATTTGTCCTAGAGAAACTATAAACGAAATTTATGATAGTTCTGACAATAATATCAATCCCCTTTAATAATAGTATGTTAGTATTACAACTTTGAATACGAATCCCCACATGTCAAGACATATCCCGTTTAATAATATTAGGTCAATTATAATATGAAAGAAGAACTCGCCATTATATTCTAGAAGGTAAATAGCTGAAAAGATTCAAACCTTCCGCTCCCTCTGTTTATATATATATATACATGAAGCTATAATTAAAATAATTATTTTTAAGTATATAAGATTATAGTAATTATCTAATATATTCTTTTTTTTTGAAAATTGTATTGATTTGAAAATAAGTTTGTTTAAATAATTGAATATTATTATTTTAGGAATAATATTAAAATGAGAACATTAAATATGTAAAATGACATTTAATTACGAACAAAAAATTTAGTCTATAAAATCATATAAATATGAACAAAGAGAGTACCTTATTTTCTATTATATCTTACGTTGTATTATTTATTATAGTGACATGTGTCAGTTTTTTAGTATTTTTATTAAAAAATCTAAAATCTTTATTTTAAAGATGATGCAACAGTCTCAGAGGAGATGAAAAATAAAACAATATTTTAAATCAAGAAATATGGGGCTCTCTGTTGTATAATTATTGATAATAGAAATGCGGTTGTTACAACATTTGGATGCATTTATGTAACCAGCAATACAGATGAAATGTAATACTCCCTTCTAGTAACTCCTTACATGTGCCATAAATGTGCCACCAACAACAATAATAAGTCGCATATGAACCATTTCTATCGCAGCAGCCCCACTGTTTTATTTGTCCCGTTTAATTTCAAACTTGTCAACGCAGCACCGAGTACTTTATGTTATGAGTTTTTTATAAAATTAATAAAACGTTTTTTCATGACAAAAATTAAATTAAATTGTGGCCGTGTTTGTTTAGTTTTCAATATATCTTAATAAATTATGAATCTGAGTATTTTTAGATGTTGTATCATTCAGACCATTTATTTATCCTATTACTTATCTCTTAATAAACTCAGTTTTATTTGAATCTAGTAAGTCAGAAAATTGAAGCAGATAATATAATAAAATAAATTAATTCAGATATTTAAGGTAAAATATTAAATAAATAATTAAATTTATATTTAGATTCAGATATAAATATTTAACTGATTCAATAAATTTAAATATGATATTTTCATTTAGATTCAGACACTTAATAAAATAAACGCAACCTTAATTTGAAACATTTCATCAATTTTAACATATATGATTGTATCTATTCTAATGCATGCAGAATGAAGCTTTAAATGGAGGTGGAATGTTGTTCGTGGAGAAACATCCTGATCTTAAAGTTAGAGTTGTTCATGGAAATACATTGACAGCTGCCGTGATTCTTAATGAGATTAATAGGGATGTGACTGAGGTTTTCTTGACTGGAGCTACTTCTAAGCTTGGAAGAGCAATTGCCCTTTATTTATGTAAACGAAAAGTTCGAGTTCTCGTAAGTTTAATCCGTTAAATGTTGAAGTTGTCAAAATCAAAACGTTGTTGTCGAAATCATAAGATTTATAGAAATTATTCTTTTTGTCTTGCATATCAATGCTGTTTAAATAATCACATATGCATTATGCTAGTTGATTAATTTCTATTTAATTATGTATTTAGTTTGTGGGAAATGTTCTAATATTTCTGAAAGCAACCGAAATCCAAACTATTTAGAATATTCATGAGTCAATTAATTAATTAAATGAATTGACATGATCGAACAATGCAGATGTTGACTTCAGCAGCAGAGAGATTTCAGAAAATACAAAAAGAAGCCCCTCCAGAATTTCAAAAGTATCTAGTTCAAGTGACCAAGTACCAAGCCGCTAAACATTGCAAGGTATGCATCCTCCTCTCTATATAAACTTTATTTTATTGTAATTATCATTTTCGAGCTTTTTTTTATTCGAAAAGTTTAACTCATTTGTGATTATGTTATTAATAATTTCTGTAAATGTGACAGACATGGATAGTTGGAAAGTGGATATATCCAAGAGAGCAAAATTGGGCACCACCAGGTACACATTTTCATCAATTTGTGGTGCCACCAATATTGACCTTTAGAAGGGACTGCACTTATGGTGATCTTGCAGCCATGAGATTACCTGATGATGTCCAAGGACTCGGAAGTTGCGAGGTAAAAGTCTAATTCCACTAGAATTTTCAGGATGCTATAAATATAAATAAATAAGTCATAATACATATATTAATAAGGAGGTGTTCGGGAGCTACTTCTTTTTCTTTTTTTAATTAGCTTTCAAATTTAAAAACAAATTTTAACTTTTTAACTTTAATCCAAAAGTAACCGACCCTTGGTTTTCTTTTTTGACTTGAAGCTAACTTTTTTAAGTAACAAAAATAGTTAAAAACAAATACTTGAAAAATTGCTTAAAAGTTAAAGTAGACCACAAAAAAGTTGATCGTGCGCTCTAAATTCTTGCACATAAATTATTTCACAAAAATAAAAAACTCATAAAAGTGCATAAACATAAAAAAAATAAAAAATTAATGGACTCCATCAAAGGAAGAAAGATACTAATAAAATTGATCACTTGTCAAATTTTCATTATTTTGTGAGTTTATTAGTGTGCGTGCATTCTCAGTGAATGTATGTATGTGTTTCTCTTAATCAATTTAATTATTAGACATATATGATATTTTTTTGGGACATGGCTCCTCTCCATTAACATTTCCCTCTAATATTTCTCAATGCACTTTAGAATCTTAAATTGAATTAATTTTTATGTAATTTTAACTATACGGATGGATAAAACATTAAAAAATATGAAGATGTATCAAGTTTCATACAATTTAAAAAAGTAAAATACATAATTTTAACAGTTGAAAAATCATCAAATTTCAACAATTTAAATTAAATCAAATTTCGGCTTTATCTCAGTTAGTTGACGTAGATGTTCCTTGTTTTTAGCTATAAGATTTTCCTTCAAATCTTCTGTTGTTAATTTTAAGGGATGTATTTTCTCAATGAAGTTCTCTGGAATTAAAAAAAAAAAAAGAAGATAAATATGTTTTACATTATTAAATTATATGAAAATTAATAAATTCGCATATTTTTTCATGTTCTATTAATCCGTATGATTAAAATTATATAAAATAAATTCTATTAAAAGTTATTAGGTGCATTAAAAAAATTGAAAAAAATCAGTAATGGAGAGGAGTCAAGTCCATTGTTTTGCTAGAGTATCTTTTGAAATTGAAAAGACAATATTTTCAAATTCTTTAAATTTAATTTTGTGGCCTTTTGTGCATATATATGTTGGAACAGTACACAATGGAGAGAGGAGTAGTTCATGCTTGCCATGCAGGTGGGGCAGTTCATAATTTAGAAGGCTGGACTCATCATGAAGTTGGGGCTCTTGAAGTGGATAGAATTGATGTTGTTTGGGAAGCTGCAATAAAGCATGGGTTTAGGCCTGTCTCCAATAAATATAATATTGGTCCAAAATAAATTTAAATTGTAAAGTAATACAACGTATGAATTAATTATTACCAAAAAAAAAAAAATAATAGGTCATTTGTCATTTTAATCTCATTATTTTTACAAAAGACTTTTTATTAGTTTACATTTTAACTGATCTTTATTTTGATTGTAATACACACAAGTTGTCGTGTTAAACTGTTATATTGGGGTTTAATTTGCAACGTATAGGTTGGAATTTTAATTACACTTCTGTGTACTTTTGCATACAATATAGTCGTTCTAATTGATCAATGACAAAACGAAAATAGGCAAACAACCCCACGTATAATGAAACGGAAGTATTATTTTCTCTTTTCATAAATGCATATTCATCTCTATTATTCTTTTTGGTTAGACATATGCATATTCATGTTAAATATTACCTGCGTTTTATAATAATTTGACTTTTTTATATATAAATTTCGATGGATTCGTTTAAATGTTAAATATTTTATTTTAGTTAAAATTTTCATTCATATTATTGTTTATTTAAAATACTTTTTAATATTAATTTTTTTAAAAATATTTAACATATAAATTAATTCACTAAAACTTATATGCAAAAAAAAAAAGTCAAATGACAATTATTATGAAACAGAGAGAGTAGCAAGAGGGCTCCTCTCCAACATTACCCCTTTCCCCCAATTTTTCTCAATACATCTTATAATTTTAAATAGTATTTATTTCATTTAATTTTAACCGTATGAATGGATAGAACGTAAAAAAAAATAAAATGAGGGTATTGTCAAGTTTCATATAATTTAATAATGTAAAACATAATTTTAACAATTGAAAAATAATCAAATCTCAACCATTTAAATTGTATTAAATTTCAACTATCTATTAAGATAAATGTATTTTATATTGTTAAATTGTATAAAACTTAGAACACTATCATATATTTTTATTTTCTATTCATTCGTATAGTTAAAATTATGTGAAATAAAATCTATGTAAGATTATAAGTGCAACTAGGAAAATGATAATAGAATGATAATGGATATGGAAAGAGTTCAAGTTTAGGATCACTTGGTATTAAATTATAGAATTACTTCAAAATTAATTCCAAACTTAAAGGAAAATACAAATGTCAGACTTCCAAACTTTTTGGCAACAATTTATGTGACGTCCCCAAAATTTTCTATCGAACTAGGACTCCGTTAAAAAATAAATAAAAGATACCATCACATCCATTTATGGTATAAATGAAGTCAAAATGACAGTAGTGAGTTATTACAGACCCAAAATATAATATATTCAGCGGAAGCTAAATTATTCATAAATTACAGTCCATAACATTTCAATTTTCAAACACCTTCTTTCCTTAGTGACCACCCACAGGGTCAACATAAGCTCAACAATCAATCATCTTTACCTTTCCCTTGTCAGAGGGTTCAACCTTTGCTACATACCGTGTAAAATATTAATTTCAACAAGAATGAGCTGTGACGACCCCATAATCCCATATCGGACTAGGGCATCATCATAAGAAGGTAAAGATAACCATTCATCCATTCATAAATAAATACTGAATAAAAACAGCATTTAAGAGTTATTATAACCCAAGAATTAAGTAATTACAGCGGAAGCTATTACATCATTTCTTAATAACAAAATAAATCTCATTAACTCTTCAAACGTCTTCCTTCTTTCCTTCCTTCATTCATTTCTTTCCTTCATCAGTTCTATCAAAAGGATAAACACTTAGTAGCTTATCATCTTTACTTTCCCCTTATCAGAGGGTTCAACTTTAGCTTTCTGTCCTGCAAGACATTAACATTCAACATGGGTGAGCGTTTTACGCCCAACAAGTATATACACATTGAGGAAAATATGAATAATTCAACGAATTTCATTTGGAATCAAAGGAGAGAAATTCAAATTCTGTTTGTGAGGCTTGGTGAAGCAATGCCAAGACCTCGGAAACCTTCAAATATCCTTGAGGATTCACTGATGATATTCAACTTGTGATCCTCCCTTGAAGAAAGTCAGGTATACACCTGATCATAACTTTCTCAAATATCCAACGGGGGCTACACCCGTGGATCTGCTAACCATACAGTACACAGCTGGCCAGGCTGGACCGCATGATCCCTCTGAGTGAGTACGTAGTCAAATAACATTTCCTCTTGGTCAGGTGAAGAACACATTAGCACCTTTCCTTTCCTCTTGCCAACCATGTGGCATAACCCCCATAAGGGGCATCATTCACATTCTCATTGCACAGATATAAGATTGAAAACATAGCTGAAATTCAAAACTCATTTATATCCATGCATCATCATTCATATCATGCTAGCAGAATCAAAAGCATAGCATGCTCATTCATCAGAACAATTAAAGTATAAATCCAACCTTCTACGCATATCGGAACAAATGATAATGCGTTAAACTGAAATAAGCACGAGATTGTGAATATATTTGCCTCAGTCCTTTGCTCACAACCAAAATTTAATTTACTCGTGAGTGGAAAATTCTGTAAGAATATACATATCACAAGATGAATTTAATATCTGGGTTAAAATATGAGGGAAAATGCACATGTGATATCCTTAACTTTTAACGTCTCAATCTGATATAAAAACTATAGAGGTTAAGAAATCAATTTAAACATCTTAAAATAATTTAAGAAAATAACATTTTATAGTTTTAAAACAAACTGCGCATTAGGAAATTACTACGCTTTAATTCATCGAAGACTAATAACCCATCGGGGATTAATAACTCATCGGGGATTATCAACCCATCGGGGATTAATAACCCATTGGGGATTATCAACCCATCGGGGATTAATAACCCATCGGGGATTAATAACCCATCAGAGATTATCAACCCATCGAGGATTAATAACTCATCGGGGATTATCAACCCATCGGGGATTATTTTACAAGATCAGAGACTAATTCAAACCCGTCAGAGACTAGGTTAAGGTCTGTCTCAGATACAGGGTCGTCTTCCTCACTCCTCCATGTGTGGTGCCCTCAACCATAACCACACTTAGGTCAAAACTCATCATTCTCTCAGTGATACGTAACATTTCCTATGGTCTGCATGTCATCCTAAACACGGTTTAGGGTTAAAAAATCAGGTTAAAGAATACTCAAGCATGGGGTTGCAACTACTGACAAAAGAATGTTTGGTAGTTAAAGGTTTGTCCACCAGGTGGTTGTCAACAACACTACACCCATCTTAGACAACTTGAAATAAATTACATTAACTCCGATCGTTAGAATATGCATTAAGTCATACTTTTGAAAATAAATGAACATGGTATTAAATGTGGTAGGTAGAGCAGAGATGCAAGAAATATAGCAAGACTTAAATGAGATGCTCTTACCTCCTTACTGTAGGAAGGAAATAAATGCTCCGGTTTATCCTTCAAGAAGAACTGCTGTCTCGAAAATTAAATTTAAGTTTGATGGAAGTTTAGAAAGGTAGAATCAGGGTTACAACAGCGTGATGTGTATATATATCACTTGATTGAACAACAAGGACCGTCGGATCAACTTGATCTCAGCCGTTGGCTATGAAAAGAAAGGAAATGACTGAAGAAGGAAAGAATGGTTGAAACGGCTGCTGTGTCCATCAGTCATCTTTCATAGCTGACTCTAGGGTAATGATAGGGATGATGAGCATTTAATGTTGCTGTTCCCCCTAGCAGTGGAGTATTTAAAAAGAAGACGGGTACTGTAGCTACCCGAGGCATTCCCGCGAAACACTCATTTAAGGGTAGAACAACTCATAACCTTATGAGCTTTACAAAATCATTTAAAAATCTTTTGGACATCACATTGCAGATAAATTTTTCATAAGAAAATATAATTTCAATATTCACAACTTATAAGAAAATAATTTTCATGAAGAAAAATAAGCTAAAATAATTAAATTTCATAACGGAATTTATTTACAAATCCGGGTCTTCACATGAGCGATTTACGCTCAACAAGTATATGAACACAAAGAAAAGATAGCTTTGGAATGCTAAAAAAAATTCAATTCTATTTATGAGACTCGGTGAAGCAATATTGATGTCGAAATCTTTGAAGAACCTTGAGGATCACTGATTATAAACAACGTGTGACCTTCCTTAAAGAAAGACATGTATCAACCAATGTATAAATTTCTCATGATAATATCCATCGGGGGCTAAACCCGTTGGATCTGCTAACCATACTGTGTACAATTGGCCGAACTGTTCCAATATGATCCCTAAGTGTGTGAACGTACGTAGTCACTATAATTCCTCTAGGTCAGGTGACAAAACAGATCAGCACCTTTCCTTTCCTCTAGCCAACCATGTGGCACGACTCATTTAAGGGACTATTAAGTATAAATGATGATGATGATTTTAGTTTTGGTTGTGCATCTGTACATACTAAGGGTGTTCTATAAACCTAAGTATTTGCACACGTTTTGCATCCACTCATGATCAACTTAGTTATCAGTGGATGAAGTATAATTCACTAGGCAAGTCACCAGTAGAAATTATTCTAGGACTTGATAGTGAAGAGGGATGTCTGTTGTTACTCAAAAACACTTAAGTATTCCGCACATCATGAAACTAATATGCCCTCAAGCCAATCACGTTAGACGTGATGGAGCATTTATTTTGTAATCTTATTCATTTATTAATAAAAGAATTATTTATTCAAAGACGTTTATTTATATGTTTAAGTTGTTAAATATATTAACCCATAGTTTAGAGTTATATTTTAGAATCATGATGAGATCATGCTAATGAAATCTAAAATATGTTAACTCGAAACTAAAAATATTCCTAATCGTAGGATCACTAATAAGGGTGTTAGTGAATCCGGAAAGATTAGTACATACTGTGCTTGCTCTTAACAAGAGGATGATTGATCTCATAATCATTTGTGTGACGACATTAAAGCAAGTATGTAGGTGCTTATTAGAGAATAAGTTCACTGAACGTGACTCGCTTAAATGAACACCTAATGAAGTTTTACCTGCTTGTCAATAGGAGTTCATCTAGTGATAGTTGTACAAGTGATCCTTCGACTTGAGATCGTTGCGGTTATCTTGTGTACACTAAATTATACTTTGTCATATATCTTAACTCAAACGGTGTATATAAGTGTATGTTCGGGTATAATAAAGTGTACATGGAGATAGGTGAATGATCAACAAAGGATCTACCGCTTCCAGTAAAGGGAGAGAATGTCCTATGCGATTCCATTAGTGACAACTCGGGAATCTCTGGCCAGAGTAAAATGATAATTAGAATGTGTTTCTAATTGACATTATATCGAGTTGTGATCTATGAATCGGAATGCAAATGATTAAATAAAATAAGACTTGACAGTAATTCTATGTTTTATATTTAATCGGGACATTGTGTGGTAGAAGGATTGAATTGTATGGTAATTATTCACTGAATAGGTTCTTTGTGATTAAACGTTGATTTCATATTATCCGGATAGTCATGATATGCTGAGAGGTATCCCTCATGATGTAGAATAAGTATAATTAATATAATTAATTATATTTAATGAATTAAAGTGTTTAATTCGTATAAATAAAATTAGAATAGTTCTAATTTGATCTATTTCTACAACCGGCTTAATATTGAACCTAAAAGGTCACACCATAAAAGAGAAATAATAAATTATGAAGATATTGGGAAA
>CM025783.1:39717431-39732042 GCA_014636745.2 Centella asiatica | reverse complement strand
CTAGGAATTAGATTAGAAAGTGGTGTTATTATTTAATAATAAAGAATCCAATTTCTAAATGGTTTAGGAATTAGATAATGGAGTTTTATTATTATTTAATAAATAACCAATTCCTAAATGGTTTAGGAATTAGTTTAGGGATTGTCTATATAAGGAGACTTATAATAGATTAAACCCCAACTGAAAATAATAATTGGTAGCTTCCATAATATTTGTCACCAAAATATTGTGAGAAAAATCCAATAATCTTCATAATCAAAATTCTCTGGTGGATCACCTTTAGAGTACTACACACTTGAGTAGTAAACGTTAGATCCAGTGGAACAATCAAGAACGTGGAATAAATTGCAAGACGGATCAAGGGGATCGACTGGAGCGTGAAGGATAAAGATTGCAGTGTTAATTCGTGCGTAAAGATTCTACATCAACGTCGTCGAATTTACAACGGTATGATTTTAATCCTTCCTCAATTAATAATATTGTATAAGGTGATTCCTGGGATTGCAGAAAAATTTTAAATTGCTATTTTTATGCTTTCGCTTCGTTGTCTATAATTTTCTGCACTAACACATCAGACATTCCACACGAAATCATCAAAGCTTCAGTGATTAAGACCATAAGGGGAATCCATCTGGGGATGACATAGGCAGGCCAAGTCATTAGGGGAATGCGTCAGGGTATGGAAGTGGCAAGCCAAACTCATCAGGGGGAACGCATCAGGGCATGACAGTGACATGCCAACCTGTCAGGGGAAATCATCAAGGTATGACAGAGTCAAGATAACTCGTCAGGGGGAATGCTCAGCACTGCATCAATGGAAACCATCAGTGTGTGTTTTGAGTCTTAACATCAGGGGATCAAGAAACACTTAGATAACTCAAATGAAGTTTGAAGCACTGATCGAGTCTTAGACAAAACTTGTCATCAGGGGATCTAGAAGCACTGATCAAATTCACATCAGGGCTTGTCATTAGTAAATAGTTATGACTGCATACACTCGTCATCAGGTCTTATACGCAAATCAATGATGCTTGTTAAAGAAGCAAGAAATATAAATTGGAAAGATATCTCTTGAAGTTTGGTGGTTCAATGACAACTCTCGATCATTAAATGCACGCAGATTAGGGGAAGAAAAAGAAGCAACAAAAGCAACAATAGTCTGACACATCATTCCTAAAGGACATCGATGTGACATATATGCGGTTAGGTTGAAAAGAGCAGCACGTCCAAGCACGTGAGTTCAACTATTGATCTTCTATATATACAAAAGAGTTCTCATTATACAGTATCAATCCAACGGATCAACCAACACATTGAAGCACACAAACACTAGAGTGAAGATTTGTAATATATCTTGAGAGAAATATTCAAAGAAAGTGTGAAGCTAGTGAGTGTGAGATTGTAGCTATAATTCATTACAGAATTTGTAGCTGATTAATCACAGTTGTGATTAACCAGATTTCCAGAAAAATCTCAAGTTTTAATACAACTATTTTGACTTGAATTCTTGGATGTTCATTTTAAAAGTCATTAAAGTTTTTCTGATATTGTAGCTATTTCCATCAGTGCTTAACAAAGTGTTTTAAGATCGAAAAAGTTTGGAGTATTTATATTCATCCCCCCCCCCCCCCCCCCCCTGTACAAATACTTGAGCCTATTTTGTTCTAACAGGGACACATCATTCTCATTTGTTTGCATAGATATATGATTAAAGAATAACTAATAAATCGAAGATCAATTATATCCATGCACATTTATTCATATCATGCTAGCGGAAATTAAGACATAGCATTCTCAATCATAAAAACAATTGAAATATATAAGTCATAGCCTTGTACGCATGTCGAATCAATTGATCATGCGCTTAACTAAAATAAGCATAAGAGTGAGAATATACTTGCCTTTGGTCCTTAGCAAAAAAATCAAATTCAATTTACTCGTGAGTGAGGCAATCTGAAAAATATGCGTATAACATGAGGAATTTATACCTTTGGCAACGATATGAGAAAAAAATGCATATGTGATGTTCGTGAACTTTTAATGTCTTAATTTGACATTTGAACCGTTGAGGTTTTATCTTAAAATAATTTAAGAAAATAAAATAAAAATAATAATAATTAATTGAGAACACCTTAAAATAATTTAAGAAAATAATATTTTATACTTTTGAAGACAAACTGTGCATGAGTGGGTAGTCATCGCGACATAAAAGTGGTCGTTAGGGGATAAATTTTGATCCATCAAGGGATGCAAAATGGTCGTCAGAGGATGGTCTTCAGGGAATAATTTCTCATACAATTTTACATGTCAGGGGATGACTAGTCATTAGCGGATAAATTTCTGTTAAGGGATGACTGATCATCAGTGGATTGCTCTAAACCATGAGGGGATGGTCCTCAGTCATCACGGGATGACCTCCGCTCATCAGGGGATGGTCTATGACCATCAGGGGATGAATTTGTTCATCACCAAACTCATCCGGTGGTAATTTGTTCAGCACCAAACTTAATAAGTCATCACTGAACTAATCGGTGGATAGTTTGTTCAGCGCCAAAGTCCATAAGTCAGTGCCAAATGCGGTTGGCTATCTCTAAACTCTTCGGGAACTAATATCTTTAGTCATCAAAGACTAACATACTTTGCCCATCAGAGACTAATAGATTATCCATCGGAGACTAACAACATTTCCTTCATCGAGGACTAACAACATTTTCCTTCATCGGGGACTAACAACGTTTTCTTTCATCGGAGACTAGTATTTTTGTACTATCAGAGACTAATATTTTTAGCCTACCAGAGACTAATATAATATTGTCGGAGTCTAACTTGAAATCTCCCATGGACTATTTTATGCAATCGGAGACGAACTTCACGCTAACGGAGACTAAGTTAGGACTTGTTTCCGATACAGTGGTAACTTCAACAGATAACCATACATAGGTCGACTCTCTTCATCTTTTCTACAGTGTGTAACATTCTTATTGTCTGTTTGATCTTATAGGCACCGTTAGACTTTAAGGACTCTAGTTGATAGAGGTTCAAACATGGTATTTTAACTACTGATAAAAAAAATATATTTGGAAGTTAATGGTATTAATTCCAGTTGTTAAAAGCATATATTAAATCATACTTTTGGAAGTGAATAAATAGAGTATGCTATGTATAACAGAATAAAATAGTGCAAGAATAAAAACAGAGTTTTAATATAGTGCTCTTACCTTTTTGGCTGTAATGAAAGAGTTAAAAGCTTGGGTTGTTCTTTGAGAAGGACAATTGCTCTGAAACTGAACCTGAATTTGGTGGTTGTCTATATAAAAATTTTTATGAAAATTGCCTAGGGTTGTACTCCAAATGTTATATTTATACCACTTGACGAGCAACAAAAGTTGTTGGATTGTTTGACATTTGATTTTAGCCGTTGGCTGGAACAACAAATAGTAACAAGCTTTGAAATGGAACGATTGGTTTGAAAAGCCAGTGTTGCGGCTGTTAAAGGTCAGTCCCTTATCTATCTTGGGCAACACTCTAGTGTACTGTTGGAGTTGATTTACAACTGACGGGTCACGTGCACTACTCTAAAATTATCCTTTGCCTCACAACAGTCATTGGTTCAAAAAATGAATACTGTAGCTCGCAGTCAAGTGAGCTTCCCCACGTGAAAACAAATACCAACAATTGGTAATACTAAAATAATCATTTAATGATTTGAGCTCAAAATATATTTAAAATATTTTGGACATCACATTGTTATACAAACTTCCATTTAAGATATAAATTCGTTATTCATATCTCATAAAAATCAAACCTCCATGCATTAAATAAATTAATCATAATTTACAATAAAACTTATTTTATTTTTTCGAGTTCTCACAATTTACACTACTCTTAATCAAGGTCTGAATCATAATTTCATCCGAATTCCAAGGACAGCAATCATGTAGGAAATTTACGGACTAAGGTTTATTTGGAGTAATACGGAGTATTACACAAAATTTGAAAGAATACATCTTTGATATTAAAAATGTTAATTTTGAATTTCAAATACTAAGAGATATAGTTACGTGCCATCATAAAAGTTTAAGTTTATATAAATCCGCTCAATAAGGTTTCAAACAGTACGCCTAATCTTCCATCACACTTTTGTTTATATATAATATTAAATAATAATTAGCTCGTAACTCATGTAAGATACAAATTATTTTTATTTTATTTTTTAATTTAAATATTTTATTAATAATTATAATTTAATATTTCCTATATTTTAAATTAATATAAAGTATATTTAATTGTTATTTAATATAATATTTGTATGAATTAACTTAATTTTGATCGTACAATAGAAAAATATTTTAACACATATATCAAGTATTACTAATTTTATGACTTTACTATCAAACTGACTTTATAAATTCAAATTTGATCTTATATATTGTTATTCATATTTAATATATATCTTTATATACTTTATTATGAATATAATGCTAACATATGCATTAATAATTTAATCACACAGAACTTATAATATCAATAAAAAAACTTATAATTTTTATAATAGAATTTAAAAGAAAAAAAAAGATAATAAAATATAGTACTTAAGAATTAGAATGAATATGATGTCTAGATTATTTATTAATATTTCTTTAAGTTATGTTAAAATGTGTTGGGTTTGATGATTGCATATTTGTAATTTAGGAATAGATAACTTAACAAACTTAGTCTTGTCAAATTTAGAAGTACAGCTATGTAATTGCTGTGAAATTACTCTATCAATGAAGTTGAAGACTAGGCTCAAAAAGAGTTAGAATTCTTCAATGTGTTTCGAGTTGAACTGCGTCAAATTCTGCTTTTGACCATCGCCAAAGTCCACGGATTTCATGCACCAAACTTTAAGGAAAGATGACCACGCCGATATGATAGAGCTATAGTAATAGGCAAGGAAAGTAATTGGACATTTACGGCTACTTTTCTAATCCTGACAAGTTTACAGCAAAAAACAAAAGAGAGAAACGAAAAAGTTCTTTCATAATCTAGAGTGAGACCAAGTATACAGTCTACAGAAAAGCAGAAATGGACTGGAAGAAATCTTTCTATATCTTTACTATACCAACTCCTATTTGCATACTTTTATACACTTTCATGTAAAAAAAAGAGTGTTGAACAAGAAACATAATAGACAGTCTCTCTCATATATAAAAGTAGAGTAGATTAGAAAAGATATATAGATATATCTCTTTAGAAAATATAAGCTAAAACTTTTGTTTTTAGAGAATGAAACTGATTGAAAAATTAGGTTGTAGCAAAAACCTTGACATTAATAAACTTTATTAGTCTTGAAATTTCTGTGTTGTTTTGAGTTTTCTGTTATATTTTTTTAACACAATGAAGTTACAGTAGAATACAATAGTTGTTCATTCATTTTTTTATTGTTTGCAAAAAGCTTAAAAAGTTAAGAGTATTGTATTCAACTTTCCTTCTACAATACTCATCCAAGAAAAATAATTAGTGTCAGAACGGAACAATTTTTATAACTGAAAAAGATCCAAGAAGAGTACAAACAAGGTTGCAAGCATCAAAATCTCTGTTCTTGAAAAGAACAACTATAACATGTGGAAAAGAAAAATGATATTGTTCATTAGCACCCAAAATTTCATGTATCCAGGGGTTCTAGAAAAAGGGCCCTTCATCCTTATAAGACATATTCCTGAAACCACAAAGGATGGTCAGGTCATAGATGGCATCAATGGATACACCTTCAACTAATATTGAGTGAATTTCTAGATGAGGTGATGTATCATAATGTTATACGTAACACATCTTCAAAGTATATTTGGGACACTATAGAGGTTCTGTATGAAGGCACAAAAGAAGTGAGAAAGAACCAGAGGTAGATTTTGACAACTCAGTATGAAACCATTGACATAATTGAGATGTTTGAAAGATTTAATAAACTTATGAATGACCTTTAGTTATATGGAAAGAAATATGATAATGATGAGGTCAATCTAAATTTTATGCTAACCCTCCCAGACCATCTAGAGAACAAGACAACAACAATAAAAGAATCAAGGGATTTAACACAAATCACCTTAAATAAACTCTATGGAATCTTAAAAACCTATGAGCTGGAGCAAGATCAGAAAAGAAGCATCTACAACAAAAACAGAAGCTCTAGATCAGGTACAACACTGCCGACAAATGAAGACAACAAAATGGAAGAGAGAGTCCTTGTTACAAAAGACAAGGAAAAGGAACCTGAAGAATATCAAGAGAAGAATCTACTCAAGGAGATTCTTCAGGTCTAGACGTAGCCTTCTTCTCCATCACTATGTTGAATGAAATGGAATCGTGCGCCGTGTGAAATATTTATAATAGCCGTTCTTAACCGAGAAACTATGGCCTATATGGCAAGGAAGTTCAAGAATCTTAGATTCAAGAGAAACTCGAGATTCACCAAGTTTAGTCCTCAAGTAATTGGATCCAACTCAAGCAGTGTCTCCAGAACTAGTTTCAAAGGAGGTTACAAAACTAGGAGCATTGACAAATCAAAAATGAAATTCTACAATTGTGATGAGTTAGGACACTTTGCTACCTAGTGTGGAAAGCCGAAGCAATCCAAATCAAGCAATAATTATGATGAGCTCAAGAAAAAGCAAGGCAAAGCCTATATTGCTGAATGAAAAAGCTGGGATGATTTTGATGAAGAAGAATCAAAAGAGTATGTCAACATAGCTGCCATAGACAACTCATCTGATGATAGTTTAAGGAAGAACATTTAGGTATCAAATTTCTCTAGCATTAAAATGTCTAACTTAGAGTATAAAAAAACTGGTGAAGAGCTTAATGTAGACTTGTTTCAGATTCATACTAGCTTAGTTGTTTCTAATGAAGAAAATGCTAGGCTAATAACTGAAATTGAAAAGTTGACTGCTAGAAATGAAGAACTTGAACTAGCACATGTGTTAAGTATAAATGATGATGATGATTTTAGTTTTGTATGTGCATCTATACATACTAAGGGTGTTTTGTAAACCTAAGTATTTGCACACGTTTTGCATCCACTGATGATCAACTTAGTCATCAGGGGATGAAGTATAACTCACTAGGCAAGTCACCAGCATAAATTATTCTAGGACTTGATAGTGAAGAGGGATGTCTGTTGTTACTCAAAAACACTTAAATATTCCGCACATCAGACATTCCACACGAAATCATCAAAACTTCAGTGACTAAGACCATCAGGGGAATCCGTCAGGGGAACCCATTAGGGGATGACATAGGCAGGCCAACTCGTCAAGGGAACGCGTCTCTGTGAACCCGAAAAATAAGAAGAATTTCGTTGTATGATTTATTTCACTTTATGATTAATTTTATGTATGAAGGTTTAAATTTTTTTTCTTTTACTATTTTATATTTATTATTATTTTGGGTATGAATAATAAATTCATATCTTAAAGGAAATCTTATAGCAATGTGATGTCCAAAGTTTTTAAATATAATTTTAAACTCAAACCCTTTAATGATTTTTTTTTATTTAATTATGATTATCATATTTCTCTTTACTTGTATTCAAGCACTTATCAAGAGTAAGTGTATTTCTCACATGGGGAAGGTTTTCACGCTACAATACCCGTTTTGAACCAAAGACGATAGTGAGACAAGAGCATTAATTGCACTATGTCAGGATTGAGAGCACGTGACCGTCAAACCAGCTAATCTACTCCAACTGTACACTAGATTGTTGGTTGTGATTGATGATTGACTGACTTTAGCAACCGTTGCATCCACCTTTTCTCACCAATCACTTCCTTCTAAAGCTTGTTATTTTCTTTCACAACCAACGACTGAAATCTATTTCCAAATAATCCAACTGCTGTTGTTGCTTTGCAAGTGAGAAATATATATATCTCCTGGTTACAATCCTAGCCCCACTTTCATAAATCTTCTATACAGCAAACCACCCACAAAATCCAGGTTCACTCTCAAAGAACAATTGTCCTTCTCAGCAAAAAAACCAAGTTTTTAACTTCTTCTTTGCAGCCAAAAAGGTGTGAACACTATACTAAAGCTCTGTTCCATTCCTCCACTTTTGTTCTGTTATGCATGTCATGTTTGTGAGCATACTACGTTCATTCACTTCCAAAAGTATGACTTAATGCATGCTTTTAACAACTGTTATTAATATCTTTTATTTCAAAAGCTATCCTCTTTAACCACCTAGTAGACAACTTTAACTACCAAACATTTCTTTTTATCAGTAATGAAAACACCATGCTTGAGTTTTCTTCAACCTGAGTCCTTGAGGTTTAGTAGTGTCTATGAGCTGTGGTAGACGATAAGAATGTTACTTACTGCAGATGAGATGTTGAGAGTTGCCCTAGTCGTGGTCTTGGTCGCCTGGTGAGAACACCACCCATGGAGGAGTGAGGAAGACACCACTGTACCTGAGACAAGTTCTAAACTTAGTCTTTGACGGGTTGGAGTTAGTCTCTGACCCTATAAAATAGTCCCTGGGAGATTCCATGTTAGTCTCCGATAGTGTATATGTTAGTCTCTAATGAGTATTGTTAGTCTCTGATGAGATAACATTAGTCTCTAATGGGTTAACAATAGTCTCTGATGACGTCAACCTTAGTCTCCGATGGAGGAAAATTTCTTAGTCTCTAATGAAAAATTTTCTTAGTCTCCGACATGCTAAGCTTAGTCCCTGATGAGAATATTTCTTAGTCTCCGATGAGTAAATGTTTCCCGAAGAGTTTGGCGTTAGCCAACAGAGTTTGGCGCTGACTTGTCGAGTTTAGCGCTGAACAATTTTTCTTCGAGGAGTTTGGCAATGATCAAGATCATCCCCTGATGGTCGAGGATCATCCCCCGATAGCCGAAGATTGTCCCCTGTAGGGCAGTCATCCCCCTGATGGATAAGACTGAAACCCCTGATGATCACTTTTCATGCTTCAATATTTTTCCACCGATGTGCAGTTTGCCTTGAGAGTATAAAATATTATTTTTCTTAAATTATTTTATGATGTTATTAATTATTTATTAAACCTCAAACGTTCAGAATGTCAACTTAGACGTTTAAAAGTTCACGGACATCATATGTGCATCTTTTATCATATTTTTTTTTTATAAAAAATATAGATTTCTCATGTTATATGCATGTTTTACAGAGTGTTCCACTCAGAAGTGATTTGAGTTGATATTTTTTAGCTAAGGACCAAGACAAGTATATACTCACTCTACTTTCTTTCAATAAATACGCATGATCATTCTTTTGATATGCGTAATGTATCCAAGATATTTTATGTCAACTCATGATAAAATCTCTTCAAAGTTAAGTAACGTACGATCTTTTGATCCAATGTACGTGAAAATGTTGTACTAGAATCAAGCATTTATGGGCGAATGTTAGCTATTCAAATCCGCTAATGCGCCAAGGTAAATCCTATACGGATATAACAGAACTCAATTTCTTCTTACCTCATACTTGCAAAGTATATCTGTGTGGGTAACCAAAGGCTAATGGGTTGCGACTGCTTGGCACCCAAGGCCTAAGGATAATGGGGAATGGAAACTGAGGCATCAGTAACCGAACCCTCGCAGACTAAAGTTTCTGCTTCGACTACATATGTCATTATGATGAAGTCAAACGATCTAGTTGGTCGGCTAATATGTCGTTTGATGAAGATATGAAGTCAGATAGTGGTCAAGCCGGCTAGGTGACGCATATTTGATGAAGAGAGGGCAGATGGACGATTCAAGATTTCTTTCAAGTAAAGGGTCAAATCCCTCGTTGTCATTCGGGGACCCTAGAAACTGTATATATAGATTCTTCTTCAAAGTTATTCAAAGGTGCGGACATTCTTCCCGTCCAATCCTCCTAAACACTTAAGCCAAGAAAATTCTCCTATTTTCAAAGCCACCAATACTTGATTATATAATTGTGGGCGTAAAGCGCTCATGTTGTTATTATGTAATGTTTTATAGGTTATGGCGAGAAGGCTGAGCCATCTACTAAAGGCAAAGAAAGGATGGCATAGTGAACGCTTTCTCATTGCCCTCTTATGGGTAGCCTTTTGAGGAAGAGTGAAGCGTGAGACGATTATCGAATTGTTTAGATTGTAAAACATGTGTGGGCCCTCTTGGACTTCTGCTGTTAGAATTTTTATTTATGAATGAATGTAATAGAGAATATAATTTACTTCTATTATTTAATGATATATATGCTTGGATGTTTATCTATTCTTTGTCAATTTTTGACGGCGCCCGGAGTCCGGTAAGGGATTTTTGGGGCTGTCACAGCGTCGGGTATGGAAGTGGCAAGCCAAACTTATCAGGGGGAACACGTCAAGGCATGACAGTGACATGCCAACCTGTCAGGGGAAATCATCAGGGTATGACAGTGTCAAGCTAACCCGTCAGGGGGAATGCTCAGCACTGCATCAGTGGAAGCCATCAGTGTATGCTTTGAGTCTTAACATCAGGGGATCAAGAAGCACTTGGATAACTCAATTGAAGTTTGAAGCACTGATCAAGTCTTAGACAGGACTTGTCATCAGGGGATCCAGAAGCACTGATCAAGTTCACATCAGGGCTTGTCATTAGTGGATAGTTATGACTGCATACACTCGTTATTAGGTCTTACACGCAAATCAATGAAGCTTGTTAAAGAAGCAAGAGATATAAACTGGAAAGATATCTCTTGAAGTTTGGTGGTCCAATGACAACTATCGATCATTAAATGCACGCAGATTGGGAGAAGAAAAAGAAGCAACAATAGTCTGACACATCATTCCTAAAGGACATCGATGTGACATATATGCGGATAGGTTGAAAAGAGCAGCACGTCCAAGCACATGGGTTCAACTACTGATCTTATATATATGCAAAAGAGTTCTCATTACACAGTATCAATCTAACAAATCAACCAACACATTGAAGCACACAAACACTAGAGAGAAGCTTTGTAATATAACTTGAGAGAAATATTCAAAGAAAGTGTGAAGCTAGTGAGTGTGAGATTGTAGCTGTAATTCATTACAAAATTTGTAGCTGATTAATCACATTTGTGATTAACCAGATTTCCAAAAAACCTCAAGTTTTAATACAACTATTTTAACTTGAACTCTTGGGTGTTCATTTTAAAAGTCATTAAAGTTTTTGTGATTTTGTGATATTGTAGCTATTTGTGATAGTGTTTTAAGTCTAGTGATCTCTTTTGGTGATAACAACAAAGGATTAACTCTTGGTTATGGCAAAGCAGCAAATGGGGATGTCTCATTTGAAAATGTAGCACTAGTTTATGGGCTTAAGCACAACTTATTAAGCATAAGTCAACTGTGGGACAAGGGACACATCATTTCTTTCAAAGGGGATCAGTGCTTGATCTCAAATGAAGATGATGGGAAGCTGGTCTTATCAGCGATAAGGAAAGGAGATCTCTACATTGCTGATTTCAACTCTGTAAGTGGAGAATCATGCTTCTACAGCAAGGCAACCCTTGATGAGAGCAGACTGTGACATAAGAAGCTCTCTCACCTGAACTACAAAGCTATCAATGATTTTGTGAAGAGAGAGTTGGTAACTGGACTACCTCAAGTGGAATTCATTCAATAAGGATTATGTTCAGCTTGTCAACAAGGGAAGCAAAGGAAATCATCCTTTGTCAGCAAGGAAGCCACAATGATCAAGGATCTAATTCAATTGCTTCATATGAATCTCTTTGGACCTGTCAACATAATATCAGTGTCAAAGAAAAGATTTGCAATGGTTATTGTGGATGATTACACCATATACACTTGGGTTAAGTTTCAAAATGCTAAATCAGAAGTACCTCAACAAATCATTGACCATATAAAGAAAGTGGAAACTGAGTTAGGGTCAGTGGTTAGAATATTGAGGACAGATAATGGAACTGAATTCAAGAATGTAGTTGTTGATGGATTCTCTATGGAGAAAGGCATCAATCATACATTTTCTGCTCCAAGGACTCCTCAACAGAATGGTGTAGTAGAGAGGATAAATAGAACCTGATAGAAGCTGCTAGAACAATGCTAACAGAGGCAAGAATTCCTACTTATTTTTGGGCTGAGGCAATTTTCACTGCTTGCTTCACTCAAAATAGGTCTTTGATCAACAAGGCTCACAACAAGACACCATACGAGCTAATGACAGGAAGAAAACCAAACATCAAGTTCCTACATGTTTTTGGATGCAAATGTTTTGTATTAAGGAACTTTGGTGAGAACTTAGGGAAATTTGATCCAAAGGCTGATGAAGCAATCTTCCTAGGTTACTCCCTGACATCTTAGGACTTCAAGGTTTACAACAAGAGACTTCAGGTAGTGATGAAGTCTATAAATGTAGCTTTTGATGATCAAGAAATTTCTGGACTTGAAGACCCTGGTTTTCATGAGGAGCTCAGATTTGAAAATGAAGATGATTCTGATTATTAAGAGAATGAAGCTGATAAGTGCAAACAAATGGAGAATTTAACCATCCCTGATATCAACCAAACATCATAGAAACTGCTTCGACAGACAGAGTTGATTTCCTGGACAACAGGTCAGGGAATACTCCATCAGGGGATCAGTCATCAGGGCATGCATCATCAAGGGATAACTTTAACCCTTATTTAAGTATTAATTCAGGGGGAGTTATGTTAAAAGCTGGGAGCACAGAATTAGGGGGAAGAGATGATAATCAAGCAAGCTCATCAAGATAAATCTCTAACCCCAAATGGTCTAGAAGTCACACAACATATTTGATTATTGGTGATCCAAACAAGAAAGTGCAGACTAGAAAAGCAACATCTAATGAATGCCTATATGCATGTTTTCTTTCACAATTAGAGCCAAAGAAGTTTGAAAAAGCTATTCAAGATGCGGATTGGATAATGTCCATGCAAGAAGAGCTGAAACAGTTTAAAAGAAATCAAGTATGGAAATTGGTACCTAAACCTAAAGATAGAATTATAATAGGTACCAAATGGGTATTTAGAAACAAAATGGATGAAGATGGCATTGTTATCAGAAACAAAGCAAGACTGGTTGCAAAGGGTTATCTTCAAGAGGAAGGGATTGACTTTGATGAAACTTTTGCACCAGTAGGCAGACTTGAGGCTTTAAGAATCTTCTTAGCCTATGCAGCACATTCAAACTTCAAAGTTTATCAAATGGATGTGAAAGTGCCTTTCTCAATGGGAAATTGGAACAAGAGGTGTATGTCCAATAACCTCCAGGGTTTGAAAGTTCAAAATTCCCAAAACATGTCTACAAACTAGAAAAAGCATTTTATGGACTGAAGCAAGCTCCTAGTCTAAGTTTCTGGTGGAAAACAAGTTCACAAGAGGTATCATTGACAAGACATTGTTCTTTAGACAACACCAAGGTCATCTGATCCTAGTTCAAATATATGTTGATGATATTATCTTTGGATCCACTGACACTAGACTATGTGAAAAGTTCTCCAAGCTCATACAAAGCAAGTATGAAATGAGTTTAATGGGTGAATTGTCTTATTTCTTGGGACTGCAGATCAAACAGGTCACTGATGGGATTTATATCCATCGGACAAAGTATGCCAAAGAACTTCGCAAGAAATTTGACATGAAGGACTCAAAAGTAGCAAAGACACCAATGACCACAACAACCAAGATTGACCCTGATAAGAATGGAAATAAAGTTGATCTGAAGAGTTATAGGGGAATGATTGGATCATTGCTGTATCTAACAGCAAGTAGGCCTGACATTATGTTTGCAACATGTCTTTGTGCAAGATATCAAGATGATCCAAAGGAGTCTCATCTCATTGCAGTAAAAAGAATCTTGAGATATATCAAGGGCACTACAGAGTTGGGACTTTGGTATCCAAAGGAGTCTGGATTTGAATTACTAGGATATTATGTTGCTGACTTTGGAGGATGCAGAAAAAGTACAACATGGAGTTGTCAGCTTCTAGGAGGAAAACTTGTATCCTGGTTCAACAAAAAGCAGTACTCAATTTCAACATCAACTGCTGAAGCTGAATATATTGCAACTGGAAGTTGTTGTGCATAAATCCTCTGGATGAAAAATCAGTTAATGGACTATGGACTGAACTTCAACAAAATTCCAATAAGATGTGATAACACTAGTGCCATTGTCATTACTGAAAATCCCGTGCAACATTTCAGAACCAAACATATAGAAATCAGATATCACTTTATCAGGGAACATGTTATGAATGGAACCATTAAACTATAGTTTGTACTAACAAACAAGCACCTGGCAGACATATTCATCTTGATGAAGCCACCTTTTCCAATCTTGTGGGAGAGCTACGTATGGTGAATTATGCAAAATGAAATTCAATATTCTTGCTAAAGATTTGTTAGAAAGGTTGTTGGAACAACTCAAACTATCAAATGCTAAAGTTCTAGTACTCGTAACTCATCTCATGAATTCCTGATAAAATTAAATGATATATGACTATGTATGTTAAAAATGTAAATATGTACATATATTTCTTTGTTTTTCTTATGTTTGTTTGTTTTTGTCTGATGCATTAGGGTCAGGGTATTCGACTCGCGCATCAGGGTCAGGGTATCGGACTCGCGCATCAGGGTCAGGGTATC